>CM040426.1:136356593-136935228 GCA_022702705.1 Papilionanthe hookeriana x Papilionanthe teres | reverse complement strand
TTGGTAGGTTAGACGGGTGTAGGGTCCCGGGGGTAAAAAATTGAAAATTTGGAAAATTGAAGATTGGGTGAATTTGAGTGGAATGAAGTCATTTTGGTTGAGCCATGAAGCCATATCAAGCTCACATGAGCCATGAAGGGACTCATTTGAGGCATCCATTATGTTGTTCCTAACCTGCTAGCGAGGGCTTAGGGGTTAAGGACCATCCATGTGAATCACCTACATGAGTCAGGAGGTCAAGTTGGGTATGGGTGTGGTTTTAGGAGGTGTGTGGAAGTGTAGTGTGTAGGTGTAGTGTATAAGTGTAGTGTGTAAGTGTAGTGTGTGTGTAAGTCAGCCCCTTCACCAGATCAGGCCACCCAGGGCAGTCCTAAGGTCAAAGAGTCCTATAGGAACTCATCCTTTAAACTTCCACATTTGATTTCAACCCTCTAGGTGATTAGGGGTTTATAGTCGAGTTTGTGGAGTTTGAAGGGAGTTTAGAAGTGGTTTGAGTTTCTAAAAGGTGGGTCCCAATTCTAGTCCTCTAAGATAGTCAAAGGAAAAGCCTAAGGCTAGATCCTAAGCACTAAAAAGAAGAAGAGAAGACCTCATTAAAAATGAGGTCAACATCGGCATGGCTCTGACAAGCCTGTCCTCTGCTGTAGCAACCACGAACTTTATTTTCTTGTCTTCTCCCATTGCATGAGCGGCGTTTTCTTTTCTTTTCTTGCTAGTAGGCGGCTGACTTGGGTCACCCAATTTCATCACTGTATGGCTGCGGAGCTCTTCCCGATCAATTAGAGTCCAATTAGTTTCTTCATATTGTAGCCCGGCTGGTGTGAAATCAGTGTCGATCTCAATCACGGCTCCATCCCTCACCCTCTTTTCATTAAGTGCTAGACTCACGCCATATTTAAAGTTCAGAACCAACGGCCCGTTCGACATTTCCTTACGAAAAACAAGGAAAGGATCAGGGGCTGTACTAAGAACAAGAATAATAAGAAAAACATTTATTAATAAAAAATTTTTATTTATTTCTTTTAAATTTTAAAGAAAGTAGGAAGAGATGAGGAAAGATCAGGAATGAATTGATTTAAAAGGAAAGATCGACATTTTATTATTACGATTTCACATGTTTTCTTTTAACACATTTTTGTTAATGATTTTTTTTATTTTTATTATCCATTTTATTTTGGGTTCGGACCCGGTCATAAATGATTACTCTACCCGTGTTTCTAGGAATGAGTCTCCACTTTTAAATTCCATCCTCAAAACATCAGGTTGCGTAATATTTCTTCAAATATCGTCCATTAATTGGAAGCATTGGTCGTTCTCCACGGCAATTCACCAGTTGGTAGGAACCTCCAGAGTAGACTGTCTCGACCACGACTAGCCCCTCCCAAGTCGGTTCAAATTTACCTCTTATCTTGCAGTGTGCAAGAATAGGCCTCTTGAGAATTAAAACCAAGTCACCGACTTTGAACGTCCTCGGGCGGACCAGTTTATCGTGGGCCTGGATCATCTTGGCTTGATACAGTTCCAAATTTTGCTGCGCTGAAAGTCATTTCCCTTCCAAGCTTTCCAATTCTTCTAGTCGTAACTTGGCATTTTCTTCTGTAATGATCTTGTTCACAACTACGATTCTAAGTGAAGGAAGCTGTACCTCCAAGGGCAAGACGGCCTCGGAGCCGTACACTAGAGCATAGGGCTTAGACTGAGTAGGAGTTTTGAAAGTTGTTCTGTAGGCCCATAAGGCTTCTAACAACTTCTCGTGCCAATTTCTCTTGTTGTCGTCTAAAGTTTTCTTTAGGATTTGGATGAGAGTTTTATTAAAAGCTTCGACCAAGCCATTCGCTCTTGGGTAGTAGATCGTCGAATAGCGCCAGTCGATCCCGTGCCTTCTGACAAAATTGTTGATCTTCGTACTTTTGAACGCGGACCCATTATCCAACATAATCCTGCGCGGTACCCCGAAATGGTAAATGACTTGATTCTTAAAGAACTGTAACACGTGGTGTGCCTTCACTTCTCTGAGCGGTACTGCTTCTGCCCACTTGGAAAAGTAATCTGTAGCTGCAGGAATGAAGTGATGTCCTCTTGAAGAAGGCGGTTCTATCGGGCCCACAGTATCTGTGCCCCAACATTCAAACAGCCACGATGCGATTGTCAGATGTAGCACATTTGGAGGTTGATGTAGGACCACTCCATGCACTTGGCACTGGTGTCAACTTTTGGCAACCTTCATGCTATCGGTCAACATCGAGGGCCAGTAGTACCCTAGTCTCTTAATCTTCATCTTCATTTTTGGACCCGAGTGATAAGTGCCACAAAGTCCTGAGTGCACTTCTTTAACAATTTCACGAGCCTCAGACTCGCTCAGGCACCTTAGACACATCTGATCGAAAGACCTTCTGTATAATGTATTGTTTATTAATGCGTAAGACAGAGTTCTTTTCTTGATATGATGAGTTAATGACTTATCGTCCAGTAGGTTTCATGTTTGCAGGTAGTCTCTGAGTGGTTGACGCCAGTCTTCTGCATTTTCTGTTACTGCTGCAATTGATTCTTCTTCATTTTCTGACTTGTGTATCGTGTCCATGTCGAGTCGCGAGAGAACCCGACATCCACGAGCCGACACTTCAGTCGATTCATCCTGCAAGCAGGCAAATTCCTTTGCAAGGCGGGCTAACGCATCTGCGAGAGCATTTTCTTTTCTGTGAATCTTGTAGATCATTACATTTTGAATCTACTCCAGCAATTCCATTGCATACTAAAAGTACTGCTCGAGTCTTGGCTTCAGAATTTTGTACTGTCCGGCGACCTTTTGAATGATCAACTGAGAATTCCCATAGATATTGATGTCTGTTATCCCCATCTGAATGGTTAATTCCAGTCTAGTTATGAGAGCTTCGTATTCGGCCTCGTTGTTCGCACATGGTTTTTTTAGATGGTAGGAGTATCTTAACATTCCCCGTTCTAGTGTTATAAATATTAGTCTGATTCCTGCCTAACCGGGCAATATCATTTGCGATTCTTTATCTTTCTGTGCTAAAGATGCTCTATCGAAGTACAGCTCCCAACGCTGATCTTCGGGGTCTTCTAGGCTCATTATCTGCTCGTCTGGCAAGTCATCATTGAGAGGAGATTCTGCTGGTAAAGGGTGCGCTGTGAGGAAGTCCGCTAGGACTTGCCCTTTTACTGCACGAAGAGGAACGAAAGTTTTATCGAATTGATATGGTATCATCGACCACCTGGCAAGTCTGTGGAAAGCGTCGGGCGGGTCATTAAGTATTGTAACGGATTAAACTTCGAGATAAGGTTGACCTTATGAGAAAGCGTGTAGTGCCTGAGCTTTTGAGCGGTTAAGATCAGGGCTAAACAATGCTTCTCAATCGGGGGGTACTTTACCTCAGTTGAAATTATAAGACGACTTAAGTAGTAGAGAGCGTTTTCTTTTCCCTCGTCATTGACCTAGGCTAGTAGGGCTCCAAGGGAGTCGTCTAAAGCCGCGGTATAAAGAATTAACGGTCTACCCGAGACTGGGGCTGCTAAGACAGGAGGTGTCATTAAATATCGTTTAATGTCCTCGAAGGCCTGCTGGCATTTTTCTTCCTAAATGAATTTGGCATCCTTTTTAACCAATGCCGAGAAGGGCTAACACCTACCTGACAAATTCGAGATAAAGCATCGAAAATATGCAAACTTCCCTTGAAAGGATCTTAGTTGTTTCAAAGTTTTGGGATGAGGCATTTCTAAGATAGCGGATCGATTTCAATTACACGATGTCGGACAACAAATCCTAAGAATTTCCCAGAGGCAACGCCGAAGGTGCATTTCAAGGGATTCATCTTAAGGTTAAATTGTCTTAATCGCTCGAAAACAATTCTCAAATCATACAAGTGATCTTCTCTTAGTTTGCTTTTGATGACTACATCATCCACGTAGCATTCAACTTGGTTGTGAATGAGATCATCAAAAATCCTCGTCATAGCCCTTTCGTATGTTGCTCCTGCGTTCTTCAACCCAAAAGTCATTACTGTGTAGCAGTATATTCCGATCGGCATTCTGAAGGCTGTGAGCTTCTCATCTTCCGGTTTCATTTTTATTTGATTGTATTCTGAGGATCCATCCATGAAAGAGAAGATTTCATGTGTTGAAGCAATGTCGATCATCAGTTCTGGAATTGGTAGTTGGAATTTGTCTTTTGGACATGCTTTATTCAAATCTCTGAAATCCACAGAGATTCTGATCTGTCCATTCTTCTTTCTGACTGGTACCACGTTGGCTATCCAAGTCGGGTATTATTCTTCATGGACAAATTTAGCTTCTATTAGCTTCTTAACTTCAGCTATTACTTGTTGTTCAATCTCTAGACGCATTCTTCTGGAAGCTTGCCTGACTGGAACGGAAGTGGGATCCACTCCTAGCCTCTGAACTGCCACCTCTGGAGCTAATCCTGGCATTTCATCGTAACTTCAAGCAAAATAGTCCTTGAATTCCATTAGTAGCTTGACCATGTTTTTGGAGTCTTCTTTATTGATCAAGGAGCTAACAAAGGTCGGCCTAAGCTCTTTGCTAGTACTTAAGTTAACTTCCGTTAACTCGTTTATTGTAGATTTAATTTCTTCTTCAAATTCTGGTGGAGCATCTCCAATTGGCAGATCTTCGAGATCATCTGAAGCTTCTAAGCAGACTTCGTTAGGCTTGCAAGTGACAACCAAGTAGAATCTCGTATCATCAACTGATCCTATTGTGCCGAATCCGAGACCATGTTTTGAATTGGGAGGTCTACTGGCATTATTCCATAATTTTTTGAAGTGTTGTGATTGACCTTTTGTCCATCGTCGAGGTAGGACACCACGTTGAATTAAATTTTGAACACAGGGAGAATACCACTCAAAAGGCAGTTCCATTAATTCGGAAGAAGTAACATCTTCAAATTGTACATTTTCAGTTTTGGAAGAAGAAGCACCACAGTAGAATTTGATCGGTTTAGTACCGCCGCCATGTACCTTCTTGACCACCATACCCTCGACCTTATTAGAATGGATCAGGGCCAGGGTCATAGTATGTACATAATGGTTAATCTTCTCATTCATTGATTTGTATTCTTCATTCTTTTTGTCTTCGAGAGAGATCTTAAACTGTGGTTTCTTCTAACTTATCGCCGCTGCTTCTTTCTTGATTTCTTCTTTTTCAGAACCGTTCTCCCAATCAACTTCGATGACCGATTTCTTCTGTCCAACTATTCCAACGTCTCTTCCTCGACCCCATCCCCGGCCTCGACCTCGGGTGCGCGTTCTGGAGAAACCTTCACCATCTCGTCGTAAGGGAGTGGTGAGTAACTGTTGGACTAGAATTTTAGGTTCTTCATCGTCTCGAACTTCTTTTGCTTCATTTGGTATGGTATTTCTAGAGAAGATCGTTTTCTTCAGAGGCACGTAGTAGGCTGCGTCTTCGTGAATTCCAATCTCTTGTACGGAGAATGGTTTGCAAGTCACCCTTAATACACTGTTCTCCTCCTTCGCAATACTTTATGCATTGGTGCAGAGACGACGGTACCATCTAGTTTTCATGGATCCATGGCTGAATCAGTAGAGCGTTGAACAATGTCTCAGAATCAATTATATGGAATTTTACAGTTGTCTTTACTAAGTCACCGATCTTCATTAATAGTGTAATCGATCCAAGAGTTATTTCTCCTTTCTGGTTGAACACTCTTAATAGCATCTTATCTGCTTCAAGTTCACGAGCATCAATTTCCAAATATGCTAGAGTCAGAAGATTCATTATGTTGATTGATGCTCCCGGATCAACCAACACTCTGGAGAGCGTAAACTTTCCAATAGTGACTAAAATTTACAACAGTCGGTTGTGATCAGCTGTTCCCAGTAGTAGATCATTGTCCATGAAGGTAACATCTCGCTGTTCTTTTAACGAGCAAACCTCGTCTAAGGAATTACCAGCCATTTGAGCTAAGAAAATTTCTGGATCAAGTAAAACCTTGATTAGAGTTTCCCTCATCTCCATTGACAGGATCAGAGCGTCGTAGATGCTTAGTTTGGCTGGTAGCTTCCTAAGATGGGCTCGCACGTTATAATCCACTTTACTACCATGTTCCTCGATTTCTTCCCAAACGGGCAATTCTTCTGTTGGGGTTGGCTCCTCCTGAGCAACCACCTGCTTTCCTTTATCCTTTAGACCCATTCTCGGAGGTAGAACTTTTCCGCTTCTTAGATTGACTTCAGTTACTTGTTCTGAATCTGGTGGTGAATCTACCGGTGTCTCCTCTTGAATCAGAACTACTGGCTCTTCTGGAGATGCTTCAGAATCTGATAACTCTTATCATTATAAGATCCCGCCAGGGTGAGCAAATAATCATACAAAGTCAGAGGTCTGAGGGATTTCTCCCCCGAATCGGAAACAACCATCCTAGGATAAGCAGCCCCTAGTCTATCCTTAGGAGCCTCGGTTTTCTTTTCTTCTACGATCTTCTCCTCCTTCTGGGGCGGTTCTTCAATCGCAAGCGATAGTGCCGACTCGGCAAGTTTCAAACTTTGAGTTGAAGCGCGCACCGAAGCGGTCTGGATATTATCCAAAATTTTCTTCGAGGACTTTGTCCAGATAGTACTCCATCCATCATCGGTCGTGTACGGGTCTATCTGAACAATAGGATCCATTGAAATAACTTTGACGGAACCTCCTTTTTCGGGTTCCTTCATGTATTCCTTCGGGATCGTTATGTTCCCCCTTCGGAGATTATCTTCGAGACAATTCTTAAAGGTGAAGCAGTCTTCGATCTTGTGTCCGAGCATCCTATGGTAGGGACAGTAGTTCGGATGATCCTTCTTGTTGACTTCTTCTGGCCTCCTGGGCTCTGGAAACTGAAAATCGGGTGTCTTCATCAAATTGAGAAACATTTTAGCCACTGCTTTAGTTTTGAAAGGATATTCCTTGTTCAGAAGTTCCTTCAGGGGACGTGATGAATGAGGCAGTGGTTGATCATGCTGCCATGGCTGATAGGTCGGTCGAGGCTGTTAATAGCACTGCTAAGGTTGCTGATAAATCTTTTGTGGTTGTTGGTAAGTCCATTGCAGTGATTGAAAACTGGGCTGTGGCTGCACTGGCCGTATTTGCATTGGTTGCTTTCCCTTATCGACTACTGTGACAATCCCGGATTTCTTTTCAAATTCTTTCACGGGCTTCTGTTTATCAGTCTTATCGATGAAACTTTGCTGCTTTGCCTCCTCTTGCAAGCTCCCGGCCTTGCTAAGCAACTTCTCGAAAGTCTTTATTGTAAATCCTTTAAGGAGAAGCACTATCGAGCCTTGAATACTCTTAAGCAAGATGCCGACTGCATGTTGTTCCTGAAGCTATGTTTCACACTTCATGCTTAAATTCCTCCATCGAAGTATGTAGTCCACTAAAGTTTTGTTCGGTTTCTGTTGCTCCACCACTAGATCACCGATAGTGATGTGGTGCCGAGCCCTGACAAACCGCTTAACAAAGAGGTTTTCCAATTTTGAAAAGGTCTTGACTGAACCATTCAGAAGTTCTGCATACCAATCAAAGCCAATCCCTGATAAACTGCTGACGAACTGACGGAAGAGTAAAGCATCACTTCCACTGGCATTGCAGCAACTAGCACGAAAATGTGGGACATTCGATCGGGGGTTTTTCGTACCATCAAAAGTCTTGAACAGATGTGGTACGAAGCCTTTCGGGTATTGGGCTGCATCAAATTCTTCAGGGTAAGGTCTACCCGTCTGAATAGACGTCCCGCTCTTAGACTGTGCTAAGGCTTCTCGCACCTGCTGTTCCACCATGTTCTTGATATCCTTTTCGGGAATCGTGCTTTGTGCAGAATCTTTCTTCAACTGTTCATCTCCATTGATAGAAGTAATCTCTTTCCCTCCATCTATAATGTGAATGATCTCCGGGGTGTTTCCTTCTGTGGTTGAAGCTGACTCTAGAGAGTGGCTAAAGCGGCAGCCATCTCTTCCATCCTCTTTACCATCTGAGAAATCATATCATCTTTCTCTTGAAGACGTGCTCTCATTACTTCTGGTTCATCTCTTTCTGAGGCTAATGGAACTTCTTGCAGAGCTAACGAAGCTCGGGTCTCAACCATATTGATCTCAGCATACTCGCCATCCATGGACTCTGATGAATCTACTTCATTTTCTAATTTTTCTCCTCTTTCTTTTGCTAACCGTCGGATTTCTATCCTTAGCTTTCCTATGGCATCCTCTAGTGGCCTCTTCCAGACGGTCTTGCGGTTATCACGTGATAATTGTTGAATTTCTTTATCATGGGTTTCTTTTAATGCAGTGGCACTTTCTTCTGCTTCAGGCTCTCTGACGAGGCTTTTCTTCTTGGGATGTTGTGTCAGTATCGATTCAGCGATGATAGGTCGCCACACCATCTTTCTTGCAGCAGAAGGCCTTGGACCAGACGGTCTGTCGGCTATATGTTGGTAGGTGGTGTCCTCCCTAATATGGTGACCCAATACAACAATAGGTGAACTAGCTCGCATCATCTTCTTTGGTTTCTCTACAGCAGTGACAGGCTCTACTCGCGGTCTGAGGCGGGATTTAGCTGGTATTTGTCCCATTCTTCTTAGGATTTCTGACAAGGGGCATCTCTCTTTCTTAGCCAATTTCTCTTCCACAGCTTGCAGCCGAGCAAATGGCGTAGTCTTAACCAGTCATTATAGTATGCAGGTCGAGGTAATGCAGCGGCGATCCTCTGGACATCTTCTTCATCTGATGCAGCAGAGAGAGGGTGAAACCTACTTCCCTCCAACAGAGGTGAATACTCGGGCAGTTCTTCCTCTTTCTCAGAAATCTTTTCCAGAAAGGAAACTTTAGTAGCCTTGGCCTTCTCGGTCCTGTTGATCATTCTGCTTCTATTTCTCCTTTGAGTCCGAGTTAAAGGTGAAACTCTTGAACTGGACCCTATCTCGAAGACAGAAGGTATTGTAGTAATATATGTACCCTCCACGGTGACAGGCTCATCACAGACTTGGATTTCTTTCCCCTTCAGTTTGGCAGGAGCCGGGTAGGTGCAGAGATGATAAGACCGGTGGGGCTAGAGACAACAGTCCTCCTACAAATAGCAACACTTCTTTCAGCTCGAACCCTTTGCAAGGGAGGGAACTCTTGAGTCAATTTTAGGTTAAACGCAATTACGGGTTCCTCAGTTTCAGGTACTTTGTCCATTAGTGCGAAGAGAGTGACATCAGCAAACTTGATGCTGTATTGTCAAATCCTTGTCCAAAGTGAATGATCCCATTGTTAGGTAATTCATCCTTGTAGACAGCTAAGTCCAATCCATTGGTGAAGGAGAAAATTAACTTTGGTGTAGACAATTTCTACAGGGTAGCTTCCGAACGTCAGTCCCGAATTATGCTTCCTTTTGTCGCAATACTTAGGACAAAAAAGAAAGAGTTTGAACACATTTTCCTTTATCTTAGTGTATTTGTGATTTTTTTAAAAGAGTTTGTTTATTAGAAGGTTGTTTATTAGAGGATTAGTTTGTTAGGAACAAAAAGATTAAAGGAGGAAGGTTATAGAAAAGGTAAAGGATTCGATTCAGAATTGGAAAGGAAAAGAAAGTCTCGTAAGACTTCTCAACTCGAAAGACCGCTCCTAGGCTAACACCTACTGGGGGTCCACCCCATTTTTGGGAGGTGGAAGGATTCCGGAACCTCTTTGTTTAGGGGTGTCTAAACAGTGGCTCCAGAATCCAAAAAGAGTTGACTATACCCGTTCAAGACAGAAATGAACGTGGTATGCCAACGGAAAGAATGGTAGTTTGGTCTACAAGGGGTATGGACTCGCTACCGATTTATGAAAGAAAAACCATCTAATTAAAATGGAGAGAGGAACTAGTCCCCAGCGGAGTCGCCAGAAATTGTCGGCAAATTTTTAGGTTATGTGGTATTTTGAAAAGGGGTCGCCTACAGAAGTTGTCGGTGAGTTTTAGATTTTAAATTTAATTTAAGTTTATATATATATATATATATATATATATATATATATATATATATAATTTTAGAAAGAAGCATTTGATTTTGAAAATAACTTTAAGTTTAAAAATTTTTAATAGATGAAATCAAACCGATCTCACATCCCAAATAGTTTATATAAATGAGCACCACATCATAAACCGCGTATCTATCCAGAAGAATAGACACACTGCTTGATGATGGGGCTCGATTAAATAATATAAAAGATTTATGACATTTGTTTGGTCTGCGAACCAATTTTATAAGCCGACAAGTTGTCATGTTTAATATAAAGGAATTAAACAGGGTTTATATTACCTGGGTTCTTAAAGTTCCCTATAAGGGTAAGCCCCTATAGTTAATTACATCTTAAATGTCTGAAGACACTTAAGAAAACTCTCGATAATGATTAGTGGTTTTGCTCTTAAGAATTTCAAAGTTTAAGGTTTTGAAACAATTGGACTTTGGAAATTTCAATAGTGAATAGCTCAAATTTGAAACAATTATTTTGAGAATCCAAAGGAAGAACGGTAGGAGAAGTTGAGGATCTAAGAGGAATCTTGGCAACTTCCTAAACTATCCTATGATTTGGCTTCAATTTGAGGAAATTATTTAATGTTTCAATCCTGTTAATTTTAATTAATTAGGACTTATATTCGTATGAAACAATCATATAAGTAGCCTCGAAGATGTGATGGTTTATGTCGTACCGAACGAATACCTCGGAGTCCTAAGACCGGGTTAGGGCTTAATTTACATAACATGATTATGTAAATTCCTAACGAAAAGTTGAGGATTTATGTTGCACTAGGCAAACTATCTCAAAATCCTATGGCTTTGTTATTTAATTCTAAGAAAGGTTTTGTTAATGAAGATTCTAGTTTTGCTGACCAAGATGGCCATGATGCCCACTATGCTCCAAGCTCCTTGTTGTTGTAGAGGTTTAGTTTTAGAAAGTAAAAAATCAAGAGATGAGAGAAGTGTTTTGGTTTAGAGAAATCTTAAAGTCCAAATATTTTTAATGTTTTAATTAAAACAATTCTTAAAGTTGGTTAAACAGAACCGATTAAGATCCCATGGTTCTGTCATCCCGACACTGTTATTTTCATCGGATTCACTTAGTCTAAATGAATTTGCTAAACTCAACTGAATGAGTTCAACACTTTCATTTAGACCGTGGGAAATCTCGTTAGCAACACGTGGGTTACATCATCCGAGGTATTCCCGATCATCGAACGAGACGTTTTAATTTAGTTGTAGTTGTAGTTTTATTGTTCTATTTGTGATTAAATTTTGAGTTGTTTTATATTTTGAATGTTGTGGCGGTGAATTTTATCTTGTTGCGACTTTTAATTTAGTTTTTGGTTTCAGTTTTGTGGCTATCCTAAAAGTTTCAGTTTTAATGCAGGGTGACATTCTTGTTTAACATGCAAGAGAAGTAAAGTACAGTGTAGGTAAATAAATTGCAATAAAATAAAAGGGTACCTGGTAAGCATTCCTATTTATTTTCTCTTGCACTTAAAACACAGGTTAAAGCATTTATATAATTTCAAGAAAACACCTAGGTAAAGCTGAGGGAAGGTTTTGGTTGTCTACCAAAATTCTAATCCTATAGCTAGTCAATTCCTATGACGTCTAGGTTCTTATGTTTTGTTAAGGATGATTTTCTTCACCAAAGAACAATTAAGTTCAGTTGTTCTTCTAAAACATCCCATCGTATTGAGAAAGTGCTTATGACGAGTCTTAAAAATCTTTTCAAAACTTCTGAGATTATTTTGAGTCTAAATGAATTTCATTGTACAAGTGAATTAATCATCCAAGAGATTTTTTTAAGTTTTGCTTCTTACTCAGTGAACTAGGATGTTTGATTATCCTATGAGTGAAGTGACATTTCACTTAATGCTTTATTTAAGAGTTATGCTAATGAAAGCCTTTAGGGGCAAATTAATTTGTTGAAGATTTTAACAATTCTTAATTAGAAAATTGGAATTGATGATTTTGAAATGATTTGGTTTAGTTATAAAATTTTAATTAATAATTTTAAGTTTGGAATAGTGTTCAAGTTGTTTCAATTCTATTAAATCTTTATATTTTAATTATCTTAATATTTCAAATTAGTTTTAATGTTTTAAATTTGTTTTAGGTTTGTTTTCAAATGATAAATTAATTTTACTGTTCTCAATTTAATTTAATTAAGTTATTAAATCACTTAATGTTTTAAAATTTAATTTAATTAAGGGTTATTTTCTTTTTAATCATTAATTTCAATTATCTTTTTAAGTTTAATTAAGCATTGATATGTTATTAAAGTAATTTATTTAGGGATTTCAAATTAAAGAATTGGTATCTTCCTAAGTCACATCCCTAACTGTAATAATCCAAATTTTGATTATTCTTCCAAAACATTAATTATTTAATTAATTAAGGTTCACTTTTAATATTTTCAAGATGATTAATGGGTTTCTACCTCTTAATTACTTAAGTTTCAATCACCCAAGGGAAAATTAAGATCATATATTTTACCCTCCCTTTGATTAGACCTAAATATTAATTAGGGTTAAAGTCTTTAATTGCCTTTATGCCCCTTTAGGCTTATTTATTTCATAACTCATCAAATTAAGCTTAAATGAATTTAAAATTTTATGTCACTTCACGCATATGTCAATTAAGACACTAGAGGAGAAAAGGTAATTTTTCTGAATTTAATTTAATTTATATATTTATTTTTGTGAGAAAATGAGGGTTTTCAATGAAAATTAAACAACATGACCAAGTTGAGGTTTCTATCCTTAGAAAAATTGTGGGATGTCCTACTGACCAGAGGACCACCTAGACCAATTTTGGTGATTTTTTGAATTATATTTTATTTATTATAATTATTTTGAGTTTTATGGTATTAATTAATTATAAAAGAAAATTAAAGTTGAAAATTAAGTTTTATATTTTTATTAAGTCTTTCTGACCTCAAGGAGTCCAACGAAGTAAATTTTATATTTTTCTAATTTTTGTTCGATTTACTAGAATTAATTTAGTGAAAATGTGGGGAAATTCATTTTTTAATATTAAAAATGTCCTAAGCCTTTAAAATTCAATTTCTTAACCTATAAACTTGAGAAAAATATTTGGTTTATTCTTAAGTGATTAGGAGGCAAAATGTGACATTTTTATGATTTTTAATATTTTTATGATTTTTATTATTTTTTAATTATTAAAATATTAGAAATATGATTAAAAATAAAAAAATTTTAGAAAATTCTAATTTTAATTTCCTTAGACTCCTCTGATATCAGAGAGCCCTCAAAATCATTTTGGTGAATTTTTGAAGTGTATTTTATGTTTTATGTATTTTTAAAGTTTAAAAATGACCATGTAATTTAAATAATTCATTTAATGGTTTATATTATTTTCAATTGACTTCAATTTTTTATGTGAGGTTTTCTGCATCCTAAATGATAGTGGAGAATTGATTTCAAGTGATTTTGATGTGTGATTAATCCTAATTAATTAAAACTCAGTTTCGGGTGTTTAGGCCAATTTGGGTTATTCTTAAGGAATTAAACCAAAACATAAATTTCCTAGGGTCCTCTCGTCATAGGATACCTCCCCAAATTTTCCTAGAATTTTCTAAGCGACATGCTAATTATTAGAATTAAAATGGCAAAATAGACACATAAATTTGAAAAATCAATATCTTGCCACAGAGATGACCAATGGCCTTGGAAAATTCAGAGAATGTTCCCAAGAATAGATGCTACAAAAGCCCTATGGACTCATGCCATGGTGAATTGTATGCATGCATGGAGAATTAAAATACTGAAATCAATAAATAAGTAATTAAAAATAAAATACTCATCAAAATAACTTAATTCTTTTTTTACATTGTTCTCCTCTGTTTACTGAGCAAGAGGGTATTTTTATTTTATTTTTGTGATTTTTCTACACAAATATATGAATTTTTGAAATTTCTGGTATTTACATAAATCAAAAATACCCTATTTATCTACTCAAACCAGTCAGTGCCCCGTCATCCTACGGCGGATCGAAAGCCCACGCGGCGCTCACCCATTTGATGCTGCCATCTAACTGGGATGCCACGCGGCCAGTGACCTGACCCGCAATAACGCAGTTATTTTTGTATCCAAAAGATGGCCAAAAACTTGACCTAATTTATAAATAGCGGCTAGTGTATAAAATTAAAATGTTGTAAAACTTTAGAAAATATTTTACATACTAGGGGTACTAAGCAAGTATACATATCGTTTCAAGTAATATAGAGTTTTCTTTTATAACCCCAGTATCGATCCCACAGAGAAGTGAGGTATGAAATTCTTTAGGCTAATTCCAGTCTATTTCTATAAGGCCTAAATTTTGAATGTTGATTAAAATGGGTTTTATAATAACTAATCCTAAATAAAGTTCTTAAATAAAAGTATAACTTATGGATAAATTGGTTTGGAGAATTTCGAGAGGTTAAAGACTACATTTCTCTTGCAATTACATAGATAATGTGTAGGAAAGCAATGCTTAGAATTTAATGTAGTGCCAAATAGAAGTAATCCTATTCTTTACCCTTTGGTCCAGGCATAAAGAACATTGGCTAATTTATAGATCGGTTCAGGATGTTTTATTAGTAGAATGGGTTAATATAGACTCACACTTCTAGATGTCCAAGGGTGGCTATGGTTGGCCCTACCAGTGACCTGTTCCCTTTCTATAAACCAAATTATTAGAATTTAGTCTGTCACTCTAAAAACTAATTAATTCTACGCCCAATAAATAATATCTCCCTATTTATTTACACTTCACCTTGAATAACCCGCACATGGCCTTTGACTACCCAAGGATTCATGTGATATCTACTAGTTAAAAATTCATCTCCTTCTAGGTCTCAGAATTCTTTAACAGATTTTAACAATACAAGTGATCAATTTGTATAATAAATGATGATCTGGTATGAATATCATCACCATAATTTGATAAGAGAATATCTAAGCAAATCTTAATTCCTAAACATGCATCTATTTTATTACAAAACAAAAGTAAATTAAATTAATGGCATAAGAAGTAAAAGCATTGATAGAATTATGAAATAAATTAAGTGCCAACAAGGAACTTATTTCATTAGTATTCTATTATATTTCTGCAACTATCTATCACCTAGAAGCATTTAATAGTAAATTCTATCATAAAAATGATTTTCCTACACATGCCACTACTTCATTTAAAAGAAAGAGTAAAGAAAATCACTTACGAAGCATAGATAAATCACGACAGAAAGCTTGGTTTAAAACAAAGAAAATTCACTAGAAAGTGTTTACAACAATTACAATAGAATGAAGAACACAATACTTAGCTTTTTCCCTCTGAACGAAAGAAGATCTCTCCACCAAAGTTTCCCATCGATTCATGCGCCGCTCGTACAATCCTTACATAAATATCTCAAAATCCCTCACCAATCTCTCCATAAGATGTAGAAATCTACATCTTCATGATTCTAAAATGACTAAGGTGAGAGAGAGAGAGAGAAGAGACACGAGAGATAGAGAGGCAAGGGAGGCCCTCTTTCTTGTAGAAATATCTCCTATTTATAGAATTCTGAAAAATGGTCAAGGGTTGCTTAAGGCACCTCTTCAAAAGTAGTCCACATTCATTGAATCTTCTAGAAACCAACTCTAGTGCCTAGGCACCGGGATCTGGCGCCAGACTCCTGTGATCAAGTCTTCGCACCCCTTCACTTTGGGTAGCACCTCTTCGAGATTAAAAACCGTTCCAAAATGTCCAGATACATTGTATCACATGTCCTATATATTAGGAATAACTTTCATGCTTCTAGAAGGTCTAGAAACTACTTAACACAGTCAAAATAACTCCCAAAGTCGTCAAAAATCCGTTCAATAACCGTTTCTGGATGATTATGGTGCCTAGCACTGGGGTTTGGCGCCTAGGCACCACCCTGTGCACCGCTCTACTATTTTGCTCTGTTTGGCTTCGTTTCAACTTCGTTTCGCCTCATTTCAGTTGCGTTGCATTCCTAACATCTTCGCCTACAAGATAGACATAAAAACAACCTTTCTCAAAAGTATAATTTCATTCAAAAACATGTGAGAAGTATAAAAGATATTAAGCATAGAAAGACATATCAATATGTGCTAAGTTAGAATTTGTTTTTCTTACTCATTTTGGCTCAAAATTGCATAGTTTTTGCTTCATTTTCTCTAAAATCATATTTTTATACTTGAAAATAAAAATATGCAAAATTATGCAAAATACCATCCTTTATAGTGTAATATCATTAAAAATATGCATAAAGTGGGCATGAAATGAACACTAAAAATAGGCACTTCTTTTCATGGATTAGCTCGCGGTTCCGTCTCATATCTTGATCCGACGAGATCCTGGCCGTCCACCCGATACACGCGCGATCCTACGGCAGCTGGTCATCGTCTCTGTCTGGTGTGTCCCGATAGCCATCCACACCAAAACCCTAAGATCTCTCTCATTTCTCCACCAAATTTCATGTTCTTATACTCTATGGATTCGTCTCAACAAGATGCACACATCTATATGGCTAACATGCTATAAAATTGAGCCAAACAAAATGGAGAATTCACAGAAGCTTGGGAGGAAGAAGAGATCCATACCTTTGCTCTGAGAAGTGAAGCTTCAATCAGAGAGTTGTGGCACCTTTGATTAAACCCAAGGAAGCTCCAGATGAAGTCTCTGGCTCTGAGGAATTGTCCAGGTATGAAAGTGACCAGGGCCAATTTCAAATCTTGGCCGATAGGGAGAATGGCTGGCTTGGTGAGGGGGCTTTTGCTGGGGAACTTCTTCTCTTGGTCTGATGAAGGTTTAGGGCTGCTCAATTTGGAGTTTGGTTTACTGTGGAGAAGTGTCCTAGTTTTGGGCTAAAAATTGAACTCAGAAATTGAGCTCACAGGGGGGGTTTTAGGGCTGGATTTAAGTGGGGATCAAGTGTTCTATGTTAGGAGAAGGGTGTGAAGTAATTTTGGCAGAGTTTTGGTAAGGTTTGGTTCAACACCCTGTTTAGCCGAGAGGGGGTGGTGTTTAAATAGGGCTAGCTAGAGGGCTTCCCAGGGGGGTTTGAAGGCTTGGATCAACTACTCAGGGTAAAGGAAGAACAGCTGCAATGGCCATTGACCATGGGACAACTCAGTAGGTTCAATTTGAATTTTTGAATCAAATGGGTGCTCTCGACCATGGTGTGTTGATCTCATTTTTGATGAGGTCTTTTCTTCTCTATTTAGTACTTAGAATCTAGCCTTAGGCTTTTCCTTTGACTATCTTAGAGGACTAGAAGTGGGACCCACCCTTTAGAAGTTTAAACACCTCTTGACTCCCTGCAAACCCCACAAGCTTGATTGAAGACCCCTAATTACCTAGAGGGTTGAATCAAATGTGAAGGTTTAAAGGATGAGTTCCCTATAGGACTCTTTGGCCTTACGACCACCCTGGGTGGCTTGGTCTGGTGAGGGTTGACTTACACACTCACTACACTCATACTCTACACTCTCACACACACAATCCAAATCCTATAACCACACCCATACACAACTTGACTCCCTGACTCATGTAGGTAATTCATATGGATGGACCTTAACCCCTAAGCCCCTGGTTAAGAGGGTTAGGAACAACATAGTGAATGCCTCAAATGAGTCCTCTCATGGCTCATATAGGCTTAATATGACTTCATGGCTCATATAGGCTTAATATGACTTCATGGCTCAACCAAAGTGCTTCCATTTCACTCATATTTGATCAATCTTCATTTTTCCAAAATTTCAATTTTTGACCCCGGGGACCCTACACCTATCAAACCTACCAAAAGCCCTTAAAATTGCCCAAATCCTCCAAAATTTCCAAATCACCCAAAATTCCCTAAAATTAACCTTTAACATTTCCCCACCAATCAAATTGACCAAATGCAGCCAAGGATACCAAAATTTCTAAAAGTACCCCCCGATACCCTCCAAATTACCAAAATGCCCCTCTTGACCCAAAAATCCAAAAATTAAGAAAATTCCCAAAAAATCCCAAATATTCCCAATTTCATTTTGTCCAACTACACCATGGGACAATTTTGTCAACTTACCCCACTTTTACCAAAACCCCTAATTTAGCCCATTCTTAACCCAAGTGAACCCAATGTCAAACCAAACCTACCCAATTGACCCCAATTTTGGTCCAATTCAATTCTAAACTTAAATTCAATATCCAAAATATCAATCTAGACCAAATCCAAGTCCAATTTGATTGACATTTGGGTCTAATTTCATTTTTAAGCTTAAAGCCCAATTTTGGCCCATGACCCAGACTTAGCTCAAACCAAACCAATTCAACTCCAATTTGACCCAAATATTTCCTAAACCTTCCCTAACATCTCCATAAACAAAACACTAACATAATTTGCTTAAAATTTGTACCCAAACCCCACTCAAATTCAACCCAAAACCAAAAAGCCCAATTTTGACCTAAACCCAAACCTAACCCAAATGGGCCCAAACCCCAAAATCAAAACCCAACCGAAGTTGAAACCTCTTTGAAACACCCCCAGGAACATTTTTCAATATTAATTTTACATCAATTTCAACCTTAGCCCAACATTAGCCTAAGTTAGCCCAATTTGGCCCACCATGGTCCCTTTACCCAATAAACCCAAATCCAACCCAATTCAATCCCAAATCACACCAAATTGATTCAAAATCACCCATGATACATCCCTAAACCAATTATAACATTTATTTGGCCCAACCTTTCACCAAATTTTTATCCAAAAATTCATTTGGAGACCTATGAGCCCACCTTTTTTTAAGACACTTTAAAAGCCCATCCAAAATAATTTCAAAGGCCCAAAACTTATGTCAAAACCCATATGACATCTTCATTGATCATCCATTTGATAAAATCACCCCCTAAGTTCTATTTCATCATTTAAACAAACCAAATATGGCCTTATGAAAATTTTCCATCAAAATGTCCAAAATTTCAAAACCCTTTTTCATGTAATTGACTAAGATATTTCCCAAGCCAAATGAAGCCATGAAGCCATGCATAAGCCACATGCAAGCCATGGAAGCCACTTTCCACATCATCAAACCATTTATGGTTAGAGAGGGAACCCCTTTCAAAACTCCTTCTTAAGCCTTTTTAACCCCTTTTATGTCACACTCTAACCCATGCTTAATCAAAATTCTTGGGATAGAGACTTCTCCACCTAAAGTCAGCTGACCTAAATGATTACCTAAGCCCAAAACCAGGCCTTGGTGGGTGCACCAAACCCAAAACCATGGCTTGGACCAAATCAAGCCAAAATGGCCTCTCCCCCATGCCATTTTAATTCAAGCTCTTTACACATGGCAAAGCCTAATTGCCTACACTAAACCCCAGCCCTGACTCACCTGAACCTGAGGGTGACCCATGCCTGCCGGCCAGCCGCCTGCATCATCGGAAAACACCACACCCGAGAGCTCCCATGTGAGCCAACATTGAGATTCCCCCTTGCTGAGCTGCCCCAAGTCCAGTGGCCACCATGGCTGTTCTTCTCTTGCATAGAGCAGTTGATCCCAAGCCCTAACTCCCCCTAGGAGGCCCTCCATCCATGCCTATTTAAACCCCACCTCTCTCGGCCATGAAGAGGTGCTGAAACAAACCTTAAGGAAACTCTGCCAAAATCATTCCAGACTCTTCCCCACACCTAGAGAACTTGATCCCCACTGAAATCCCCCTGCCATTTCCTCTCTGTGAGCTCAATTTCAAAGTTGAAATCCAAGCCCAAAACCAGGACACATCACCACAGTGAGTCAATCCCCAAATTGATTGGCTTTACACCTTCACCAGACCAAGAGAAGAAGTTTACCAGCAAAAGCCCCCCCTCCAGGCCAGCCATTGCTTCTAGCGTCCAAGCTTTGTGATCGGATGTGGGCACTTCCATACCTAGACAATTCATCAGGCCAAGGGACTTCATCTGGAGCTTGCTTGGACCCAATCGAACTTGACACAACTCTCAGATCAAAGCTTCACTTCTCTGAGCAAAGGTATGGACTCACTCTTCCTCCCAAGCTTCCAGAGATTCTCCATTTAATTTGAATCAATTTCAATGCATGTTTACCATATGGATGTGTTCGTCTCTTCAAGACGAATCCATAGAGCATAAGAACACAAAAATCCGTTGAGAATCGAGTGAGAAATTAGGGTTAGAAGGTTGACGGTCACGGGTTCACACCAGTCGTAGACGATGAGCAGGAGCCGTCGGATCGCGCGTGTATAGAGCGGACGGCCAGGATTGAGCCGGACAGAGCAATGGGACATGAACCGCGGGCCGCATGGCATCCCAGTTGGATGGAGGCGCTGAATCAAGAGGCGACGCGTAGAGCTTCGGAGGCGCCGAGGTTGAGTCAGCGCCGCGTGGATAAGTAGGAAAATAGGGTATTTTTCTATTTATTTAATTACCAGAACTTCAAAAATTCATAACTTTGTGTAGAAAAATCCTAAAAAAAAATAAAAATATCCTCTTGCTCAGTGAACAGAGGAGAATAATGTGGAAAATAAATCAAGTAATTTCATTAAGTATTTTATTTTTAATGATTTATTTACTCTCTGCATTGTTTTAATTCTCCATTTGCATAGGCAATTCACCATGGCATGAGACCATAGGGCTTTTGAAGCCTCTGAATTTGGGAACATTCCCTAAATTTTCCAAGGTCAGAGGCCATCCCTATGAGAAGTTATTGATTTTCCAAGTTCATGTTACTGTTTTGAGTATTTTAATTCCAATAATTAGCATGTTGAGAAATAAATTCTAGGAAAATTTGGTGATATTTCTTATGACCAGAGAAACCTAGGAAAAATAAGTTTTGAGTTAATTCACTTGGAACAACCCTAATTGGCCTAAATACCCAAAATTGAACTTTAATTAATTAGGGTTAACCACACATCAAATTAACAAAAAAATAATTCTCCACTGTCCTTTAGGGTCTGGATAGTCTCACTTAAAAATTTGAAATCAATTGGCTTGATTAACTTCACCAAATGGGTTAATTATGCCTCTTAAGCAAAATGGGTAAAATTAAACTTTAAAAAATTCATAACTCACAAAATACTTTTCAAAAATTCACAAAAATGGTTTTGAAGCTTCTCTGATATCAAAGGAACTTAGGAAAATTAAAATTGTAATTTTCTAAAAAAGTTGATTTTTATCATTATTTTAATATTCTTAATAATTAAAAAATAATAAAAATCATAAAAATATTAGAAATCACCAAAATGTCACATTTTGAATTCTAATCATTTAGGAACAAACCAAATATTTTTCTTAAGTACCTAGGGTAAGATATTGAATTTTAAAGGCTTAATGTATTTTTTTATATTAAAAAATTTATTTTCAACCTTTTCACTAAAATAATTCTAATAAATCAAAGAAAAATCAGAAAAATATAAAATTTATTTCTCTGAACTACTTGAGGTCAGAGAGATCTAAGAAAAATATAAAATCCCTTTTCCAACTTTAATTTTATTTTAAAATTAATTAATGCTCCAAAAGTCAAAATAATTCTAATAAATAAAATATAATTCAAAAAATCACCAAAATTGGTCCAAATGGTCCTCTGGTCATTAGGAACATCCTAAAATTTTCTTAAGGATAGGATTAATCAAAAGGGGAGGGTAAAATATTTGATTTTAAACTGATTTTTGGATGATTGAAACTTAAATGATTAAGGGTAGAAATCTACCAATCATTTCAAATATAATTAAAGTAAAACTTTAATTAACTAATTAATTAAAATTTTGGAAGAATAATAGAAATTGGAATTATTAAAGAAGGGATATTATTTAAGAAGATATTTATTCTTTAATTTGAAAATCCCTAAATAAATCACTTCAATAATACTTAAGTCTTAATTAAAAAATTAAAAGAATAATCTCAATTAAATTAAAATTAAAATTAAATTAAATCAAATTAAATTCAATTAAAAGTAAAATAAATTGAAATTAAATTAAAATTAAATTAAATTAAATTAAATTAAATTAAAATAAAATTAAATTAAATTAAATTAAAATTAGATTAAATTAAATTAAAATTAAAATTAAATTAAATCATATTAAATTAAATTAAATTAAACTAAATTAAAAATTAAATTAAATTAAAACTAAATTAAATTAAAATTAAATTAAATTAAATTAAATTAAATTAAAGTTAAATTAAATTGAATTAAATTAAATAAAAATCATTTAAAAACAAACCTAAATGAAATCATTAAGAATTAAATCTAAAATGACTCGAACATTATTCCAAACTTAAACTAATTTTTTTATAATTAAGTCAAAATTAAAATTAAATCATTAAGTTTAAATCATTAAAATACTTGATAATTTGATTTGCCCTTTTAAAGCTCTTATTATTATAACTCTTAAATGAGGTATCAAGTGAAGTGTTACTTCACTCATAGGATATTCAAATGTCCTAGTTCACTGAGCAAAAGAACAAAATTTAAACTCCTGAATGATTAATTCACTTGTATAATTAAATTCTCTTGGACTTAGAACAATCCTAGAGGTATTGAAAAGATGTTTAAGACTCGTCTTAAGCACTTTCTCAATATGATAGGATGTTTATAAGAACAATTGAATTTAATTGTTTCTTTGATGAAGAAAATCGTCCTTAAACCAAAACACATGAACGTAGACGTCATAGGAGATGACTAGCTATAGGATTAAGACTTTGGTAGACAACCAAAACCTCTCCCTTAGCTTTACCTAGATACTTTTTGAAATATTTAAATGCCTTAACATGTGTTTTAAGTGCAGCTTGGAATGACGGGAAGACCCTCCGGGTACGCTTTTATTTTATTGCGATTTACTTTATTGCAATTTACTTACATGCACTCGTACTTTACTTTTCTTGCATGATAAACAACTGTTGCATGAAAACCAAAACCTTTAGGATAGTCCCTGAACTGAAACCAAAACAAAATTAAAAGTCACTGCAAGATAAAATTCACCACCACAACATTTCAAAATATAAAATAACTCAAAATTTAATCATAAACAGAACAACAAAACTACAATTGCAACTAAATTAAAACGTCTCGTTGAATGATCGGGAATACCTCGAATGATGTAACCCACGTGTTACTAACGGGATTTCCCAAGGTCTAAATGAAAGTTTGGAACTCATTTAGTTGAGTTTAGCAAATTCATCTTGACTAAGTGAATTCAATGAAAATAACGGTGCCGGGATGACGGAACCGTGGGATCTTAATCGGTTTTGTTTAATCAACTTTAAGATTTTGTTTTAAATAAAACACTAAAAAAAACACTTAGATTTTAAGATTTTCTCTAAACCAAAACACTTCTCTCATCTCCTGATTTATGACTTCTAAAACTAAACCTCTGCAACAACAAGGAGCTTGGAGCATGGTGGGCAGCACGACCATTGTCATCAGCAAAACTTGAATCTACTTCAGCAAAACCTTTCCTATTTTTAAACAACAAAGCCATAGGACTTCGAGGTAGTTTTCTTAGTGTAACATAATTCCTCAACTCTTCGTTAGGCATTTGCATGATCATGTCATGTAAATTAAGCCCTAACCGGTCTTAGGACTTTGAGGTAGTCATCCGATACGACATAAACCCTCACATTTTCGAGGCTATTTGCATGACTGCGTCATGTAAATATAAGTCCTAATTAATTAAAATTGGTATGATGGAAACATTAAGTAAATTTCCAAATTGAAGCCAAACCATAGGATAGTGTGGGAAGTTGCCAAGATTCTTCTTTTATCCTTAGCTTCTCCTACTTCTCTTCCTTTTGGACTCCTGAAAATAAATGCTCCAAATTTGAGCTAATCCCTTTTGAAATTTCAAAAGTCCAATCCTTTGAAAACCTTAAACTTTGAAATTCTTGAGAGCAAAACCACTGATCATTATCGAGAGTTTTCTTAAATGATTCACTTCATTTAAGATGTAATTAACTATAGGGGCTTGCCCTTATTGGGAACTTTAAGAACCCAGGTAATATAAACTCTGCTTAATTCCTTTATATTAAGCAGGGGAACTTGTCGGCTTATAAAATTGGTTCGTAGACCAAACGGATGTCACAAATCTTCTAGTTTATTTAACCGAGCCCCATCATCAAGCAGTGTGTCTACTCTTTGGGATAGATATACAGTTTGTGGTGCGGTGCTCGTTTATATAAACTATTCGGGATGTGAGATCGGTTTGATTTCATATCTTAAAATTTCCAAATTTAAAATTATTTTCAAAATCAATTACTACTTTTCAAATTATTTATTTAAATTAAATTAAAAATTTACCGACAATTTCTGTAGGTGACCTCTTTTTCAAAAATACAACACTCAACCTAAAAATATGCCGACAACTTCTGGCGACTCCGCTGGGGACTAGTTCATCTCTCCATTTTGATCAAATGGTTTTGCTTTCATAAATTGGTAGTGAGCCCATGCCCCTAGTGGACCAAACTACCATTCTCCCATTGGAATACCCGGTTCATTTCTGTCTTGAACGAGTATAGCCAACTCCTCTTGAATTTAGGAACCACTGTTTAGACACCCCTAAACGGAGAGGTTCCGAGATCCTTTTACCTCTTTTCTGAGGTGGGGTGGACCCCCAAAAGGTGTTAGTTTAGGAGCGGTCATTCGAGTCGAGAAGTCTTGCATAAGACTTTCTCTTCCTTTCCAATTCTGAATCGGATTCCTTACCTTCTCTACACCTTTGAACATTCCATTCCTAATAAACAAATCCTCTAATGAACGACCCTTTTAACAAGTAACTCCTTTTTATAAATACATGGATAAAAATGTGTTCGGACTCTTTTCGATTCCTTTCTTTTCATCCTGATGAGAAGAAGCATAACTTGGGATTGACAATCAGAATCTACCTTGCAGAAAATGTCTGCCCCATAGCTGATTTTCTCCTTTACCAACGGACTTGACCTAGCTATCTACAAGGAGGAGCTTCCTGACAATGGAATCATCCGTTTCGGGCAAGGATTCGAGAATACAAATGTCAAGATCACTGACGTCACCCTTTTCACACTTACAGACAAAGTGCCTGAAACTGAAAAGCCTTTGATCGAGTTCAACCTCAAGTCAACTCAAGAGTTCCCTCCTCTGCAAAGGGTTCTAGTTGAGAAGAGTACTGTTGTTCGCAGGAGGACATTTGTTTCTACCCCCGCTGGTCTAATCATCTCTGCACCTACCCCGGCTTCCGTCAAACTGAAGGGGAAGGAAATTCAAATTTGTGATGAACCGTGGAGAGTACATATCTCCATGCGAGACCTTCTATTTTTGAAATTGGGTCCAGCTCAAGGGTTCCACCCTTAACACGGACTCAGAGGAGAAACAGGAGTAGAAAGATTGCAAGGAAAGCCAGAGCTGTTGAAGTTGCTTTCTTGGAAGAACTGCCTGAGTACACACCACTACCTGAGTACATACCATTGCCTGAGTATACACCGCTTTTGGAAGGAATTAGATTCCATCCCCTCTCCGCCGCAGCTGACGAGGAAATGTCCGCAAGATTGCTTCTACATTACCTCGACCCGCATACTATAGCAACAGCTGAAAGAAAAGGGCTAGGATTACACCATTTGCCCGACTGCAGACTGTGATAGAGAAGTTAGCAAAGAAAGAGAAATGTCCTGTATCAGATATTTTAAGAAGAATAAGGCGGGTGCCAGCCAAATCCAGTCTTGGGCCGCGAGTAGATCCCGTTAGCGCCACAGAAAAGCCGAATAAGAAGATGAAAGCTAGTCCACTTATTGTTGTTTCAGGTTTACAGATCAGGGAGGATACCACCTTCCAGCATTCAGCCGACAGACCATCCGGTCCTAGGCCTTTTGCTGCTAGAAGGATGGTATGGCATCCTACTACTGGCCAATTAAGACCGAAACAAGGACCAGAAAAGGAAAGCCTCGTCAGGAGACTCGAGTCCGAAGAGAGCGCCACTGCGATGAAGGGGACTCCCAAGAAGGAAATCCAACAGCCATCGCATGATAACCGCGAAACCGTACGAAGAAGACCATTGGAGGACGCTATGGAAAAGCTAAGAACCGACATTCAACGATTAGTAAGAGAAAGAGAAGAAAAGTTTGGAGATGAAGTTGATTCGTCGGAATTCATGGATGATGAATATGTGGAGATCAACATGGTTGAAACATGAGCATTGTCAGCTTCGCAAGGTGCTCCGGCAGCTGCGTAAAGAGATGAACAGAAATGTTAAGAGCACAACTTCGAGAAAAAGATGATACAATCTCTCAAATGGCGAAAAGGATGGAAGTGATGGTTGCAGCCCTAGCCACTCTTTAGAGTCAGGTTCAACCCCCAAGAGAAACGCCTCCAGAAGTTATTCATATTACAGACGGTGGAAAAGAGATTACATCCGTTAACGGAGACGATCAGCCGAAGAAAGATTCTACTCAGAATATGATTCCAGAGAAAGACATCAAGAGCATGGTAGAACAGCAAGTACGAGAAGCCTTAGCACAGTCTAAGAGTGGAGCATCTATTCAAACGGGTAGACCTTACCCTGAAGAATTTGATGCAGTACAATACCCAAAAGGCTTCGTACCACCTCTGTTCAAGACTTTTGATGGTACCGGAAACCCTCGACAGCATGTTGCACATTTTCGCGCTAGTTGTTGCAACGTCGGTGGAAGTGACGCCTTACTCTTCCGACAATTCATCAGTAGCCTGTCAGGGATTGCCTTCGATTGGTACGCAGAGTTACCGAACGGTTTGGTAAAGACATTTTCAGAATTAGAAAACCTCTTCGTGAAACGGTTTGCCAGAGCTCAGCACCATATCACCATCAGTGATCTAGTGGTGGAGAAACAGAAACCGAACGAAACTTTAGTGGACTACATACTTCGATGGAGAAATCTAAGCATGAAGTGTGAGCTACAGCTACAAGAGCAGCACGCAGTCGGTATCTTGCTTAAAAGCATTCACGGCCTGATAGCACTTCTCCTTAAGGGATTTACGATTAAGACTTTCGAGAAGTTGTTAAGCAAGGCCGGAAGCTTGCAAGAGGAAGCGAAACAACTAAGTTTCGTCAACAAGACAGACAAACAAAAGCCTGTGAAGACATTTGAAAAGAAATCCGGGATCGTCGCGGCAGTCGATAAGGGCAAGCGACCAATGCAAATACTGACGGAGCAGGCAGCGGCCAGTATCGACAACCTCAGCAGAACTACCAATAACCTCGACCCGGTTATCAGCCAACTCAACAACATGAGCAACCACCTCGCCTGCAGCGCACGTTAAAGGAGCTTATAAATAGAGAGTATCCGTTCAAGAATGAAGCAATGCCAAAGATGTTTCGCAGTTTGATGAAGACTCCGGATTTTCAACTGCCAGAACCCAGGATGCCAGAAAAAGTCAATAAGAAAGACCATCCCATCTATTGCCCTTACCACCGGATGCTTGGGCACAAGATAGAAGATTGCATTACCTTCAAGACTTGGCTCTACGACAATCTCCGAAAAGGGAACATAACGATTCCGAAGGAATACATGAAGGAACCCCAGAAAGGCGGTTCTGTCAATGTTATTTCAGCGGATCTTATTGTTCCTATAGATCCCTACACGACGAATGATGGATGGAGTACCGCTTGGATGAAGTCATCGAAGAAAATTTTAGATAGCATCCAAACCGCTTCGGTGCGTGCTTCGATTCAAAGTTCAAAACCTGTCAAGCCGGCGCTATCGCTTGCGATTGAAGAGCCACCCCAGGAAGAAAAGATCATAGAAAAGAATGAGATCGTAGAAGAAGAAAAGACCAAGGCTCTTAAGGCTAGACTAGGGGCTACTTATCCTAGGATGGTTGTTTCTGATTCGGGGGAAAAATTCCTCGAACCTCTGACTCTGTATGATTATTTGCTTGCTCCGGCGGGATCTTATAATGATAAGAGTTATGGCGTTGGCTACGTTTTGACTGTTTCTAACGATTACGCAACTAACGACAACCAACCTAATCCTGATCTCGATTCCCATACAAATAATAATTTTCAAATCATACACAACCTCGACAATCACGATGACAAAGAAGACATTCACCAAGAAGGCTACGAAAGTTCAACAAGCAATGAATCTGTTTGTGAATTTCGAGGAGCTCCAATCACAATAGAGTTAGAGCTTTCGGATTCCGAAGCGACTCCGAAGAACCCGTCATGTCGATTCAAAAGGAAACACCAAGAAACTCGGAACCGGATTCGAAGAAATCACGAAGTCAACTTAAGGAGCAGAAGGGTTCTACCTCCGAGAATGGGTCTAAAAGATAAAGGAAAGCAGGTGGTTGTTCAGGAAGAATCAACCCCAACAGAAGAATTGCCCATTCGAGAAGAAACTGAAACACATGGTAATAAAGTGGACTATAACGTGCTAGCCCATCTCAGGAAACTACCAGCCAAACTGAGCATCTACGACGCTCTCATCTTATCAAAAGAGATGAGGGAAGCTCTGATCAAGGCCTTACTTGATCCAGAGATTTGTTTAGCTCAGATGGCCGGAGACTCCTTAGACGAGGTTTGCTCGTTAAAGGAACAGCTTGGTGTTACCTTCACGGACAGTGATCTACTACTTGGGACAGCCGATCACAACCAACCGTTGTACATTTCAGTCACAATCGGAAAATTTACGCTCTCCAGAGTATTGGTGGATCTAGGAGCGTCAATCAACATAATGAATCTTCGGATGCTAGCATACTTGGAAATTGATGCTCGCGAGCTTGAAGCGGACAAGATGTTACTAAGAGGATTCAACCAGAAAGGAGAAAGAGCCCTTGGATCAATAACAATGTTGATGAAGACCGGTGACTTAGCAAAGACAACCGCAAAATTCCACATAATTGACTTTGAGACATTGTTCAACGCTCTATTGGGCCGGCCGTGGATCCATGAAAACCGGATGGTACCATCATCTCTGCATCAGTGCATAAAATACTACGAAGGAGGAGAACAGTGCATTAAAGGTGATTTACATCCTTTCTCCGTACATGAGATTGGAATCCATGAAGATGCAGCTTATTACGCACCTCTGAAGAAGATAATCTTCTCCGAAACACCGTGCCAAATGAAGCAAAAGAAATTCGAGACGATGAAGAACCTGAAGTTCTAGTCCAATAGTCACTCACCACTCCCTTATGACGAGATGGTGAAGGTTTCTCCAGAACTCGCAACCGAGGTCGAGGCCGGGGATGAGGTCGTGGAAGAGACACTGGGACAATTGGACAGAAAAAGCTGGTGATCAACGTTGATTGGGAGAACAGCTCTGAGGAAGAAGAGGAAGTCAAGAAAGAAGCAGCTACAATAAACCAGAAGAAACCACAATTCAAGATTTCTCTCGAAGATGAAAAGAACGAAGAATTCAAATCGATGTACGAGAAGATTAACCACTATGTACACACTATGACCCTGACCCCGATCCAGTTTAATAAGATCGAGGGTATGGTAATCAAAGAAGTACATAGCAATGGTCAAAGCCAATCAAATTTTATTGTGGCACTTCTTCTTCCAATACCGAAAACGATGTACAATTTGAAGATGTCACTTCTTCCGAATTAATGGAATTACCTTCTGAGTGGTACTCTCCCTGTGTTCAAAATTTAATTCAGCGTGGTGTCTTACCTCGACAATGGACAAAATGTCAATCACAACACTTTGAAAAATTATGGAATAACGCTGGTCGGCCTCCCAATGCAATGCATGGTCTCGGATTCGGTACAGTAGGATCAGTTGACGATACGGAATTTTGCTTGGTTGCCACTTGCGAATCTAATGAAGACTGCTTGGAAACTACAGAAGAGCTTGAAGATCTGCAAATTGGAGACGCTCCACTAGAGTTCGAAGAAGAAATCAAATCTACAATAGACGAGTTAATGGAAGTTAACTTAGGTACTAGCGAAGAGCCTAGGCCAACCTTTGTTAGCTCCTTACTCAATAAAGAAGATTCCGAGGAAATAATCAAGCTACTAATGGAATTCGAGGACTCGTTTTGCTTAGAGTTATGATGAAATGCCGGGATTAGCTCCGAAGTCGCAGTTCACGGTGCTAGGAGTGGATCTACTTTCGTTCCGATCGAACAAGCTTCCGAAGAATGCGTTTGGAAATTGAACAACAAGTCATAACTCGAAGTTAAGAAGCTAATAGGACGCTAAATTTGTCCGTGAAGAACAATACCCGACATGGCTAGCCAATGTGGTACCGATCGAAAGAAGAATGGTCGGATCGGAATGCGTGGATTTCGGAGATTTGAACAAAGCATGTCCGAAGGATGAATTTCCACTACCAATCCCAGAATTGATGATCGACATTGCTTCAACACATTAAATATTCTCATTCATGGATGGATCATCAGGATACAACCAGATAAAGATGGCACCAGAAGACGAAAAGCTCACGGCATTCAGAACACCAATTGGAGTGTATTGCTACACAGTAATGCCATTCGGACTAAAGAACGCAGGAGCAACATACCAAAGAGCAATGACAAAAAATATTGATGATCTCATTCACAACCAAGTTGAGTGCTATGTGGATGATGTGGTCATCAAAAGCAAGCTGAAGGAAGATCACTTGTATGATTTGAGAATTGTTTTCGAACGATTAAGACAATACAACCTTAAGATGAATCCCCTGAAATGCGCCTTCGGCATCACCTTCGGGAAATTCTTAGGATTTGTTGTTCGACATCATGGAATTGAAATTGATCCTGAAAAGATTAAAGCTATCTTAGAGATGCTGCCTCCCAAAACCTTAAAACAGCTACGATCCTTTCAAGGGAAGTTGGCATATCTTCGACGCTTTATTTCAAACTTGTCAGGTAGGTGTCAGCCCTTCTCGGCATTAGTTAAAAAGGACGCCAAATTCGTTTGGGAAGAGAAATGCCAACGGGCCTTCGAGGACATTAAGCAATACTTAATGACACCTCCTGTCTTAGCAACCCCGAGTCTCGAGTAGACGGCGATACTTTATACCGCGGCTCTAGACGACTCCCTTGGAGCCCTGCTAGCCCAGGTCAATGATGAGGGAAAAGAAAATGCTCTCTACTACTTAAGCCTTCGTTTGATTCTGATGGAAGTAAAGTATCCTCCAATTGAGAAGCATTGTTTGGCCCTGACCTTTGCCGCTCAAAAGCTCAGGCATTACATGCTCTCTCATAAGGTCAACCTTATCTTGAAAGTTAATCCGTTGCAATATTTGATGACCCGTCCAACACTTTCTGGTAGGCTTGCCAGGTGGTCGATGATACTATTGCAATTCGACATAACTTTCGTGCCCCTTCGTGCCGTAAAGGGACAAGTCCTAGCAGACTTCCTTGCAGCGCACCCTTTGCCGGCAGAATCGCCTCTCAACGACGACTTGCTAGACGAGCAGATAATGAGCCTAGAAGACACTGATGATCGACGTTGGGAACTATACTTCGACGAGCATCCTCGGCACGAAAAGACAAAGAATTGCAAACGATAAGTGCCCAGTAAGGCAGGAGTCGGACTAATCTTTATAACACCGGAGCGGGGGATGTTAAGATACTCCTACCACTTAACAGAGCCATGCACAAACAACAAGGTAGAATACGAAGCCCTCATAACAGGACTAGAACTGACCATTCAAATGGGAATAATGAATATCAACATCTACGAAGATTCTTAGTTGATCATTCAACAGATTGCCAAGCAATACAGAATTTTAAAGCCAAGACTCGAGCAATACTTTCAGTATGCCATGAAACTGTTGGAATGAATTCCGAATGTAACAATCTACAAGATCGCCAGAAGAGAAAATGCTCTCGCGGATGCGCTAGCTCACCTTGCAAAAGAATTTTCCTGCTTGCAAGATGAGTCAGTTGAAGTGTCAGTTCAAGGACGACAGGTCCTATCACAGCTCGACATAGACATGATACAGAAATCAGAAAAAGCAGAAGAATCAGTTGCAGCAGTGACAGAAAACACAGAAGATTGGCGTCAACCGCTAATAAACTACCTGCAAACAGGGAAATTACCAGATGATAAGTCATTAACACATCAAATCAAGAAAAGAACTCTGTCTTACGCATTAATAAACAATACATTATACAGAAGGTCTTTTGATCAGATGTGGTTAAGATGCCTGAGCGGGTCCGAGGCTCGTGAAATTTTAAAAAAAGTGCATTCAGGACTTTGTGGCGCTCATCAGTCGGGTCCGAAAATGAAAATGAAAATGAAAATTAAAAGACTAGGGTATTACTGGCCCTCGATGATGACCGACTGCATGAAAGTCGCCAAGAGTTGTCTCTAGTGCCAAGTGCACGGAATGGTTCTACACCAACCTCCAAATGTGCTACATCTGACAATTGCGTTGTGGCCATTTGAGTGTTGGGGCACAAATATAGTGGGTCCATAGAACCACCTTCTTCAAAAGGACATCGCTTCATCCTTGCAGCTACAGACTACTTTTCTAAATGGGCAGAAGCGGTTCCACTCAGAGAAATAAAGGCACACCACGTGCTACAGTTTTTCAAAAATCAAGTCGTCTACCATTTCGGAGTACCGCGCAGAATCATTTCAGATAATGGGTCCGCATTCAGAAGCACAAAAATCAATAATTTTTTTAGAAGACATGGAATCGATTGGCGATACTCAACAATCTATTACCTAAGAGCAAACAGCTTGGCCGAGGCTTTTAATAAAACTCTCGTTCAAATTCTAAAGAAAACTTTGGATGACAACAAGAGAAATTGGCACGAGAAGTTGTTAGAAGCCTTATAGGCCTACAGGACGACTTTTAGGACTCCTACTCAGTCTACGCCTTACACTTTAGTGTACGGGTCCGAGGCAGTTTTACCTTTGGAGGTTCAGCTTCCATCACTCAGAATTGTAGTTGCCAATAAAATTACTAAAGAAGAAAATGTCAGATTACGATTGGAAGAACTGGAAAATTTGGAAGGGAAAAGACTTGCAGCGCAACAAAATTTGCAACTGTACCAAGCTAAGATGATCCAGGCTCATGATAAACTGGTCCGCCCAAGAACTTTCAAAGTTGGTGATTTAGTTCTTGTTCTCAGAAGACCTATTCTTGCACATCGCAAGATAGGAGGCAAATTTGAACCGACTTGGGAAGGGTCGTTTGTGGTCGAGGCAGTCTACTCAGGAGACTCCTACCAACTTGTGAATTGCTAATGAGAACGACAAATGCTTCCAATCAATGGACGATATTTGAAGAAGTATTACGCAACCTGATGTTTCAAAGGAATGAATTCTCATCCCTAGAAACATGGGTGAAGTAACCACTTGTGACTGGGTCCGAACCCAAAAACATAAAAATGGATAAGAAAAAAAAAATCATTAAAAAATATATGTACTAAAAATAAAATATGTGGAATCATAATAAGTTTTACCCTTCCTTTCAAATCAAATCTTGTTCCTGGTCTTTCCTCATCTTTTCCTACCTTCCTTTAAATTAAAATAAGTGAATAAGAATCTTCAGTGATAAATATTTTCTTAATGTTCTAGTTCTAAGTACAGCCCGTGATCCTTTCCTTGTCTTCTTCGCAGGGAAATGTCGAACGGGCGGTTGGTCTTAAACTTTAAAAATGGCGTGAGTCTCGCACTCGATGAAAAGAGGGTGAAGGATGGAGCAGTGATAGAAATTGATTCTGACTTGACACCGACCGACTCTACAATATGAAGAAAATGATTGGGTCCCAGTGGACCTGAAAGAGCTTCATAGCCAGACAGTGATGAAGATGGGTGGCCCAAGCCACCAATCCAGCAACAAGAAAAGAAAGAAAAACACCGTGGAAAGCAAGAAAATCAAGTCAGTAGTTGCCACGGCAGAGGGCAGGCTCGTCAGCGCCACACCCTCAGAAATTCAAGAAGTGAGGAGAGCTACGCTCACTGCTACTCAAAGAAGGAATAAGAATCGCTGTATCCGCAAGATGTTGACTAAACTAGCAGCAGATCAACATGAGGAAATAGCCACCTTCGCCGACACACACATTTCAAAGATACCAGTTCATCAGGAACCTGAGAATAGAGAACAAGCTCTGAGAACAACAGAAAGGATAAGGGAAACTCTGAGAAGATCAGAGGCAGAGAGATCACCTCGACGCCAGATAAAGATACCATATCTGAAGAACCTTGTTGCTGAAGCAACCCCGGAGGATGTCCCGACAGAGACAATCCCCGAGGAGACAAGGTATACAAGAGAACGTGACGGGATTGAGCCATACATCCCGCAATACGTTACTAGGCCTCGTCACTTGCGGATCATCCCGGAATATGAACTAGAAAGAATGCAAAATGTTAAGAAGAAGACTTTCGAATACTTTGAAAGGATTAGAGGCAAAAGAATCAACATTTTGGAAGGCCTCGAGTTACACACAGGTGTATTCTCATAGTACGAGCAACAGCAGATTGTGAATTGCATCTTAGAACTTCAGAAAATGGGTCGAGCAGGCCGTCTGAGAGAAAAGACTTATTCAGAACCCCGGAAATGGATGCCAGGGAAAGGAAGAGTAACAATACAATGCGGATGTTGCTATAACTTCGCAGAGGACAGAAGAGAAAATCCACCAGGGATACTCCGTCACGGTGAAGTGGATCCAATGCCGAGGATAATTAAAAGAATGGTGAAAAGAATGATAACGTGGAGGGTATCGCCGGCGGACCGCATACCCAACACTCGCATCATCAACATTTATCAGAAGGGCGACTGCATACCTCCACACATAGACCACCATGACTTTGTCAAACCTTTCTGCACAGTTTTGTTCGTCAACCAATGCAATATCATGTTCGGATCTGACTTCCGGATAGCAGGCCTGGGTAAGTTCCGAGGGTCAGTGGAGATACCACTTCCGGTAGGTTCTGTCATGATATTACAAGGAAATGGAGCAGAAATTGCAAAACATTGTATACCAGGAGTACCAGTGGAGCGGATCTCCATCACTTTTAGAAGGATGGACGACAGAAAGGCGCCTTACCACTTCAAGCTAGATCCAGAATTGGAGAGTCTCCGGCCCTACGAGCTGTGAGTTACAAGGGAAATAGCACACCTACAATGCACATCCATGTGGCACTCCTGCCCAGGACGGCTTGGAAGGTGATGTTATTGACCGTGCATCTCATTATTCAGACATGGATTCTATCAGATACTTTTTGGATGGATTAACAAGAATCATACATAGTCCGTTTTGAGTCATGGATTGTGTGAGAAATATTTCAGATCGAGTTGTATGATGTATCTTCAACAAGATTGGAATGAAAGTGACCATGTCACATTTTGCCTTCACCTCTTTTTGTGCAAATTGATCGGGAAACGCCATCAAAGTTAAATGAACTTCGAACAAAGAACAGAAAAGAAAAGGAAAATAAATAAGAACTCTCTTCCATAAAAATCCAAACATTAAAAAGAACTTCAAATCCACATGAACACCAAATAAACAACAAAGAAAAAAAGGGATAGTTAAAGGACAAACAAAATAAATCTAAAGCTCAAATTGAATTCCAGTCTAAATCCATCTTTTCAAATCCTCCAATTCTTCTTCAAATCAAGATCTATTTCAGACCTCCTTTGAAACCCTCTTTCGGGATGATTTCAGAATCACGAAGAATTTTCAATTTGATTCGGATGGCATGGATTCGTACCCTTAGCCAAATAATCAAACTTTGATTGATTCCCATGGGATATGGAACACTTTTATATCTCATTTCGATCTCCCGCTAAATCTAAATCTCCACAGTAAATTTCAATTCTCAAATTTCTGAGCCTGGTACCTAAATTTCAGTTCTCATTCCGAGATCGATACCTAAATTTTGATTCTCATCTGAATTGATACCTAAATTTCAATTCAAAATTTCCTAGACTGGTACCAAAATTCCAGTTCTCATTCCGAGATCGATACCTAAATTTTGATTCTCATCCGAATTGATACCTAAATTTCAATTCAAAATTTCCGAGATTGGTACCTAAATTCCAGTTCTCATTCCGAGATCGATACCTAAATTTTGATTCTCATCCGAATTGATACCTAAATTTCAATTCAAAATTTCTGAGACTGGTAGCTAAATTCCAGTTCTCATTCCGAGATCGATACCAAAATTTTGATTCTCATCCGAATTGATAACTAAATTTCAATTCAAAATTTCCGAGACTGGTACCTAAATTCTAGTTCTCATTCCGAGATTGATACCTAAATTTTGATTCTCATCCGAATTGATACCTAAATTTCAATTCAAAATTTCCGAGACTGGCACCTAAATTCCAGTTCTCATTCCGAGATCAATACCTAAATTTCGATTCTCATCCGAATTGATACCTAAATTTCAATTCAAAATTTCCGAGACTGGTACCTAAATTCTAGTTCTCATTCCGAGATCAGCACCTAAATTCTGATTCTCATCCTTTTCGAGGTCAATACCTAAATTTTGACTCTCTTTCGAGATTGATACTTAAATTTCAATTCTCTTTCATTCCGAGATCAGTACCTAAATTCTGATTCTCATCCTTTTCGAGGTCTGCACCTAAATTTCGACTCTCTTTCGAGATTGATAATTAAATTTCAATTCTCATACCTATCGAGATCAGTACCTAAATTCTGATTCTCATCCTTTTTCCGTCGATACTTAAACTCTGATTCTCACTCCGAGGCTGGTACCTAAATTCCAGTTTTCCTTGCAATCCCGAGGTTGGAACCTAGGTTTCAATTCTCATTTCAAATTAAAAATTTTCTCAAATTGATTTTAAATCAAACTTCAATCTAAATTAAAACTCAAAATCTAAGCTCACACATTGAAACTTGAAATTTAAAAGTAAAATGAAATCTAAATCGAATTCCCCAGATCTGGTGATTTGGAGTTCACCTCCTTTTCCATTCCCCAACGAAAGTTCAGGAACCTTCGGTCTTTGAAATATACCTGATACACCCTAGCGAAAATTCTTCTACTTCGTCCTAAGTTTGTCACTTGGACATCTGTGTTGGTTTTGTCAATCTTTTCGGTCAACGCAAATACGCACGGTGTGCTTGGTTAGCACACCACACCTATTGGGGGTTCATTTTTTGATCTCATTTTTGTTGAGGTCTTTTCTTCTCTCTTTAGTAATTAGGATCTAGCCTTAGGCTTTTCCTTTGACTATCTTAGAGAACTAGAAGTGGGACCCACCCTTTAGAAGTTTAAACACCTCTTGACTCCCTGCAAACTCCACAAGCTTGATTGAAGACCCCTAATCACCTAGAGGGTCGAAATCAAATGTGAAGGTTTAAAGGATGAGTTCCCTATGTGACTCTTCGGCCTTAAAACCACCCAGGTGGCTTGGTCCAGTGAGGGTTGACTTACACACTCACTACACTCATACTCTACACTCTCACACACACAATCCAAATCCTAAAACCACACCCATATCCAACTTGACTCCCCGACTCATGTAGGTAATTCATATGGATGGACCTTAACCCCTAAGCCCCTGGTTAAAAGGGTTAGGAACAACATAGTGAATGCCTCAAATGAGTCCTCTCATGGCTCATATAGGCTTAATATGACTTCATGGCTCAACCAAAGTGCTTCCATTTCACTCATACTTGATCAATCTTCATTTTTCCAAAATTTCAATTTTTGACCCCGGGGACCCTACACCTATCAAACCTACCAAAAGCCCTTAAAATTGCCCAAATCCACCAAAATTTCCAAATCACCCAAAATTCCCAAAAATTAACCTTGAACATTTCCCCACCAATCAAATTGACCATTTGCAGCCAAGGATACCAAAATTTCTAAAAGTACCCCCCAATACGCTCCAAATTACCAAAATGCCCCTATTGACCCAAAAATCCAAAAATTCAGAAAATTTCCTAAAAATTCTAAAAAATCCCAAATATTTCCAATTTCATTTTTTCCAACTACACCATGGGCCAATTTTCTCAATTTACCCCACTTTTACAAAAACCCCCAATTTAGCCCATTCTTAACCCAAGTGAACCCAATGTCAAACCAAACCTACCCAATTGACCCCAATTTTGGTCCAATTCAATTCTAAACTTCAATTAAATATCCACAATATCAATCTAGACCAAATCCAAGTCCAATTTGATTGACATTTGGGTCTAATTTCATTTTTAAGCTTAAAGCCCAATTTTGGCCCATGACCCAGACTGAGCCCAAACCAAACCAATTCAACTCCAATTTGACCCAAATATTTTCTAAAACTTCCCTAACATCTCCATAAACAAAACACTAACATAATTTGCCCAAAATTTGGACCCAAACCCCACTCAAATTCAACCTAAAACCAAAAAGCCCAATTTTGACCTAAACCCTAACCTAACTCAAATGGGCCCAAACCCCAAAATCAAAACCCAACCAAAGTTGAAACATCTTTGAAACACCCCCACGAACATTTTTCAATATTAATTTTACATCAATTTCAACCTTAGCCCAACATTAGCCTAAGTTAGCCCAATTTGGCCCACCATGGTCCCTTCACCAAATTTTAATCCAAAAATTCATTTGGAAACCTAAGAGCCCACCTTTTTTAAGACACTTTAAAAGCCCATCCAAAACAATTTCAAAGGCCCAAAACCTATGTCAAAACCCATATGACATCTTCATTGATCATCCATTTGATAAAATCACCCCCTAAAGTTCTATTTCATCATTTAAACAAACCAAATATGGCCTTATGAAAATTTTCCATCAAAATATCCAAAAATTCAAAACCCTTTTTCATGTAATTGACTAAGACATTTCCCAAGCCAAATGAAGCCATGAAGCCATGCATAAGCCACATGCAAGCCATGGAAGCCACTTTCCACATCATCAAACCATTTATGGTTAGAGAGGGAACCCCTTTCCAAACTCCTTCTTAAGCCTTTTTAACCCCTTTTATGTCACACTCTAACACATGCTTAATCAAAATTCTTGGGATAGCGACTTCTTCACCTAAAGTCAGCTGACCCAAATGATTCCCTAAGCCTAAAACCAGGCCTTGGTGGGTGCACCAAACCCAAAACCATGGCTTGGACCAAATCAAGCCAAAATGGCCTCTCCCCCATGCCATTTTAATCCAAGCTCTTTACACATGGCAAAGCCCAATTGCCTACACTAAACCCCAGCCCTGACTCACCTGAACCTGAGGCTGACTCATGCCTGCCGGCCAGCCGCCTAGATCGCCGGATAACACCACACCCGAGAGCTCCCACATGAGCCAACATTGAAATTCCCCATTGCTGAGCTGCCCCAAGTCCAGTGGCCACCATGACTGTTCTTCTCTTACATAGAGCAGCTGATCCCAAGCTCTAACTCCCCCTGTGAGCCCTCCAGCCATGCATATTTAAACCCCACCTCTCTCGGCCATGAAGAGGTGCTGAAACAAACCTTAAGGAAACTCTGCCAAAATCATTCCGTACTCTTCCCCACACCTAGAGAACTCGATCCCCACCGAAATCCCCCCGTCATTTCCTCTCCGCGAGCTCAATTTCGTAGTCGAAATCCAAGCCCAAAACCAGGAAACTTCACCACAAGTGAGCCAATCCCCAAATTGATTGGTTCTACACCTTCACCAGACTAAGAGAAGAAGTTTACCAGCAAAAGCCCCCTCTCCAGGCCAGCCATTGCTTCTAGCCTCCAAATTTTGTGATCGACTATGGGCACTTCCATACCTAAAAAATTCACCAGGCCAAGGGACTTCATCTGGAGCTTGCTTGGACCCAATCGAACATGACACAACTCTCAGATCAAAGCTTCACTTCTCTGAGTAAAGGTATGGACTCACTCTTCCTCCCGAGCTTCCAGAGATTCTCCATTTAATTTGAATCAATTTCAATGCATGTTTACAGTATGGATGTTTTCATCTCTTCAAGACGAATCCATAGAGCATAAGAACACAAAAATCAGTTGAGAATCGAGTGAGAAATTATGGTTAGAAGGTTGACGGTCACGGGTTCACACCAGTCGTAGACGATGACCAGGAGCCGTTGGATCGCGCGTGTATCGAGCAGACGGCCAGGATCGCGCCGGACGTAGCAACGGGACATGAACCACGGGCCGCATGGCATCCCAGTCAAATGGCGGCGCCGAATCAAGAGGCGAAGCGTGGAGCTTCAGAGGCGCCGAGGTTGAGTCAGCGCGGCGTGGATAAGTAGGACAATAGGGTATTTTTCTATTTATTTAATTACTAGAACTTCAAAAATTCATAACTTTGTGTAGAAAAATCCTAAAAATAAAATAAAAATACCCTCTTGCTCAGTGAACAGAGGAGAATAATGTGGAAAATAAATCAAGTAATTTCATTAAGTATTTTATTTTTAATGATTTATTTACTCTCTGCATTGTTTTAATTCTCCATTTGCATAGGCAATTCACCATGGCATGAGACCATAGGTCTTTTGAAGCCTCTGAACTTGGGAACATTTCCTGAATTTTCCAAGGTCAGAGGCCATCCCTATGAGATGTTATTGATTTTCCAAGTTCATGTTACTGTTTTGAGTATTTTAATTCCAATAATTAGCATGTTGAGAAATAAATTCTAGGAAAATTTGGTGATGTTTCTTATGTCCAGAGGAACCTAAGAAAAATAAGTTTTGTGTTAATTCACTTGAAACAACCCTAATTGGCCTAAATACCCAAAATTGAACTTTAATTAATTAGGGTTAACCACACATCAAATTAACTTAAAAACAATTCTCCACTGTCCTTTAGGGTCAGGAGAGTCTCACATAAAAATTTGAAATCAATTGGACTTGATTAACTTCACCAAATGGGTTAATTAGGCCTCTTAAGCAAAATGGGTAAAATTAAACTTTAAAAAATTCATAACTCACAAAATACTTTTCAAAAATTCACAAAAATAGTTTTGGAACTTCGTGATATCAGAGGAACTTAGGAAAATTAAAATTGTAATTTTCTAAAAAAGTTGATTTTTATCATTATTTTAATATTCTTAATAATTAAAAAATAATAAAAATAATAAAAATATTATAAATCACCAAAATGTCACAATTTGAATTCTAATCATTTAGGAACAAACCAAATATTTTTCTTAAGTCCCTAGGGTAGGATATTGAATTTTAAAGGCTTAATGTATTTTTTTATATTAAAAAATGTATTTTCCAACCTTTTCACTAAAATAATTCTAATAAATCAAAGAAAAATTAGAAAAATACAAAATTTATTTCTCTGAACTCTTTGAGGTCAGAGAGATATAAGAAAAACATAAAATCTTTTTTTCAACTTTAATTTTATTTTAAAATTAATTAATGCTCCAAAACTTAAAATAATTCTAATAAATAAAATATAATTCAAAAAATCACCAAAATTGGTCCAAATGGTCCTCTAGTCATTAGGAATATCCCACAATTTTCTTAAGGACAGGAACATCACCTTGGTCATGTTATTGAATTTTCCTTTAAAACCCCTATTTTCCATTAAAAATAATTACATAAATAAATTAAATAGAGAAAAATCACATTTTCTCCTCTAATGTCTTAATTAACATGTGAGTAAGGTTGCATAAAAATTTCAAGTTCATTTAAGCTTAATTTAGTGAGTTATAGAATTATTAAGCTTGAAGGGCAAAAATGAAATTAAAAATTTCAACCCTTAATTAAAATTTTAGGATTAATCAAAAGGGGAGGGTAAAATATTTGATTTTAAACTGATTTTTGGGTGATTGAAACTTAAATGATTAAGGGTAGAAATCTACTAATCATTTCAAATATAATTAAAGTAAAACTTTAATTAACTAATTAATTGAAATTTTGGAAGAATAATAGAAATTGGAATTATTAAAGTAAGGATATTATTTAAGAAGATATTTATTCTTTAATTTGAAAATCCCTAAATAAATCACTTCAATAATACTTAAGTCTTAATTAAAAAATTAAAAGAATAATCTCAATTAAATTAAATCAAATTAAATTAAATTAAAAGTAAAATAAATTGAAATTAAATTAAAATTAAATTAAATTAAATTAAATTAAATTAAATTAAAATTAAAATTAAATTAAATCATATTAAATTAAATTAAATTAAACTAAATTAAAAATTAAATTAAATTAAAACTAAATTAAATTAAAATTAAATTAAATTAAATTAAATTAAAATTATTTAATAACAAACCTAAATGAAATCATTAAGAATTAAATCTAAAATGACTCGAACATTATTCCAAACTTAAACTAATTTTTTTCATAATTAAGTCAAAATTAAAATTAAATCATTAAGTTTAAATCATTAAAATACTTGATAATTTGATTTGCCCTTTTAAAGCTCTTATTATTATAACTCTTAAATGAGGTATCAAGTGAAGTGTTACTTCACTCATAGGATATTCAAATGTCCTAGTTCACTGAGCAAAAGAACAAAATTTAAACTCCTGGATGATTAATTCACTTGTATAATTAAATTCTCTTGGACTTAAAACAATCCTAGAGGTATTGAAAAGATGTTTAAGACTCGTCTTAAGCACTTCCTCAATATGATAGGATGTTTATAAGAATAATTGAATTTAATTGTTTCTTTGATGAAGAAAATCGTCCTTAAACCAAAACACAAGAACCTAGACGTCATAGGAGATGACTAGCTATAGGATTAGGACTTTGGTAGACAACCAAAACCTCTCCCTTAGCTTTACCTAGATACTTGTTGAAATATTTAAATGCCTTAACATGTGTTTTAAGTGTAGCTTGGGATGACGGGAAGACCCTCCAGGTACGCTTTTATTTTATTGCGATTTACTTTACTGCAATTTACTTACATGCACTGTACTTTACTTTTCTTGCATGATAAATAACTGTTGCATGAAAACCAAAACCTTTAGGATAGTCCCTGAACTGAAACCAAAACTAAATTAAAAGTCACTGCAAGATAAAATTCACCTCCACAACATTTCAAAATATAAAACAACTCAAAATTTAATCACAAACAGAACAACAAAACTACAATTACAACTAAATTAAAACGTCTCGTTGAATGATCGGGAATACCTCGGATGATGTAACCCACGTGTTGCTAACGGGATTTCCCAAGGTCTAAATGAAAGTGTGGAACTCATTTAGTTGAGTTTAGCAAATTCATCTTGAATAAGTGAATTCAATGAAAATAACGGTGTCGGGATGACGGAAGCGTGGGATCTTAATCGGTTCTGTTTAATCAACTTTAAGATTTTGTTTTAACTAAAACACTAAAAAAACACTTGGATTTTAAGATTTTCTCTAAACCAAAACACTTCTCTCATCTTCTGATTTATGACTTCTAAAACTAAACCTCTGCAACAACAAGGAGCTTGGAGCATGGTGGGCAGCACGGCCATTGTCATCAGCAAAACTTGAATCTACTTCAGCAAAACCTTTCCTAGTTTTAAACAACAAAGCCATAGGACTTCGAGGTAGTTTGCTTAGTGCAACATAATTCCTCAACTCTTCGTTAGGCATTTGCATGATCATGTCATGTAAATTAAGCCCTAATCGGTCTTAGGACTCCGAGGTAATCGTTCGATACGACATAAACCCTCACATCTTCGAGGCTATTTGCATGACTGCGTCATGCAAATATAAGTCCTAATTAATTAAATTTGGCAGGATGGAAACATTAAGTAAATTTTCAAATTGAAGCCAAACCATAGGACAGTGTGGGAAGTTTCCAAGATTCTTCTTGGATCCTCAACTTCTCCTACTTCTCTTCCTTTTGGACTCCTGAAAATAAATGATCCAAATTTGAGCTAATCCCTTTTGAAATTTCAAAAATCCAATCCTTTGAAAACCTTAAACTTCGAAATTCTTGAGAGCAAACCCAGTGATCATTATCGAGAGTTTTCTTAAATGATTCACTTCATTTAAGATGTAATTAACTATAGGGGCTTGCCCTTATAGGGAACTTTAAGAACCTAAGTAATATAAACCCTGCTTAATTCCTTTATATTAAGCAGGGGAACTTGTCGGCTTATAAAATTGGTTCGGAGACCAAACGGATGTCACAAATCTTCTTGTTTATTTAACTGAGCCCCATCATCAAGCAGTGTGTCTACTCTCCGGGATAGATATACAGTTTGTGGTGCGGTGCTCGTTTATATAAACTATTCGGGATGTGAGATCGGTTTGATTTCATATCTTAAAATTTTAAATTTAAAATTATTTTCAAAATGAAATAATACTTTTCAAATTATTTATTTAAATTAAATTAAAAATTCGCCGACAATTTCTGTAGGCGACCTCTTTTTCAAAAATACACACTCAGCCTAAAAATATGCCGACATGGTGTTTTCCGACGGTTGTGGTGGCTGGCCGGCCAGGCATGGGTCACTCTCATGGTCAGGGGAGTCAGGGTTGGGGTTTGATGCCATCAATCATCCATGGGCATGTGTAAGGAACTTGGCTTTAAGTGGTATGGTGAGGGAGTCATTTTAGGTTCAATTTGGTCAAGTCATGGGTTTGAGTTGAGTGCACCTTTCCAAGTACTGATTTGGGTTGAGGGAGGTCAGGTGAGTCAGCTAGGAAAGGGTGGTGAAGTCCCCATTCAAGAATATTTGGATTAATTTTGGGTTAAGGGGAGTCATGTGAAGGGTTAATGACTTTTAAGGGTTGCTTAAAGGTTCTCCTGCTCTTGCCATAAATGGGTTGATGACAAGTCCAAGATTCCCATGGCTTTCATGTGGCTTGTGCATGGCTCCAAGGCTTGCTCATGGCTTAGGAGTGGCTTGGCTCAATTTCATGTAAATAGTCTTTTTGGGATTTTGGCATTTTGTTGAATTTAAGGAAAATTGGCATGAACCTTGATTTGGATTTAATTGATGATTGGCTTAGGACTTAGGGAATGATTTTGATTAAATGGATGACCAATGAAGATGTCATATGGGTTTTGAAATAGGTTTTGGGCCTTTGAAATTTTTTTTCTGGATAGGCTTTTAAAATATCTTGGGAAGGTGAGCTTTTAGGTTTTTTTTAAACAAATTGATGGATGAAAATTTGGTGAGCGGTTGTGTCAAATAAATGTTGCAATTGGTTTAAGAATGTGCCATGAGAATTTTAGAAAATGTTTGGTGTCATTTGGGGTTGAATTGGATATAATTTGGGCTTTTTGGTAATGAGGCTAAAGTGGATAAAATTAGGCTAACGTGGGTTAAGGTTGGGCCAATATTGGGTTTGATATAAAACTAATGTTGAAAAATGTTTATGGGAATATAACAAAGAGTTTTCAATTTTGGTTGGGCTTTGATTTTAGGATTTGGGCCTATTTAGGTTCATGATTGGTTTAGGCCAAATTGGAGATTTTTTATTTGGGTTAGATTTAGGTGAAGTTTGGGTTCAAATTTTGGGAAAATCAGGTTAGTGTTTCATTTGTGGGGATATTAGGAAGTTTTTAGAAAGGATTTGGGGCTAATTGGAGTTGAGTTGGGTTGGTTTGTGTTAAGTTTAGGTCATGGGCCAAAATTGGGCTTTAAGCTTCAAATTGAAATCGGATCCACATGTTGGTCAAATTGGGTTTGAATTTGGTCTAAATTGATATTGGGGATATTAAATTGAAGCTTAGGATTGAATTGGATCAAAATTGAGGTCAATTGGAGTGTTTTGATTGGACATTGGGCTCTCTTAGGTTAAAAATAGGTCAAATTAGGGGTTTTGGTAAAAGTGGACTAAATTAAAAAAATTTGCTTATGGTGTTGTTGAACAAAATAAAATTGGGAATATTTAGAATTTTTGAAATTTTTTGGGAATTTTCTGAATTTTTGGAATTTTTGGGTTAAAAGGGTATTTTGGGTATTTGGAGGTTATTGAGGGGGTATTTTGAAAATTTTGGTATATTTGACAAAGGATGATCAATTTGAGTGGTGGGAAATGTTTAGGACTGATTTTGAGGAATTTTGGGTAATTTAGGCAATTTTGTAAGTTTTGGGCAATTTCAATGGCATTTGGTAGGTTTGGTGGGTTTAGGGTCCCGGGGGTCAAAAATTGAAATTTTGGAAAAATGAAGGTTGATCAAGTGTGAGCAGAATAAGACCACTTTTTGGTTGAGTCAAGAAGCCATATTAAGCTCACAAGAGTCATGAGAGGACTCATTTTAGGCATTCACTATGTCGTTCCTACCCTCTTAACCAGGGGCCTAGGGGTTGAGGTCCATCCAAATGAATCACATACATGAGTCAAGGAATTAAATTGGGTAAGAATGATTTTAGGGTTGGAATGTGTGTGAGAGTGTAGTGTGTGTGCAAGTCAACCCTCACCAGACCAGACCATCCAGGGTAGTCCTAAGGCCATAGAGTTCTGTAGGAAACTCATCCTTTAGACCTCCACATATTAATTTTAACCCTCCAAGTGGCTTAGGGGTTTATAATTAAACTTGTGGGGTTTGAAGGGAGTCAAGAAGTGGTTTGAATTTCTAAGTGGTGGGTCCCATTTCTAGTCCTCTAGGATAGTTAAAGAGAAAACCTATTGCTAGATCCTAAGTACTAAGGAGAGAAGAAAAGACCTCACCATAAATGAGGTCAACACTTGTGATCGATGTCAAAGAATGGGAAATATATCCAAAAAGATGAAATGCCTCTAAACTTTATATTAGAAATCAAAATTTTCGATGTATGGGGTTTAGACTTTATGGGACCTTTCGTACCATCATCTGGAAAGATTTATATTTTATTAGCAGTTGATCATGTTTCAAAGTGGATCGAAGCTGTAGCTTTACCGAACTGTGATTCCAAAAAGTGTTTTGGAATTTTTAAAGAAAATGATTTTTGCAAGATTTGGAATACCTATGATAATTATCACAGATGGGGGAAGTCACTTCAGAAATATAAGAATTCAATCATTGCTGAAGAAATTCAGAATTAAGCATAGAATTGCAACTGCTTATCATCCTCAAATTAGTGGAGTTGCTGAAGTGTCAAATAGAGAAATTAAAAGAATATTGGAAAAGACTGTTAATCCTAAAAGAACTGATAGGGTTGATAGACTTGATTCTGCAGTATGGGCTTATAGAACAGCTTATAAGACACCTATTGGAATGTCACCTTATCGGTTAATTTATGGTAAACATTGTCACTTACCTGTTGAACTGGAGCATAAGGCTTATTGGGCGATAAAGGAGTTCAATTATAATTTGAATACTGCAGAAGAAAAATGATTATTACAACTGAATGAAATGGAAGAGATAAGAAATGAGTCTTATGAAAATGCAAGAATTTATAAGGAAAGAATGAAGAAATTGCATGACAAATGATTTCAAGAAAAATATTCGAGCCTGGACAAGAAGTATTATTTTTTTTTGATCATTTAAAACTTTTCCCTGGAAAATTAAAATCTAAATTGATGGGACCATTTATAATTGAGAAAGTATACCCTTATGGAGCTGTGGATTTTAAAGATCCCAAAACTGGAAAATTTTTTAAAGTTAACGGATTAAGACTGAAGCCTTATATGGGAGAAATGAAATTAAATTACCAAGAGGCTTATGAGCAGAGTCTACCCGATTAATTCAAGTAATTAGTCCGGGCTGACGACGTTAAACCAAGCGCTTTATGGGAGGCAACCCATATTTATTAGTTTGAGTTTAATTATTGCTATAAGGTTATGCCATGGTATTAACTGAATTTGTATATAACTTTTAGAAATAGAAGGCTAACGAGACTCTATTGGCTTAAGCTGAACATTTTCTTGAAGTATATAGAATTTGGACTTGGACCACTCCATGTCCAATGTGAGTAAAAAGGAGATCAAGTTAACATTCGTTTATGATTGTTTATGATTTGAATTTTTCGTAATTGTGTTTGTGTATTGATCATACTCATTTTTTAGACCTATTTTTACGTCTGAAACTTTGCAAAATTTGATGATAGGCGAATCAGAGTCTATCGAGGTTCCGACGCCTAGGTGCCAAAAGTTGGCACCTAAGCGCCAGAATAACTTGTGTATCGATGATCCGGTGCCTAGGCGCCAGATCCGACGCCTAAGCGCCACGGTTACAGATTGTGGAAAAACCAAAATTCTTCAGTTTTTCACACAAAATCTTTATATATATATAGCCTGTTTTTCATCCCCAATCCCATATAAATACTAATTTCGACCAGAGCAATTCATTTTGGAGGAGTTAGGAAGGATTTGGAGGCAATGGATAGAGGAAATCATGGAAATGAGGTAAGAGACAAATCTCCTAAAGATCCTCAACCTTATTTTAATGGTTTTATTGTTGTTAGTCTGGAGAAAATGTTTAGTTGAATGGATAAGATTGAAGTGGAACTTCAAAGTATTGGTAATCATCTCCATGAGATGTACCACCAATACGAACACTTGGAATGGCAAACTAAACATCAATTTGATCATATGGCTACATATCATGACGCTCAAGTAGAAATGTATGCGAAGAACAAGTGGATTAATGAAAAGACGACTTTGGAATTTCCAAGGGCATTGGTGTTCTATCCCTTCGATCCTAGCGAACTTCATTACGAAAGAGATGAAAATTAAAGATCGGTGTTAAATAGATTCTATATGTGTTTTAGGTGTGATCGAGTCTTGTGTTAGTGTGTTGAATATCTCATTTAAGTATTTTCTTAAATTGTTCAATTTGTGTTGTTGGATTTGAATGTTTGCTTTGAATATGTTATTGTTTGTGTTATTTATAAAACGATGAACCTTGATACAAGTCTTTTACTGAAAACTATTGAATTTGGAATGGATATTAGGATTTAGAATTGAAGAATTTGGATACATTTATGTGGATCTAAACTATCATTTTAATATGATTTTGAAAATATTTGGAGGATATAAAATGGATTAATACTCTCATAAGAGTAATTAGGAGTCAAATTTGATAAGATTTGGCGGAAAATATTTAATTTAAATCAAATTTTTTGGAAATGCGAGTCTATCGCCTAGGGACCAGAATTTGGAGCCTAGGCGCTGATTCAGCCTAAACCTGAAAACTCATCTTCTTAAACCACCCCCCCCCTCCACGCCATTTTTGACGCCTAAGCTTCCTTCTCCACTATTTTTTGTGAAAATACCACCAAGAGATCCCATTTAGTGCCAGATTTTCAAGTTTTTGGGCTTGAAATCACATGATTTCTTCATCTCGATGTCAGATCTACATTCTATACTCATTGTTTTTTATTTTCATCATGAATTTTGCTCTCCTTTAAAAAAACTAAAATTTTGAGAAATTTTTTGATTTTTTATGGTTAAATCCATGAATTTTTAAGCTTTTTAAAGTTTGAAAAGCTTAAATTAGTTTATTTTCTTATATCCGTTGAATTTATTTCACGTTTTTCTTTCACGTTTAGATGGCACCCAAATCTAAGCGAGGAAAGGAACGAGAAAATTTTGATTGTAGCAAGTTTGTCACTGTTGCTGAACACTTCCGATAGAATGATTTTGCTACGACTCAGAAGTTTATCTCGGAGCAAAGTTTTTATAATCCTGGAGGAAGAATTGAGGAAACAATCGTTGCACTCAACTGGCAACGATTCTACTATTTCACTGCTGTTGTCGTTATCCTGGTGGTTAGAGAATTTTATGATAATTTTGTGGATGCGGAAGAATACAAAATTTTCATTTGACTATTTGGAGTAGGATTAACTCCTGAACGCATCAACATTTTCTATGGCTTGCCACCAAACATAGAGTGTTATTACTCAGGTTTATCTCCATCTGAGGAAGATTTGGACATGATCATTGCCTACCTGACTGATAGTACTGGATGCTGGAAGATTCAGAATGGAAAAAGGGTAAATTTTTTATCTTCTAAGCTTAATGGTGTTTCCAAGGCATGGCACTACTTTATTTCTACTCGTCACCTTCCATCCAATCATCTGAGTGAAGTTACCATAGATAGAGCTATTCTAAACTACTGCATTCAAGAGAGGAAGTCAATTGATGTAGGGAGCATTATTTATGATTTTGTGGAGGCTACTTCTTGTTCTAGCACATCTATTGGACTTGGTTTTCCATCTCTGATCTATTCTCTATGTCAAAGTACTGGAGTAGTTACTGAGCTTTCAGAGGAAAAGCTCAATTCGACGAAGCCTATAGGAAGAGAAAGCATCATCATTTATGATCGACTGCGACGTAAGAGTTCTACTGCACCTGTTGGTTCATTACCTACTTCAAGTAGAGCTTCTACTTCAGCACCATCTACTTCGCTCGAGCCATCATCTACTTTTTGGGAAACCATGCATGATCAGTTCATAGAGCAGCAGCATGAGTTACTCTTAACTCACTGCAGAGTAGATACTATAGACAAGAAGATTGATCATCTTTTTGAGTATAAACAAAGAAAGAGTGATTTCGATGCTGAGTATTCAGAGTCTTTAGTGAGATTTCTGAAGGGTGAGCATGATGTTCAGCTCCCTACTTGTCCCAGACTTTCACCCTATGTGGATTCTAAGGATATGGAGCTCTCTTTTGGTGATGATGATGATGAAGCTACAGACAGCGATTAGTAGTTTGACTTATCTCTAGAGATTGTTGATTCTGTTTTTTTAGAGTATTTTCTTATTTTTTGTGTTATTTATTGTGATGTTATTTGTGAATTTTTTATGTTAAAACTGTTTTTAGATTATCTGATGTGTGTTTAAGACTGAGATGTGAATGAATTTCTATAAAAGTTTATTTCTGTTTCAGCCTACTATTTAGTGTTCATGAATAGTTAGTAAATTTGCATGTTCTAAATTTATTATTAGAAATTAACTCCTGCTCTTGAAAACTTTTCTATATATGCTTAATCATTTCTGTTATATTCATATTTAAGCATGTGTAGAAGTAGAAGTTAGCTTTTTCTTACTACATCATTATTGTACTTAGATTGATTCATGTTTATTTCTTTCTCTCATGCTTTAAAAAATTTCATAATTCACATTTATACTAAAGCTGATGTTTGGGGGAAGGAAAAATATCTATCAAATTTAAATATTATTTTTCCTTAAAGAACTAATATTTTATTTAAAAATATATTAACATAACATGAGGAATGAAAAATCTATTTAAGATTACCTAAGATTTTGAATTTATAAATAATTTAGTAAACTTAACTAAAATTTCAAAAATTTTGGTTGATTTTAAGAATATAATTATTTAGATTAAAGAATAATAAGATGAAATTTTTTCTATTTATAGTAAAGAGAATTGTATTTTTTAAATACTAAGGAATCAAGATTATTGTTTGAAAAGGAAAAGATTTAAATAAGTTTTGAAAAATAATAAATTATTAATGTCATATTTATTAAATAAGAATGTATAAGTTTTTTAAAATAAGTTAAGGATAGTGAAGTTCAAAATCATTAACAGGCTATCCAAAAATACTAATCCTCACTTTAAAAAAAGGGATTGAAAAATAATCCAGAAAAAAAAAGAAGAAAGAAGAAGAAAAAAAAAAGTGAGGAGAAGCTTGAGGAAATGCCTAATAAAAAATTTGCTTCACTTGAATTATCTTATAGTAAGAAAACTGATTACATTTTTTACTTAATTTCTATGTACATATATTTTTACTAGAAAAATATTTCATGAAAATCTTCTTCTTGTAAATATTCTATATGACCTTGATATGATAAACTACAATTATTCTTGAAATAAATGAAAAAATGGAAGTCTTATGATTTAGTAGTTAAATGTTCTTAAATTCTTAAAATTAAACTTAATTAGTGAAATTTGGTTAATGATTTGCTAAAGCATTTATAAAACCAAAAATTATAAGGAATCTTAAATATTTTAACTTCATTCCAAATGTTATCTATTTTATGTAATTAAAAGGGTTACTTGAGGACAAGTAACGTTTAAATTTGGGGGAATTTGATCTACCTAAAAACACCCATTTTTGTGCCTTATTCATGATTCAATTCTTAAGGATATTATGCTTTAATGAAAGGTATTTTCATATTTTTGGATGTAGATGATTAAAAAAGAGTCCAAGAAAGAAAAAGAAAGAAAAATGAGCAAAAAGGAGCAAAAATGGAGCTTATGGAGCAAAATTTTGGAATTATTGGCCTGGCGCCTAAGCGCTAGAGTCCGGCGCCTAAGCGCCAGTTCGATACAGACTTTGTTAAGTATTTTTGATGACTTTGGTCAGTTATTTTGACGGTCTTAAGTAGTTATTGGAGCTTCTAGAAGACTGGAAGTTACTCTTAATATATAGGACATGTGATACAATGTATTTGGACACAAGAAAACGGTCTAGATCGCGAAAAGATGCGACCTAAAGTGAAGAGGTGTGAAAGACCTGGTCACAAATCCCGGCGCCTAGGCGCGACGATTACCTTCTAGAAGATACATTGAATTTGGATGAATTTTGAAGAGGTGCCTTAAGCAACCCCTGGTCAAATTCAAAGCTCTATAAATAGGAACCCATTCTATAGAGAAAATCGCACCAACCCCCCCTCTTAGTACACATACCCATTTTATCATCTTCTCTCTCATCTCTAGTTTTATTTAGTCTCTACCATACTTAGGGTGCCACTTTATTTTGTATCTAGTGAGTTTATTTTGAATGTTTATTGTGTGTTATTACTGTTGGAGTCTTTCATCATTGCTTTGGAGTCAGTAGAAGTCAGCGGATCTCGAAACAGTTTAGATAAGTATTTGTACTTTGGTTCAAAGTTTTATAAATATGTTTTGTTATGTTATTTCAATGAGTTCTGAGTAGTTAGTTATCTTTCTCTTTCAACTATGAAAAGATTATAAATTAAATAAATTTTGTAGGAGAATTAAATATAAAATATTTTAAAACATTGTGATGATATTAATACCTGATCTTAGTTTACTTTTTAAATTGGCCATTTAATTTGTTAAAACCTGTTGAAGAATTTTGAGATCTATCCGGAGATAAATTCTTAACTAGTAGGTATAACATGAATCATTAGGTAATCGCAGGCTATACGTGGTTGTTTAAGGTGAAGTGAAAATAAATAGGAAGATATTATTTTTTTGGTGTAAAATTAATTAGTTTTTAGAGTGACAGACTAAATTCTAAAAATTTGGTTTATAGAAAGGTAACAGGTCACTGGTAGGGCGGACTATAGCCACCCTTGGACATCTAGTAGTGTGAGCCTATATTAACCCATTCTACTAATAAAACATCCTGAGTCTAACTATAGATTAGTCAATATTCTTTGCACCTGGACCAAAGGGTAAAGAATAGGAATGCTTCTATTTGGCACAATACCAAAATCTTGATTCCCTACAAAAGATAATTAATCTATAATTCTTGGATTAGTTGAAAAAGGAGAAAGTCGTTTTTATAATTGCATTAAATTTAATTACTGCTTACTTTACTTTCCTGCTTATTGCTTACTTTCTTTTAGTAAAAATTATTAGTAAATTAAATTTGAATATATATATATATATATATATATATATAAGAGTATATATAAATTGCTTTCGAAAATTTCAAAATATTACTTATATCTCTTACTTTTTATTTCACTATCCCTGTGGGATCGATAACTAGGAGTCCACTAGAGCCCTGTATTACTTGAACGATACGTATACTTGCGTTTAAAATTGTGACTTTTACAATAATAAAAGTAAACCTTGCACATCAAGTTTTTGAAGCCATTTGCTGGAAATTAAAAATTCTAAAAAGCGGTATTAAATTCTTGTATTTTAAAGTATATTTAAAGTCGCATCGCATCATGAAGCTGCCAGGATCTTTAAGTTTTTCAAGAAGGTTTTTCTAAATAATTGTGCTACACTCTTCACTAAGTGCAACAGTCTCGTTATCTATAAACATCATTTTCTTTCTTAGTATATCCTTAATAGACTTCACATAATTTGGCATTTTTCTAAGGCTTCGACCAAAGTAATATTTATAGTTAACCTTTTAAGAATTTCCAAAAAATTTCAAAACTATTTATCTCTCTGTTGTTATTTCAATCTTTGAGGAAATAGAGGTGGAGGTCTTTCTACAGTAATTTTCATTGGTTTAATAGAATATTCCAAATCAGAATATGTAACTTCGTTACCTTTTCCAATTTCCACCCTTTCCTTTTCAGTTTCAATTTCTTTTTCTACTCGTGTTTCTAATTTCATTCCACTTCTTAGTTGAATAGCCTTAATTTGCTCTTTATTTTGATGTTTTAGATTAATTTTGACATTACTATGAAGAATTCCTGAAGTTCTGTTACTATGAGCAGTGACAATTTATCCCAATTGATTCTCAAAATTTCTTACAGCTGCTCCCTGACTTTGTATTCTTAAAAAGAAAAGAAAGTTGCACTTATTGCTCCCTAACTTTATCTCAATTGATTCTCAAGACCACGAGACTGTTGCACTTAGTGGTGAGTGCAGTGCAATTATTCAGAAGAAGCTTCCTGAAAACATAAAGACCCAGGTAGTTTCACTATCACGTGTGCTATAGGTGAGGAAATTTTCGGAAGAGCTTTATGTGATCTTGAAGCTAGTATTAATCTTATGCCTTTATCAACTTTTAAAAGATTAGGAATAGGAGAAATTTAACCTGCATCTGTGACTCTTCAACTGGCTGATCATTCTATCATTTATCCTAAAGGAGTTGTGGAAGATATATTAGTAAAGATGGATAAATTTATTTTTCCTGTAGATTGAATTGTATTAGATATGGAAGAAGATAAAGAAATTGCAATTATTTTGGGAAGACCATTCCTTGCTACTGGAAGAGCTATGATTGATGTTTAAAAAGGAGAATTAACTATGAGAGTTAATGACCATGAAGTAACTTTCAATATTCTGAAATCTATGAAATACCCTTCAACTGAAAAATATGATCAGTGCTTTCGAATGGAAATCTGTGATTATTTGACAGAAGATCATTTAATCAATACATTTTTACTTGGTTATTTCAATCAAATGAATGGAAGTCTGTGATTCGCCAATATGATGGAAAGTGATCTTCTGTAAAATATGATGGGCGACGTTTAATTTCTATAATCTGTGATTATTTGACAAAATATCATTTTACAGAAGTATTTGAAGAAAATGTGGAATGTAAGAATGAATATGAAAGTGAAAATAAATATAATTTTGATGATGTGACAAATGAAAAGTTAGAATTTTTTCAAGAAAAATTTAAAAAATTGGATACTATGGAAAATGGAGGGAAAAGTATAATTCCATCTATCATTAAAACCCCCTGAACTTGAGCTGAAAATTCTCCCTATTCATCTGAAGTATATGTTTTTAGTAGAATCATCTACTTTACCAGTCATAGTATCTTCAGATTTAAATGAATATCAAGAAAAAAAATTATTGGACACCTTAAAAAGATACAAAAAGGCTTTTGGTTGGTCCATAGTTGATATTAAAGGAATCAGTCCATCGATCTGTATGCACAGAATTTTGTTGAATGAACATAAACCTAGAGTTGATCCACAAATGAGACTGAACTCAATAATGAAAGAAGTGGTTAAAAAAAATTAAAAATTGTTAGATGATGGAATTATATATCATATTTCTGATAGTGTTTAGGTGAGCCCAATTCATTGTGTTTCTAAGAAAGGAGGAGTGATTGTTAACATTTATACCGACAAGGCAAGTCACTGGTTGGCGAATATGTATTGATTATAGAAAATTAAACGCCGCCCATCAAATGAATGGAAGTCTGTGATTACTTGATTATTTCACAGAAGATCACTTTCCTTTACCATTTTTAGACTAAATGCTAAACAGACTTGCTGGACACAAGTATTATTGCTTTTTAGATGGATATACCGGTTATCACCAAATAACTATTGCTCCTGAGGATCATGGGAAAACTACATTTACTAGCCCTTAGGAAACTTTTTCTTTTAGAAGAATGCCCTTTGGATTATGTAATGCACCTACAACATTTCAAAGATGTATGTTGTCCATATTTAGCAAATTAATTGATGATGGAATATAAGTCTTTATGGATGATTTCTCAGTATTTTGAGATTCATTTGATGCATGCCTATGTAACTTAGAAATTTATAGAGAAATTATAGAGAACAAATTTAGTCTTAAACTGGGAAAAGTGTCAATTTATGGTTGCAGGAGGAATTATGCTTGGTAATAAAATATCTAAATATGGCATGGAAGTAGATCCTGCGAAGATTCAAATTATAGAGAAATTATCACCTCCAACAACTGTGAGAGGGGTAAGAAGCTTTTTGGGACATGTAGGATTCTACAGGCGATATATTAAAAACTTTTCAAAAATTACTAAGCCTCTATGCCAACTTTTGGAAAAAGATAGGAAGTTTGATTTTAATGATGAATGCTTAAAAGCTTTCGATTTATTAAAGGAAAAATTAATCGTTGCCCCCATAATAGTTTAACCTGATTGGGAGAAACCATTTAAACTAATGTGTGATGCTAGCGATTATGCTATTGGAATTGTTTTAGGGCAAAGACATGACAAAATGTTTAAAGTTATATACTACGATAGTAAGACTCTTACTGATGCTCAAATTAATTACACAACTTCTGAAAGAGAGTTATTAGTGATCGTTTATGCCTTTGAAAAATTTAGATTTTACATAATTGGAGTTAAATGTATAGTGCATACTGATCATTCTGTTATTAAATATTTAATGCAAAAGAAGGATGCTAAACCAAGACTGATTCGATGGATGCTTTTAATGCAAGAATTTGATTTTGAGATCATTAATAGAAAAGGGGTCGATAATTAAATAGCTCATCATTTATCCAGACTTAAACAACCTAATTTGAATGACTTTGAAAAGGAAATCATTGTAACTTTTCCTAATGAGTAATTAAATAATATTATTGAAGGAAATTTACCGTGGTATGCTGATATTGTGAACTACATCGTTATTAATATTTTATCACTTGACTTAACAATGCAACAGCAGAAAAAAAATTAAGCATGACACTAAATTTTATTTTTGAGATGATCCTTATCTGTACAAGCAATGTAAAGATCTTATTATTAGGAGATGTGTGCTTATGAAGAAACTGAAAGAATTATTCAAGAATTTCATGATTCTAATTTTGGAGGACATTTGGGAATTGATAGAACTGCACATAAGATTTTACAATCTAGATTTTATTGGCCTAGACTTTTCAGAGATGTTTATAAATTTATAAAAACTTGTGATCGATGTCAGAGAATAGGCAATATATCTAGAAGAAATGAAATGCCTCTTAATTTTACTTTGGAAGTTAAAATTTCTTATGCATGTGGATTAGATTTTATGAGACAATTTATACCTTCATTTGGAAATATATATATACTGATTGATGTTGATTTTGTATCAAAATTTATTGAGGCAATAGCTTTACGTATGTGCGATGCTAGAAGTGTTTCAAGATTTTTAATGAAAAATATTTTCACAAGATATGGAGTACCTAGAGTAATCATCACTAATGGAGGATCCCCTATAAGAATAATTTGATTCAAAGATTTATCAAAACTTGTGATCGATGTCAGAGAATAGGCAATATATCTAGAAGAAATGAAATGTCTCTTAATTTTACTTTGGAAGTTGAAATTTCTGATGCATGTGGATTAAATTTTATGAGACAATTTATACCTTCATTTGGAAATATATATATATACCGATTGCTATTGATTTTGTATCAAAATTGATTGAGGCAATAGCTTTACGTAGGTGCCTTGCTAGAAGTGTTTCAAGGTTTTTAATGAAAAATATTTTCAAAAGATATGGAGTACCTAGAGTAATCATCACTAATGGAGGATTCCACTTTAAGAATAATTTGATTCAAAGATTGGTGGAAAAATATAATATTATGCATAAAATCTCTACAGCTTATCATCCCTAAACTAATGGTTTAACCGAGGTATCTAATCGTAAAATTAAACGAATTTTGGAGAAATTCATTAATCCTGATAAATTAGATTGGTCTGCTTGACTAGATACTGCTTTATGGGTATACATAACTGCTTATAAAACTCCTATAGGAATGTCCCCTTACAGATTAATCTTTGGAAAAACCTATCACTTGCCAGTTAAATTAGAATATAAAGCATATTGGCCGATAAAGAAATTGAACTTTAATTTGAAAGATGCTGGTGAGAAGAGACTGTTGCAATTGAATGAATTGGAAGAAATCAGAAATGAATCATATGATAATGATAGAATATATAAAGAAAGAAGAAAAATATGGCATGATTGGAAGATTATCAAAAAGAAATTTGAACCAGGACAAAAAGTTTTATTATACAATATAAGATTAAAATTATTTCTTGGGAAACTAAAATCTAAATGGACAGGACCTTTCATTGTCGTAAAAATATATCAGTTTGGAGCTGTGATTATCGAAGACCCTAAATCTAGAAGAATATTTAAAGTTAATTGCCAAAGATTAAAACCATATTTTGAAGGCAATAAACCTAATTTTAAAGAGGTTTTAATGTTGGATCAACCTGAATAACTGGAAGTTATGTCGGGCTGATGACATTAAACCAAGCACTTTGTGGGAGGCAACTCATAGTTATTGAGTGTTTTCTTTGTTTGATGTGTTATTTGTGTTTGTTTGTTACTTAATTAAGTCTTATTCTTCCTTAAATATCATTAAAAACATTTAAGAAATGAATCAAATTAAAATTTGGAAAGAATTTGGACGAAGTGAAGTTTGGCAAAAATTGAACTAGCACTGAACGGTGTTGTTATCAGCGTCGGACAGCGCCGTTGTTCAGAAAACCATTTCTCATCTTTAAATTTAATTTTTGGTGGTTCTAAGAGGTAAATCCTCCATTAGACACAGGAACTACGAAAGGAACGAAGATGAAGATCCTAATTCTTGCTCAAATGGATTCTAACTCGATAGAAAATTCAAGATTTCAAGTTTTCAACCGTAGAAAGTTCATCAGTTTCGAAGCACAGCATCTATTCAACAGAAATATCTTAAAAATGAGATTGATGAAGGAATGAGGCTTTGTGAATAGAGGTATAAATTCTCCTATGACTAGAATTGATGAAATTATTGTTCAGAGATATTGGGAAGTATTATGTTATACTACTACCGCCGCAGTTGTCCCGATTGTGAAGGAGTTTTATGCAAACCTTCATGGAATCAACCAAGGATCAGTTTATGTGCGAGGTAGGTTTGTCACATTTACTCCTACAAAGATTAATGATTTATACATGATTGAGAATGTGCCAATCTGCCACTATTCAAATTTTGCCCCGACGAAAAAATAATATGAATGATATATACAGATATCTGACAGATGAAAGTGATGAATGGGAGATAAGAGATAACAGGTATGTAAGTTTCTCGACCATATTGTTAAATCCTACGTCGAAACACTTACATTACTTCATATGTACAAAATTTCTCCCAACTATGAAAATCAGTAAAGTAACTAAGGAGTGTGTTATTCTGAACTATTATATTCAAATGGGGATGTCTATTGATGTTGGTTCAATAATTATTAAATCTATTTTGGGATTGATCGTTTATGGATCTAAGTATGGGCTTGGAAATCCTTCCACTATATTTCTCCTCTGCAGTCAATCACAAGTGCCATATGAGAACTGGGAAAGCATACTTCTACCTTGGAAGCCTATAGACCCAGCAGATGCATATAATAACCAGGCAGTTGGTGATATGAATGACATGAGCATTATTGAAGATCAACCATCTCAGAGGTCAACACCTATTCCTCCTTACTTTTCTAAAAGTTCACAGATTATCTTGAAGAAAATTAAGAAATTGGAGAAGGAAGTACAACACCTGATGAATGCAATCAATAATCTATCTAATTTCTTTGATCATCTGGATTGGAGAATGAAGGGGCACTTTGATCATTCTGGATATCTTGAAGGAATTTTGACGAGAATGATGAAAAGTAAAGGTTGGATTGAAGAGGATTCTATTGAAAATTTTTGTTTCGTCTATTCTACAATATGTTTGTTCATGCTCAATCACTTGGAGATCTTAGAGTTGATGATAGTACTGAGAAAGAATGAAAACTTGATTATTGTATTTCTTTGTTTGTGTATCTGATTGCTTTGCTTTGCTTTGCTTGGATGTTATATTTGGACTTTCTTTCTTAATTAGTTTTCAACGTTATTATGTTGTGGTTGTCTGCGATGCTGAATTTTAGAATTATATGGCTTGATGATGTGTAATGTTTAGTGTTATGTGTATGTGTCTGACACTTGGATTTTATATATGAAAGTGATGTTTTGTGTTGTTTGTGTTAAAAAATAATATTTTTCATGGATTTAGAATGTTACTCAATGCTTAATTAGCCTAATTAGACGTCGGAGCGGGCTTGAAAAGATTGAAATTGCAAAAGAAAGTTAGAAGCCAAGTTTTTAAACTAGCGCCGAATGGCGCTGTTTTTAGCACCAGACTGCCTCCAAAAGATAGAGACTTTGGCCATTAGAGTAGAAAAATGTGCTGAACGGCGCTGCCGCTAGCACTGACAGTGCTCGAACAAAAAAAAGGCCTGAAACTCTAAGTTTTTGCGATTTAACCCTGGGACACGCCATTTTTGCCCAAACCATCATCTCCTACCTCCAGCCAAGGCCGATTTTTGAACCTAGGGCTCACTAGCATTTGGATTTGAAACGATTTCATGGCCATAAAAGTTTGGATTCCATCTTCTCTTGGGAAGAGCTACACTTTAACCTAATTTTTTTTTATTTTGACTGTGGAAATCTCATATATTAGGAAGATTTGAAATTTTGAAGTTTTTGGAGAAACTTTGGAGAGTTTTCATGGATTTTGAGTTCTTATCTTTTTAAATTTATGTTGGAGTCCACTACAAATCAATTTAAAAATTGATTTGGATAAATTTGGTATTTTTAGACAAATGGCTCCAAGAATTTCAAAGTGGAAGAGGAAATTTGAGTTTGATTAAAGTAAATTTGTGAATTTCAAGGCTTATTCTCACTATAGTACATTTCTTAGCAATAAGAAGTGTATTCAAGAGAGAGCCTTGAAAATCCTGGAGGTGTGGTTGAAGAACTGATTACGAATCGTCGATGAGAAATTTTCTGTTATTTTACTACTGAAGCAATGCTAGGGATTGTCAGGGAATTTTATGCTAATCTATTCTATTCTGAGAGTGAATATATTATGGTTAGAGGACAAATGGTTGAATTCACCCCTGCCTGCATAAATGCATTTTATCAGTTTAGAGCACCATATCATTGTGAATATGAAAATTTTTCTATCACGAATGAAGCATTGGATGAGATTAAAAACTTTTTGACTAACTGAAAAAGGGAATGGAAGGTTAAACAGAGAATGAAAGTTAATTTCCACCTTTGTACTTTGAATCCTGTGTCGAAAGCCTGATGCTATTTTATTTCTGTAAGACTTTTACTACCAGCCATCACAGCGAGATTACTCTTGATAGATTTGTTCTAAATTATTGTATTCAGAACATGAACAATATAAATATTGGGGTTATTATTCATAAAAGTATTTTGACAAATTCAAAAGGAGAGACTACAGGTGGAATGTGACACCCCAGCTTGATTCATGCTTTATGTATTCAGTCAGAAGTTGCAGTTGAAGATAATGATGAGGTGATTCATCCTCTTAAGCCCATTACTAAGCTAAATTTGAAAACATATGAAGCCCATTGGAAGTGGAGTAAGAAAGCTGATGAGCCTTCTTCTAGTCATGATAGACCATCTACATCTAAGGAACCTACTCTACATGATGTTATGGATCAGTTAGAAAGGTTGAACACCAGAGTAGAGAGACTAGAAGATAAGAACAAGGTAAATGATGATTATCAAGTGCGGTGGAGAGAATATGAGATTGCTTATCATGACACACAGATGAGATTTTTCATGGGAGACACTAGTGCTGTATTTTCTACTTACCCTGAGTATACTCCATACCAGCCTAAAGAACCTCATGATGGTGGAGCTCCTACAGAAGAAGATTGGTAGTTTTAGTTTTATTTTTTATTATACTTTGTTATGTATTTGTATTTTATACTTGTGATGTACTTGAGACTCTTTCTGATTAGTATCTGTGATGTAATTTGTATTTGGTTGTGCTTGTAGCAGACTTTATGTTGATTTGTGATGTATGTGATGTTATAGTAGAGTTTTCATGTTTTTGGTTTGTTAGTTTAATTTGTGATAGTAACAGTTGGATGTTAATGTTGTGTGCATACTTTATGTTTAAAGTTTTTAAACTTCTTCTCTTATAAATTTCTAACCCATATTTGTGTATAGAAATGCTCTTAATTATATGAGGCCTACTGTTCTGCTTTATAAAGAAAAACCTACTGAAACTCAAAGGTATGAAAAGCCCAATATATTGAAGTATGAGTTATATGTTTATATCTTTTCTTTCTTCCCATATAAATTGTATTGATATTCAAAAATCTAAATTTGGGGGAGGGAAAGAATTAACTATTAATTTCTCTCATTCAGAAATATTTTCAAAATTATTAACATGATTTCCTGTAATAGAACTCAATTTTAGATAACTATATTTTGATTTTATTTAAGAATTTTGTAAAGTTGAATGAAATTATTTGGTAATGAAAAGTAATTTTGTAGGCTAAGATATTTAGTATAAGAGAATAGGACTATAGTCAACTATTCAAAGTAAGAAAAACTATATGTTTGTAATATTAAGAATCTTAAAACTTTATGTGTTAGGAAAGCATTGTGACTCTATGATGAATCAATAATAAGCTAAAGAAATTCCTATAAGGTAAATGATGTGGTAAGTTTCAAATTTAGGGTGAGAAGGGTGAAGTTCAAAATCATTAAAGGTTATCCAGATATACTAATCCTCACTTAAAAAAAAAAGAAAAAAGAAAAGAAAAGCAAAAGAAAAAGAAAAGGAAAAGAAAAGTGTGGAGAAGCTTGAGGAGATGCCTAATAAAAAATTGGCTTAACTTGGACCTACCTAAAGGGAAAAACTTAATTACTTTCCTAAACATATATGTGTGGATTAGCATCCTTACTAGTAGTGTTCTCATAAACTTCTTTTCATGTAAATCTTTTAAGTGCCTTAATAGGACAATCTACATTCATTTTTGAAATGAATAGAAGGCTGGAACTCTTAGAATTGATTACTAAATTGACTTACATCTGCTATTTGAATTATTCAAAGATCATTCTGAAAATTTTACTATTGTATTTATCTAAATCAAAATTATGGTAAGAAAGTTCATTCTAGTACCGGATCACACCCTAACCCGATTTTAAACTAGATTCAATGTATTTGGCCGGATTTTGAAAAGTTGCTTGAGGAAAATCTTAAGAATTCAGTTTTGGCCGAATTTAAACACATTTGGAGCCAAGTTTGGAGAGGAGAAGAATAAAAAAGAAGAGTTTAGAGTTTAGAGAGAGTGTCTTCACATTTAGTTTAGGAAAACTAGGTTTTGTGTTTTCTCATCTAAGGAATGTGAGAGGAGAGGGAAAGTGAGAGATTTCTTCTTCCTTACTTATCTAAAGAGAGAATTGTGTGTTGTTGTGAAGAAAGAAGAGGAGTCAAAGGAATTCCTTGAGATTCACTTGGGGAAGAGTTTGAGATAAGTTGTCTTTACTTTACTCTATTTGTATGACGTTATTTTTATATATAAAATCCATGTCATCTTTTCCTCATGAGTCTTGAGTAGATTTCTTTGTCTTTCTCCTTTTCATGTGATGTGTTGATATTGTGATAAGAAAATTAAGTGTTGATTTATTAGGGAAAATTTGTGTTGACCTTTTCACTTAAAACTTCGTTTATTTTTTTATCTAGCCAATTGAATTCTTAAAACTTGATGGGAAACATATTTTCTGAAAGGATTATAAGTTCCACAACAAAAGTGAAGTTTGCATTCAATGTACATGAATGAGAGATGTTGTTCATGGGGATTGAGTGCAAATAAATAGGAAAATATACTTTGATGGATGTAGAATTGGAGATTTCAGAGTCACGGGCTGAAATCCTCAATTTGGTCCTAATGTTTGGAAACTAAAGTGAGAGTTGGCCTTCAAGTGAAGGAAAGTGGGAGCTCTGGAGTGAGAGCCAGTATCCTCCCAACCTAACCACGAATTTGGGGACTAAACTTAGGATGAGTTAATGTTCTTTATACGTTGAAAAATGGGTAAGGAATAGGAATGCTCCTATTTAACACAATACATTTGTATCACTGATCTATGTCACAATAATCATCACATTATGACTGGAAAGGAGGAAGACTCTTTCTTGCAACTGAATTAGTTATAAATTTATTATTGTGTTAGATTAATTTGCTAGAGTTTAGAACATATTTTGGTAGAAATAATAACAACAACTGTTTATCTTTATTTTAAGAATTAAACTTACTTGTAATTGTGTTGTGATTCGATAAGTGATTTCAGTGCTACGCCATAAAATTAAAGCCTCCATGTGGGATCGATATCCAGGACTCCACTAGACCCTGTATTACTTGAGCGATACGTATACTTGCATTTAATTTTGTGAATCATTATAAAACTAAATCAATACATATATATCTAAATCCGAGTTCATAAATTTTGGCAAATTAAAAAAGTTGCACCAATTGACACTTGGTCTGATATGTTTTCATTAACTTGTTGATTACAGGAAAATGTCAAACAACATACTCATATTCACTTTTCGAAGTGGTGTGTGTTTGACATTGGACTGTCGATGTATCGAGAAAGGATCAAGGATCCACTTTGACCTTGACAAGATATAGATCGAACTGCTATATAATGGACCATTGTTGTCTATTATGGAAACAAGAGAAGCAGAAAAGTGATTGCCTGTGCTGGCGTTCAAGAAGCGACAACCAGATATCTATGAAGAAAGAGCAAAATATATAAGTTCAAAATAAAAACCTGACACTGGAAAATTGAAGTCAGTCGTAGTCGTTGCGACTCATGAAATCCTAGAAACATCTATTGCGGGAGCTAAAAAATTGACATATGGGTTGACTCCAGCCCAGAGACGTAACCGAAATAAACGACTGAAGCAACTTAAAAGAAAGAACAACAAAGCACAAAATTTATGGAAGAAGACACTTCTGAATTTATATTTTCGATTCATGAATACACACCTGGAGAGGTATATCCTGTTCTAGGTGTGGAGAATTTAGATCTCGAAGAAGAACCCATAGAAAGAGCAGTCTTCGTGCCAACACCATACATATCAACTCTTGATCATACAACACTAGATGAACCAACCGACATAAAACTTATTTCTGAGGAAGAATTAAAACACATTTAGGACCTTAGATGACATTCTTTTGAACAATTTAAACATATCGATGGTCGAACTATCAACATACTGGATGAATAGGTTGCCTTTGTTGAGCATATAATGGAAGCTCGAGATCTTGGACGAGCTGGAAGCTTGAAGAAAGGACATTTTCTAAGCCTAATAAATGGATACGCGGCAAAGGATGAGTGACTATCCGGTATGGATGCTAATATAATTACGCCAAAGGCCAAGATGGGAATTTTCCTAGGATTCTACATCATGAACAAGTAGACCTGAAGCCCACAGTCATTGTTCAAATCATCAAACAACTAGTAGCTTGGGATATAATACCACATAGTTTTATTCCCGACAGCTGCATCGTCAATATTTATGAAGAAGGGGATTGCATCCCGCCACATATTGATAGTCATGACTTCGTGAGACCTTTCTCCATGTTATCACTCTTAAACAGATGCTCTATCATGATTGTAAAAGAGTAAGGATTGTGGGACCGGGAGAATTTCATGGATCCTACCAAATTCCCCTTCCGTGTGGATCAGTCCTAGTCTTACAAGGTAATGGAGCTAATTTTGCTAAACATTACATACCTAGTGTGAGCAGATAAAGGATCTTGATTACACTACGATGAATGCATCCTGACAAATGGTTGATCGGTTATAAACCTGTGCCAGAGCATGAGGGATTAAAACCTTTGGAACTACCATGACCCTATGAATTCCCAAACACCTAGGACATAATTGACAGACAATGTCTTGGAGAGTTAGATATTTAGAGTTGGTCTAGCAGTATCCAAGTTTACGAGGACCACAGAAAGACAATCCGACAACTTTTGATATGATGTTATATAGACAGTTTGTAAAGTGTGTTGTATGATATATGATGTACTGTTGATTTTTATCATCAATGTACATTATCTTTGGTAATGGAATAAAATTTTGTGAGATATTCCTCAACTATCAATAATACATCAACAGGACCAACAATGCCAAAATGAACACTTTAAATTAAAACAAGACATAATAAATAAATCACAACAATTAACATGAGATCTATCCTTCGACCTATAAAAGTCACATCCCCAGTGAATACACTCTTTTTCATGTATTTTTCATGCGTAACTCCAGGTATTGGATATAAGACCATTCCTGAGACGAAAACATGGCATTCCTTTAGCTTCTTTGAGAAAGGATATAAGTCGCGTAACATTCCTTCTAAAAACTGACATATTGACATTTGACACTTCTGAGAGATGGTATGGCATCCTCTTTCTCTCTTCAGCTATTGGATATAAGACCTTTCCTGACATGAAAATATGACATTACTTTAGCTCTTCCTTCGAGAAAGGATATAAATCGCATAACATTCCTTCTCAAAACATATATATGGACATTTGACACTTCTGAGAGAAGTTATGGCATCCTCTCTCTCTCTCTCATCAGCTATTAGATTTAAGGCCTTTCCTGACATGGAAACATGGCATTCCTTTAGCTCTTCCTTTGAGAAAGGATATAAGTCACATAGCATTCCTTCTCAAAACTGACATATTGACATTTGACACTTCTGAGAGATGGTATGGTCTCTCTCTCTCTTCAGCTATTGGATATAAGACTTTTCCTGACATGGAAACATAGCATTCCTTTAGCTCTTCCTTTGAGAAAAAAAATATAAGTCGCATAGCATTTCTTCTTAAAACTGACATATTGACATTTGACACTTCTGGGAGATGATATGACATCCTCTTTTGAGAAAGGATGTAAGTCGCATAGCATTCCTTCTCAAAACCGACATATTGACATTTGACACTTTTGGGTGATGGTATGACATCCTCTCTCTCTCTCTCTTCAACTATTGGATATAAGACCTTTCCTGACACGGAAACATGGCATTCCTTTAGCTCTCTCTCTTTGAGAAAGGATATAAGTTGCATAAAATTTTTTCTCAAAACTGACATATTGACAATTCTGAAAAATGATATGCCATCCTCTCTCTCTCATCAGCTATTGGATATAAGACCTTTCCTAACATGGAAACATGGCAATCCTTTAACTCTTTCTTTGAGAATAGATATAAGTCGCATAACAGTATTCTGCACATATTGGGTTATCCAAACCGTTTCGGTCAGCGCCAATATATGCAGCATACTTTTGCAGTATTCCACACATATTGGGGGGCAATTTGTTGACCTCACTTTTGTAAGGATCCTTTATAGATCATTTTGAGAAACAAAGTCTACCAATATTGACCACTTTTATCTTACTAATGGTGACTAAACCTTAATGTCTTGTGTAAAACCTAATAAAGCCTATCTAATCTAAATTTTCATGACATCCTAAAATGATCAAATCAGTAATGATAAACCTGATCTAATCAGTTATTGACCAAACTGGTCAACCTTTGACCCAAATGGTCAAACTAGGTCAAAATGGTCAATCCTTAACTAATGACCATCCATTGACAAAACTGGTCAACATTTGACCAAAATGGTCAAACTAGGTCAAAATGGTCAGATCATGACCCAATGACCACCCCATTGACTAAGTTAGCAACCCTCGACCCAAATAGTTAAACTAGATCAAAATGGTTAATATTTAACCCAATGACCACCCCATTGACCAAACTGATCAACCTTTGAACCAAATGGTCAAATTAGGTCAAAATGATCAGTCCATGACCTAATGACCACCCCATTGACCAAATTGGTCAGCCTTTAACCAAAATGGTCAATCCTTGACCTAATGACCAACCCATTAACCAAACTAGTCAACCTTTGACCTAAATGGTCAAATTAGGTCAAAATGGTTCGTCCATGACCCAATAACCACCCATTGACCAAACTGGTCAACCTTTGACCCAAATGGTCAAACTAGGTCAAAATAATCAATCCTTGACCCAATGACGACCCATTGACCAAATTGGTCAACCTTTGACCTAAGTGGTCAAACTAGGTCAAAATGGTCAATTCATGACACCATGACCACCACATTGACCAAACTGGTCAACATTTGACCCAAATGGTCAAATTAGGTCAAAATAGTCAATCCATGACCTAATGACCACCACAATAACTCAATACCCACCCCATTGACCAAGTCAATCTAGACCCCAAATTGGTTAAATTTGACTCATTTGATCAATTTGAGACATTAAGATGATCAAATATGATCATTTGATCAACCCTAGTCAAATATAGATCCATTTACCAAAATTAATGACCTCATGATTAAATTAACCATGACAAGATTATGTAAATCTTTTGGGTCAACCCTGGACCTGGACTAGTCAATCATGGTTAAAATATTCAATTTTGAACCAAATCAATAAATTTAATTAAATGCTTAACTCCCAAAAGCATTTTAATTAATTTTTAGGTTAATATTATAATTTCCTACATTTTTAATTAATTACATAATTAATTAAAAATGAAATTATAAGTAAATAACCCTAAATAAAATTTAAACTCATGACATCATTCATCACATAAAAACCAATACTTGATTTTTAACAAATTTAAACTATGTGGTTTTACTAATGGGTTACCCATGACCCATAGCATGGTTAACACATTAGCCAACCCATAAATCATCACCTTTAACTATGGTTAAGTGTTATCATGACAGCATCATAATGTTAAGGCTTATGTGTCATCCCCCTCTCAAATTGAGGTGTGAATTGGATGCATAGGTGGAGAGCACCTCCCCCCTAATCCAATGGAAAAGAAGACTTAGCCAAGTCATCATTTTCACCATAATTAGCCTCATCATGACATATCATGGAAATGGGAGAAGGAATGCTTATGTTTCACCTCATCTTCAACCTATTGAATGAGTCATGAAGCTCATATATGGAAGGCTAAATCAAATAATCTTGTAAATTCTTAACCACCTCATGGATGAGCCAATGAAGGCAAGCAAAATTATGAACCAAGCTTTCACCATGGTTGAACCCAACATGGGTTGATCATGGGAGGACCGGGTATCCTTATCTCCCAGGTCAAGTCTTATCCGTAGGCCATCATTGAGCTGCTAACACCTTCCCCAAATAAATCCAAGCCAGTCCATGCTTAGCCATAGCCTCCCCATGGCTATAAATAGAGGCTAACCTGAGAGCCTCAAAGAGAAAATAGACAAGCATATAGCTCATATACCCTAAACCACAAAGATAAAATTTACTCTCCAAACCCTAAGCAATTGATTCCTCATAAAATTAGGTCCTAAAACCCACTGGTTTGCCCCAATTTCTTTACCCAAAACAGGACAATTTTCGGGTCTAAAATGAAGTTTCTCAAAACTTCAAATTAACTCCTCTAAAAGCTTCCTAGAGCCCTACGAAGACAATCCCAATTGAATTTGACCCTTCCAATAGGCTCTAACCCATTAATCCATCTTCATTTTCCAAGCCATGAGCAACTCTGATCAAACTTATACCTAGACCCAATTTCACCTCAAATTGAGTTGGAGGCAAGCTTTCTGAGGTCAAGACGAAGGTGTAGAAGCAATCCAATTGATGTTTCATCCACTGAGGCCAAGGTATGACTCATTTGACCTAGATTAGGCTTGGGTTTGGTACTTTGTGAAGGAAACTAATTCAAAACTATAACATCACTGCATGGATGGGTTCTTCATCTTCAGATGAAGCTCTGGGAACAACTCTCTCTCGAATCTATGAAGAATCGAGTGAGATATTGTTCTCTGATTATGGAAGGTTTGCAAAAAGAACCAGACGGAGGAGATGAAAAGATGTCGTCCATTTCCGTGTTTTGGAAATGGACGGCCCTGATTGAGCTGAACCGCTGTTTTATCCATCTGAATCAGATGAAACAGGGAGCCAGCTCAGCGCTGGCGTGCAATAGCCCTCAAATCAGAAGCCATTGTGTGGGATTTCAACATATTCGAGGTTTTAGCTGGCACTGCGTCGGATAAATAGATAAATAGGAATTAATTAAATCCAAAAATTCCTATTAAACTTTAAAAAATCATATCTTGACATAGAAAAATAAAAAAAAATATGATAAAGATATCCCTAGATTCAGTTGAGCATGGAGAATATTATAAAGCAGAATTTGGAATTAATGAGTTATATTTAATTTTTAGTTAATTAATTACTCTCTAGACTAATTTAATTATTAAAAATTATTTATAAATCTAAAAATTATGAAATTTTCACAGATTAATCCCTTCATCCTTGGGGACATTCTGTGATTTTTCTAAGTCTATGGTAAGTCTCTAGAATGAAATAAACAATTTTCAATCCTATTTTGTGATTATTTTAAAAAATAATTACATTAATTAGGAATTTAATAAATAAAATTTGGAAATCCTCAGGAACTATGGTGATAAATTTGAATCCTAAAATGACATTTTATAACCCTTGAAAAATTGAAAGGACATTTTGGACTTTTAGGATAAAATTTATAAAATTGAAAATTATAAATTAGACCCTAAAATTTTTATATTTCATAAAAGGTATAATCAAGATTAAAAAAATCTTAATATCTAAGTTTAAATCATTTTAAACTTAAGATTAATCCTTAAGTCTTAGTTAGGTTAGGTTTAAATACAACTTAAACCTTTAAAAATCCTAATTAAACTTATTACATTCCTTAAGCCTTAATTACATCATGCTTATTACAAATAAACCCTAGCTAGGTCTAAGACACCATTTAGACCTAATTAAACCAAGTTAAGCCTTAACCGCATTAGGCTTAACATCATAAACCCTAAGTAGGTCTAAGACACCATTTAAATCTAATTAAACCAAGTTAGATCTTAATCACATTAGGTTTAACTTAACAAACCCTAATTAGGTCTAAGACACCATTTAAACCTAATTAAACCATGTTAGACCTTAATCACATTAGGCTTAACTTAATAAACCCTAATCAGGTCTAAGACACCATTTAGACCTAATTAAACCAAGTTAGACCTTAATTACATTAGGTTTAACTTAATAAACCCTAATTAGGTCTAAGACACCATTTTGACCTAATTAAACCAGGTTAGACCTGAATCACATTAGTTTTAACTTAATAAACCCTAATTAGGTTTAAGACACCATTTAGACTTAATTAAACAAAGTTAAATCTTAATCACATTAGGTTTAGCTCATTATAACCCTATTAGACTTAACCATAATTAAGTTTAATTAATCAACTAAATTTTACCCAAATAAGGTTTAATAACAATAGCTTAATTAGGCTTAACCACAATTAAGCCTAATAAACCAATTAAACCTTACCTAAATTAGGTTTAACTAACCATAAACCTATTAGACTTAACAACTAATTAAGTCTAATTAATCAATTAAAACTTACCTAAATAAGGTTTAATTAACCTTAACCCAATTATACTTAATCACTAATTAAGTCTAATTAATCAATTAAACCTTACCAAAATATGGTTTATTTAACTATAACCCAATTAGACATAGCCCCTTATTAAGTCTAATTAATCAATTAAACCTTACCTAAATAAGGTTTAATTAACCTTAACCCTATTAGACTTAACCACTACTTAAGTCTTATTAATCAATTAAACCTTACCTAAATAAGGTTTAATTAACCTTAACCCAATTAAACTTAATCATAATTAAGTCTAATTAATCAATTAAACCTTACCTAAATAAGATTTAATTAACCTTAACCCAATTAGACTTAACCCAAATTAATCTTAATTAATCAATTAAACCTTAACCAAATTAGGTTTAATTACAATAACAAAATTAGACGTAATCTTACCCAAATAAGATTAGTTAACCTTAACCTATACTTAGGTCCAACTTAACTTGAACCTGAGTCAAACATAAACCTTTTAGGTTCAACATACATTGAACCTAATCTTAACCTATACTGAGGTTCAACTCAACTTGAACCTGAACCTGAGTCAAACTTAAACCATTTAGATACACCATAAATTGAACCTAATCTAAACCTATACTTGGGTCCAACTCAACTTGAACCTGAGTCAAACTTATACCTTGTAGGTTCAACATACATTGAACCTAATCTTAACTTATACTTAGGTCGAACTCAACTTAAACCTGAGTCAAACTTAAACCTTTTAGGTTCAACATACATTGAACCTAATCTTAACTTAAGCTTAGGATCAACTCAACTTGAACCTAAGTCAAACTTAAACCTTTTAGGTTCAACATACATTAAAAATAATCTTAACTTATACTCAGGTGCAATAAAACTTAAACCTAAGACAAATTTAAACCTTTTAGGATCAACATACATTGAACCTAATCCTAAATTAATCTTAAAACAGAGTGGCGACTCTAAACAATGACATTGACATCGACACGAAGAAATCTCGGCGACTCTGAATGCCATCAATACTGGCTCCCACTTCCCCCTCTCCCGAGGGCTAACTCTCACTTTAGTTTCCAAACACTATGACCGAATTGGGTATATTAGTCTGTCACCCTTAAAATCTCTAATTCTATGCCCAACAAAGTATATTTCAATATTTATTTGCACTCAATCCTATGGACTACATTCTCATCCATAGTATTGAATGTGATTCTCACGTTGTTGTAGAACTCATAGTCCTTTCGGATCTTATGTTTCACAACAAATTTTAATATTTCAATTGACCAAATCGAAAAGTAAATGAAAAAATGAGTGTAAAACCATCACAAGTACTTAACATTTAAATTACATATCCAATCTATCTCTTCATTTCACCATATCTCATTGCAAGGAGAAAGACAAATAAATCTACTCACAATTCATGAGGAATATACGAGAAAACATGAATTTTATATATAAAAGAACGTTCACACAAACAATGATAAACAAACACAACTTATCTGAAACTCTTCCCCAAAGCAAATCCCTTGATGTTTGTTTGATCTTTTTCTATTCTTACAACAACACTCAAAACTTACATTAAACAAGATTCCACAAGACTCTCTAAGTGACTCTTCCACTTTTCTCCCCTCACACACACACCTAACACACCTTTTTTATCATTTAAAACACTCTAATATAGTGTAGGGATGAATTTCCCATGAGATGCCTCAAGCAACCCTCCAATAGTCGTCCAAATACATTGAATATACGAAAAATTCATGTGTAACCGTCCTAAGCATCGTCGACCCTGGACGGGCGCCATCGGCACCCTGGCTATATCAAACTGCGTTGTCGGCGCCGGGGCGTGTTTTTGTGTCTGCACTCTCTGGATGAGGGTGTCATCGGCACCCAACTTGGTGTCGTTGGTGCCCAAAGCAGACTTTCCAAAAATTGCCTCGTTTGACTCCAAATTCTGACCTTTTTGCTTCCTTTTGCTCCAAATGCCAAAAAATCAACATACCTGTAATAAAACATGAAAAATGATCTTCTTTAAAATGTAATGTCACTAAAAATGAGTATAAAATATAGGTGAAAAATCCATTATATTTTTGGTGCATCAATAGTCAACTCCGCCATTGGCGTGGCAACGTGGAGGGCATCCCCCTTCGATTTTTCTTAGCGGAAACTCTCCACTGTTCATAGGGATGACTAGCTACAAAACTCTTTCTACTCTACAAACGCCTACGATCTTATAGGATGGACTAGGTACAATGCTTTTCACATCCTCTAAGATCAAACTCAACCAACTTCTCCGAGAAAAGTTGGGACCGCCAAAGCCATGGGAAATTAGGATTCTGATCCTTCGGAGTTAAGGACTAAGGCTCACAAAATGGAATTCATTCGAGACTGAATAGGACTGGCCAACGCATGTGATTCCTAACCTAGGGATTCTCTAGGAAAATTCAACGATCCATCACATAGGCGTGACCGCGCTAGTTCACGCCGGCACATAACCCGCACGCCTAGACCGGACTAACCCTAAAGCTGGATAAAAGTTTTAGGGAATCTCGCCACCGTGATGGTTACAGACGCGTGTCTTCATGCTGAAGAAGATCTCACATTTCCAGCTAACTTCGGCGATGCTTCAGCGATATTCCGGCAATGCTCTAACGACCTTCCCTCAAGTAAAGATGAAGCTCTCCTCTATCATAGGAGTGTAGGCACCATGCTCCCATGCTCCTCCTCAAGAAAGCCCTCTCACATCCTCACAAAATGTAGAAGAAAGTGAAGAAGATGTTGAGGAAGGAAAAGGTGAGGAGGAAGAAGAAGAAGATGAAGGAGGGAAAGAGAAACCCCTCCTCCTAGTTCTCTCTCAAATGATCACCACCAAAGTACCTCCAATTGCCTTCAAGACCTCCCCAAGGCTCTTCACATGAGCTTTCCTTCAAGTCCTTGCTGGAGAAGAAGAAGGAGGAGGAGAGGGGCGCAACCGCCGTAGAACAAAAAACCAGGCCTCACGAAAAATGAGATGGAGAGGTTAGGTTATACTCCTCTCCCCAAGGAAAATGACCCTTTTTCCCCCAAAAAGGAGCATTGGATCCTTCTAGATATGGTAAAATGGGGATTAGCCAGTCATCTTTCAAGTCCTTCGGCAAAACAACGTGAAATGGTGCTCAAATAACGTCAAAATCAACCTTTCTCACGACTTAGATGTAGAGTGACGCCTAGCCCAAATTATTTGTTAAAAGAAAATCTTAAACTCCACTTATTTTACCCAAAAATTGCATGTAGCCCATTGCCTTTCCTGACACATATTCACAACTTTTCAACCCGGAAGCCCACATTGAGCTCTGTATTATAGACTAGACAGCTATGCTTTTCAATTTACGAAACAATAATATTTTTTTCATTCCAATGTGGGACTAAAGAGTGTAGAAATTTATTTAGGCTTTTAGCTTGCAAGTTTCAAATTAAAGTTTAGTGGCATTTACATAAATATCACCCAATCCTTGTGTATTTAGATATCTAGCATATAAACTTTAATTTTTACATCTAATTTTAAATAAAATGAAATATACTTTCCTTGCATGAAAAAGGTAACATATAAATTGGGTTTAGGGGTTAGATATGTAAATACATAGGAATTGAGTTGTATGCATTTAAATCATCATGTTAGATGTGCAAATCAGATTAGCGTTATTGCAATCAGATTATTGTGTTCATATTCGGGTGCTGATGTTGGCTCGAGCGTCCCGCGTAGCAGCGTAGGCCTCTCCTTCCATCCCTTTCGAATTTGAGGTCGGTTTGTCTGCCCACTCTTTTGATTTCAATGCCATGGCTCAGAACTCCCCAACACCGTCTTCTTCCCATTTTCCGAGTCCAACGCTTGCAACATTGCTGTTCCTCAAACCATGAGCATCATCTCCTATCCCTCCTACACTGCTATCCACATCTTCGTCATTCCCTCCAACTCCACTGTCACCTCGTCACCTCCGGAATTCACAGCCATCGAATCAGCCGCAGAGGCATTCTTCTCTGGAACACCATCATCTACCGCTACTCTTTCGGCTCTTCCCCGCTTAAAGCTCTCAAAATTTATCAACACATGCTGGCCTTCTGCGCTGACGACCTCCCCACCGACTCCTTCACTTTCTCTTTCCTCATCAAGTCCTGTGCTGCAGCCTCCTTAGTTTCTCCTTCTGGCTTCCAGCTTCACTCTCTCGTAGTCAAGAACGGCTTCGCATTTCATGTCTATGTTCACACTGCTCTGCTCAATATGTACTCATGTTGGGGATTGACTGTGAATGCTCAAAAAGTGTTCGACGAGATGCCTGAGAAAAATTTGGTTTCTTGGAATGCGATGATCACTGGTTTAAGTAAATGGGGAGACATGGAAATGGCGAAATCACTTTTTGAGCAAATGCCTGACCGTAATGTGATTTCCTGGACTGGATTGATCGATGGATATACGCGGGGTAAGAAACCAGAGGAAGCTGTAAGTCTCTTTCGGGGAATGGGGGCCCAAGGCATAAGCCCTTCCGAGATCACTGTTTTAGCCATCATCCCTGCCATAGCAAACCTTGGGGCGCTGGAAATTGGCAAAACGCTTCATGGCTATTGTGTGAAGGAAGGAATTGATTTGCTTGACATCCGAGTTGAGAATTCATTAATTGATATGTATGCAAAGTGCGGCTCAATTGAGAATTCAGTTCAGGTTTTTGCGGAGATGGGTGAACGAAGCAATTTGGTTTCATGGACTTCAATCATATCTGCCTTTGCAATGCACGGCATGGCAGAGAAAGCAGTTCGATTTTTTGAGAAGATGGTGAGGGAGAAGATAAGGCCGAACCGCGTCACCTTCCTGAGCTTGTTGAATGCTTGCAGTCATGGAGGGTTGACGGAGGAGGGAGTGAGGCTCTTCACGCTCATGGTGAATGAACATGGTATTGAACCAGAGTTGAAGCACTATAGTTGTTTGATTGACATGCTAGGGAGGTCTGGGAAGGTGCAGGAGGCAGAGGAGATTATTGCTGGGCTGCAGGTGGAGGTGAATTCCGTAGTGTGGAGGACATTGTTGGGTTGCTGTAGCAAGTATGGAGAGGTGGAGATGGCGGAGAGGGTGGTGAGGAGAATAATGGCGTTGGAGATAGGGTGTGGTGGGGATTATGTTGTATTTTCTAATATGCTAACAGAGGCTGGTAGGTTTATTGATGCTGAGACTATAAGGAGGTTGTTGGATGATAGAAATGCTGTGAAGATTCCTGGCCTTAGTCTGACTTGACAGAAACCCTACTATGATATTTACAGCTCAGAGTGCTTGGGTTGTCTAGACATGTGGAACACTTAGATACAACTCTCTCTGGATTAAAGATTTTAGAATGAAAGAATCAGCTATAAGTACCATGGATGGAAGTTGTGCAAATAAATTGGCTTAAAAAGGTTTTAACACTCCAGCTGAGATCTACCAAGTGAATGGAGAACTGGATTCATGTTGCATAGCCAAAATAGCTGGATAAGATTAGTAATAAAGATGATGAAGATTTTTTCTTAAAATGATAGAAACCTATCCCAGATAAACAGAATTATGAACTACACAAAGTGAGGTGTTTAATGTTGGGTAGAGAAATCAACCCATTTTTACATCGTGAATTATGGAGTTTAATGCTTGAGCTATAGCAGCACATTGATAATGGTGATATACGTTTAGAATAACAATAATCTTTGCTTGTCAATTTGGAGATCTTGATAGCCCGCCTTAATTGTGGAAAATTTAGACGTAACAGCTGGCTAATAACGTGCTTTATCTACCAGTAATTAAAATAGTGAAGATAAAGTAATCTTGCATTGTTTTAGATTATACCAGTGGGTTCCATCGCCATTTAGGACACCAAAAATGTTCTTTGATCACAAAGGCAAAAGTGTGTTTAATCATAGTTAACTCTCAAGACTCGAGAGCGAATGTTGTATCGCTGTGGCTATTGAGATAAATAACAAATGCTACATCAGTTAAGGCTTGTAAAAGATATATAGAGATTGTTTGCTTAGCTATGTATATGTTTATGAAGGGTTACTATGCTAGAAAAATTATGGATTTATTTTTCTTATTATATTCTGGTTTAAAATTATTTTTCTTATCCACATGATACTAGTTTCGGATGCAATGCCATTTTTTGGAGCTTCAAAGGAAAGCATTTTCCATGCACTACAATTCACTTTCATAGCATTTACGTAAGTTGTGAAAGTTGTGACTAGGGGTGTAAACAAACCGAACACGAACGAACAAAGTTAGTGTTCGTGTTTGAAATGTTCGAACAGGTCACTGTTTGTGTTTGGTTCGTTCAACAAACCGAACGAAAAAAACTGTTTGTGTTCGTCTCGTTTGCTTATCGAACGAATCGAACACGAACTTCCTGGCGAACCGAACACGAACTTTTCACGAACAACGAATTTTTTTTACAGTCCTAGCTTTAAAAGCATACTTCCTCAAAATGAAGCAAACTGATCGGGTATTCCGTACACATCAGGTAATCTTCTTCAAAATGAAGCAAACCGAATAAAGCGTTTAAGGTTTTGTTTAAGATTTTTTTTTTTAATATATAGTATAGTATATTAATTATAATATTATAATATTTATATTAATATAATTAATACAATAAAATTATTATTATTATTAATAATTTATCATATATTATAATTTATAGAAGTTTAATTATTTAAAATATGACAAAGTTTTATAATATTTAATAATTTTTAAAATATTACAAATTTTTTATATATAATTATTTTAAATTATTTTATATTTCGAACAATAACGAACCGAACACGAAATGTTGGGTTCGTTTAACAAACCAAACCAAAAAAATTGTTCATGTTCGTCTCGTTTGCTTATCGAACAAATCAAACACAAACTTCTTGGCAAATCGAACATAAACTGTTCTTGAAGAACGAGTTTTTTTGACAGCCCTAATTGTGACATTCGTCGGAACTCAATAAAAAGGCCACTATTGCTTAATGTAACTAGAGAAGCATTACTCTTGGGGCAAATTTATTTCTCTTTTGGCTTTTTCTGTAGACCGACTTCGTAAAAGACTTGCGGTGTAAATCAGAGAAAGCGAAGGAAAAATTGTTTTTAGTATTGCTTCTCGCATAACTTCATCCTCCCCGTTGACAAAGAGGACAAAGTAAGTTCTACTTTTTGAAATTATAATACATATATAGTAGAATGAATTCAATCAAAATTTTCGATTAAGCTTCCAACTACTATATCTTATACTTGATGGAATAGTTTTGTAGTTTGTGCCACTATTTTATAGAAATGTCATTCGTCATGGCTGTCCAGGTCTCTGACCAACATTTGATTAATTTATGCTGTAAAGAAGCTCTACAGCATTCTTGTCTCTTGTTAGTAAATGTCAAGGCCAAGGCTCAATCTGTAACTCAGAAACCCAAATAAATCAGTGTAACATCTTACAAAAAGACACAGGACATCAAAGATCCATCGACCATGGGGAATGGACACCGATCATAATTGAGATAAGAAAAAAAAACACCTCATGCATATAAGGCATTAGATGGTACAAGGTGAGAAAGTATAGTCAGGAGTGCGAAAGGTTGTTGAAAAATAAGGTACATCCAACAGAGGTGAATTAGTATGTTCTAAAAATTTGTGGAATTAGATAATCATTATTTTTATTTTTCAAATAAAATCTTATTTTAAAAATGAAATGCAGTAACCAACAAAATGTAAAAAGGACTTGCTTCTCTATTGATTAATCAATATGTACTTTCACAAAGTTATTTTTTTGAATAAAAAGATTTTGCTAACCATCAAGTTCAAATTTTTTATCACAATTAAAAATTAGTTCGATACAAATCTCTCATCTACATAATGCATTCACTCCATAAAATAAGGATTGATAAAAATAATATTGTGGGGGAGTAAAAGAATACGAATCAAAGTGTGGTGGTTCAACAAATAGGTCTGAATTTACACCCTGACTTGCAAATAGTAAAGAAAATCACAGACAAGAAAGTCATGCAGATCTTCATTGCATGAAATAGATAATTGTAAAACTTACAATATATACTTTTTCTCTCCACAAGAATAATGGATCTCTCTCATACACAAGCTCTCAAAATAGCATAAACAAAGGGGGTGAAAAGAAGCAAAAACAGCCCCTAAAAATTTCAATCCAAAGGGAAGAAAAAAATGTTAGGGGAAAACTCTTTTTCACAAAATTCCCTCTACAATTACATCATCCAACTGCCCAAGGTGTTTTAGACTCATCCCTGTGAGTATATATATATATATATATATATATATATATATATATATATATATATATATATATATATATATATATATATATATATATATATATATAAGCAAAGCTAGGCAAAGGCAAGAAAATCCTTCCAAATTTGTTTCGGCAAGAGTGGCTCAAGTACGCCGTAAAACCGGCATGGTTGTGCTGGATCTGTAAAGTCTGGGCGCAGGTGCGTAGCGATACGGGCGCGGGCACCTCACGATACAGACTCAGGTGCTTTAACCTGAATTTATGTGTGCTTGTTTTTGGGCGAGAGTGCGCTGTCTAAACACATGCTAGCCATAAAAGTGGCATGGGCGCACTGGGTTAAAAACAAACATTAGTTGCTTACATTCTTCCTTTTTCATTCCAAAACCGCATCAACATTGTCACCTCCAAAAATACAACAAAAATAACTTTCTTAAGGATAATATCAGTATAAAAGATGTAAAAACAAGGAGAAACATGGCAGGAGTTCATCACATATTTTACTCACATAAAATCTCCTAAACTAAACCCATCACTAAGCTCGTATTTGAAACATAAACAGTTGACCTTCTCATGGGGGTATCTTTGCCTTTTGATAGCATGGTATGAATTTTTTAATGCGTTGTGATATCAAGCTTTAGTGGGGATTTCTGTGCATTGATAATATCTCTTAGCTTTCTAAAATCATTTCCCTATTCACACAGTTATTCTTAATCCACTTGATCCAGTGTGGCTATAATCCTTTTCATCCATCCAAAGTATTTCTTTCAAGTACTCACATGTTGTTTAAACAATGGATTATACCTTTGTTCCATCGGTTTATAGGATTCTAGCAACTCAATAAGGTAGACATTCAATTTTATAATTTGGGGGGATAGCTAGAAAACTGAAGTTGAATTACTCCGATAATTAACCTCAAGCTTCTTCTCCCTTGGGTTTTTCATTAAGCTCTTCTCTTACGTTTGATTTGTAATGAGTTTTTGCTCACATTTTTTTCTTTTATTTTTTTCTTATCTTCTTCTCATTTTCTGGGAGAATTACTGCATCTGGTTAATTAAGGGATCATCGTCATTCATAACCTCCACCCTAGACTTGTACATACATTTGATGATGGTGGCTGGTACACTAAGGGCTCAAGTTCGGCTAGCCATCCCTTTCTCCGGTACATCTCCTCCTAAAGCGCATTGTACCGGTGCTGATACTTATAATGTCGCTGCTTCTGCTCAGAATAGTGGAGTAACCACTTGTGAAGTTCATGCATCTCCCAACTTAGTCCACTGAAGTTCGCCTCCAACTCATCTATTCTCTTTGACAACCGGCTCATAGTCCTGCCATTCTCATGGTAACTCCTCCAACCTTGACGAGTTCACACCTTGATCTCCTGAGCTCTCTCCCCTCTTTCGAGTTAAGGTCAGCTTGAGGACTAGATAATCTCTCGAGTGATGGGCTTTAGGGGATGTAAGAGCTCCTCACCTCTTTCTTCAGGTACATCTGCAAGAATGCACATATTGGTGATCAGGTGTGGAAGACTCCTTATTCATGGGGGACTTGAAGAAATAGATAATCTTTTCCTCCTGCTGTGCCATTGTGCTCGACCGTTAATAAGAAAATTAACAATTTATGTATAATTGAGTTCTAGGAAAAGAGAGTACCGCAATGTTGTACATCATGGATGTTCAGAAACAAGTTGATCGTGGTGACCTTATCATCCATGAGTATTTTTTTCCATTGAAAAAGAATTCACGGACGTTGAGGAGTACAGTGGGCGTAACGGTGTAACACAGATGTCGACAACTCCTCTCCACAATGACTTCCACAATACGACCTTCAGGTTTCTTGTGGATCAGTTTCCTCGAGGCCGGAAGATCGTTGAAGCCATTGAAAGTGTCCAAGCTCACAAACTTCTTGTATTCAAAGCAAGCATCCTACTTACCATTAGTTTTCAGTTCCGTGGCCTTGGAATGAAATGTAGAGAAAGAGACCACAATGCACGATAAAAATTGGCCCAAACATGTAGATCTTACATCACTAGAGTTAAGGTTTGTGAATTGGAGCCTTTGATGGCTTTACGGGGCTGCCTGATGTGACTTTTAAAAAGGGGATGGCTTTGTTGATTTTCGGTGTGGAGAGAGGAGCTGAGAAAAATGCTGAAAGTTTCTCAAATCAGGCATTATGAAAGGACTTACACAGGTGGTCCACAATCCCACTGCGGGCGAGCTTGCGTATGGGTAAGCATGGGTGTGCTGCGTTCCATATGAGGGTATGCTGGTGGCTAGGCTGCGCAGGTGTATAAATGGGCATAGGGGCCCTACCTTTCAAGTGTGAGGGTGCCAGATCCAGTGTGAGCTTGCTGAAAAGTGGGCGCGGGCTTTCCGTCCACTCTGTCCCGTGGCAAAATTATGACCAAAGTGGGTAGTGCGGGCACACAGAAGATGTGGCGTTGGTGCACTGTTGTTGCACAGGTGACCCATGTGGAAACCCGAGTGTGCTGCTTAATGGTTGTTCGACACAAGTGCACTCAATCTACGATGCGAGTGCGTCGAGCCTCATATACAATAAACTTGCATTTCGTGCCCGTTTGGGGCGACTTATTTATGCGGCGGGAGTTTTTAGGATGCGCTCGAGATGTTTGTTTCTCGCGGATGAAGGGCCGCAGAATATCGCGCAAAGCATTTTTTTCCAAAACTTTTGCAATTTCCTGCCACGGCAAACCTCCAGCTTTCCGATTTTCGCTCCATCTCCTCCCATGAGCTGCTCGCACCCAACCTCCAGCTTTCCTGCTCTCGCCCCGATCCAGTCCATCCTTTTCTTCTCTCTCGAGCTCCTTTCCTTCTCTCATCCAGGCGGACTTTCTTTCATTCACGATCCAGGCGGCCTTCCTTCATTCGCGATCCAGGCAGTCGCGACCCATTCCTGCAAACCATCCCAGTCGCGATCCATTCCAAGTCGCGATCCATTCCCAGTCACGATCCCGTCCAGTGGTGATCCAAGCAGATAAGAGGGGAACCGCAGTACCTTTGCAGTAGCGATCGAAGCTCTCCTTCAGCCTTCTCTTCGCTAACACCTTCCTCATCCATGGTAAGCATACTTGCTTCCTCTCTTCGCATTTTCAGTGGTTGTGGTGATTTCTGTTGTTGTATCTGTGCTGATTTTTTTCCAAAACAATTATTTTTTTTAACTGCAAGCAATCAAAAGAGCCTCAAGTAATGTATAATGACATGTTTTTGAACATCTTGAGTTATTTTGGGCATAGATCTTGAGCCTATAGCTTATATTGCCGATTTTTATTAGTGGTTTTGATGACAGGATGATTGTTGAATTGCTGCAAGCAACCAAATCAATTTCTTTTTAATTGCCGCTTTCTATTAGTGGTTCTGGTGCATAGTGGAGGGATGATTGTTGAATTGCTTATTATGCAAACTATGACTTCATGTTGATCTAACGTTGGGAAAATGGTTCAATTTATCTAAAAGTGAAATTTAAAATCAATTATTTTAGACATTAGTATATGGATTACATGAATGCGCTCGTGTATTTTTCATGTCAAAGCCATTTTACAGTTTATTGTGGGGCTACTGGATTATTAAAAAATACACTTTTCAATGAAGAAATTTTCTGAGAATATTTAGCTCATTGTTTTGCAAAAGATGGTATAAACAACGAAGTGTGCTGGCCAAGTATCTTCTCTTTATGGTGAACAAAAGACTTCAAAATTTTTTGTGCGGATTACCTTTATTTTTAAAGTGTTTCACAAACAACCAATTGGTTTAAAAAAAAATTGTATTTCATAAATCAGTCTTTCTTTGTGAGGTTGATCTGAATTTGATGATTTCTTCTGAAAATGATAGAACTTGGAAATGATGGCTACCGCTCATTTAGGCAACCCAATTCCAGCATTTGCATCAATGTCTATTTCTATTATGTTTGTATATTTGAAGCTTAGATTTCTATTTTTTATGGGATATAACATACATGATACTGGAAACATAAGCTAGAGGCAACACTTATTTTTGAAGTTTGATCATCTAATGCATTAATCTGATAATTTTCACGGGCTATAATATACATGGCAACCATTTCTCATCTATCACAAGGTCTCCCTGTTGAAGTGTCGAGCCAAAAAAAAGCTTGACTTTGGGATTATTTACCCATTCTTTCTCTCAATTATCCAAATGTAACACCTATTTTTTACTTGTCTTCTTTGTTTTAACAGTGAATCATACTAATAACTTCATGATTATAACTTTATATTTTCATCATGCCTACTTTACTTGTAACTTAAGTTTATTTTTAGCTTATTCCACAATAATGTTATTTCAAGATAAATAGATATTGCAGCTATGTTAAATTTGATATATTTGTTTAGGGAAATATGAAATGATAAAACAAGCATTTTATTATGTTCTTTTTTATCAGTTGTGATCAACAAAATTTGGAGAGTGCATATTTGCTTTAGTAGGGTTTTTAAAATATGTAGGCATGTTTTATTAGTGTGGTTTATTGGGTATTGCTATTCTTTTAGTGCGAATGTAATTTTCAAGAACACGATGAGTTATTGAGTTTAAAATGGAGTGGTTTATGATTTTGAACATAAAATGTAAAGCTAAATGAAATGCTAAGGAGGTCAGGATGAGGAGCAAGAGAACTTTGTTACCTATTTCACTATACATGTATTTTTTGGAAATACAAGGTAACTGTATTTTTGTTGAGGTTTTAAAATGGAGTGAGCTATGATTTAGAACATAATACATAGAGCAAAATGCAACACTCAATTCAATCTTGGCATTTCATATCTGTTTAGCATGGCTTAATGTCATTAATGTTTGAACAGCAGTTTAGAGAAACTCAAGAGGGAAGAGTAAAGTATTTCATGCTTTCATTTTCTTTTTATACATAAGTTAAGGTGAGTTTTGGCAAGCTACCAAAAGTGCTATTCCAACATTATTAAATTTGAAATACTTTACTCTTCCCTCTTGAGTTTCTCTAAACTGTTGTTCTAACATTAATCTGTATGTAGCACTAATTGTAGCACATTACCTTTGATTTATACATTTTTCTTCTTCAGACTCTCACATTGTTTCTATCTAACATTCATCTAAATTTAATAATTTTTTTGTTGACTTACAATATTTTAAGTTTCTTATAGTGCCAACATATCTAAGGCGAATAAAAGGGGTCCGTCTGCTATGTGGGATAAAGAAGTAGTAAATATTTTTTGCGATCTCTGTATTAAGAAAGTAGAACTGGGAAATAGGCCAAACACGTACTTTAACAAGGAAGGTTGGCTAGATATTGCGAAGAGGTTTAAAGAATTGACTGACAGGAATTATGACAGGCTAAAATTCAAAAACAAATGGGACCAATTGAAAAAGGAATGGAAAATTTGGAAGGAGCTCAAACATGGATGTACCGGTTTGGGTTGGAATCCCATTAAGCGGACAATTGATGCCCCGAAGGAATGGTGGGTTGAGAAATTGGAGGTAATAAACCCACTTTTATACTTTTATTTTGATTTACATTACTTATTTTTCTCTTTAATAAACTCATTTAACCCCCTTCTCCATTACAATGTCACAAGAAATGTCGTCAGCGAAAAAATATAAGCAGTGTAGAATTGACCCGGACTTTGAAAAAAAAACTCGACATAATGTTTCAAAGGTTGTCGCGACAGGAAAATTAGCATTCAACCCTACTCATATGGGTTTTGCAGGCATACAAGATGAGTTCCCATCTGAGCCGTTCATAGTTGATGAAGAAGTGCGTAGTAACCAGAGGGAGATGGGGGAGTATAGTTCACCTTCAAAGAGGCCCAGTCTCGGTAGGAAAAATAAAGAAAAAGACACCTTTGTGAAAACCTCATTTGATCGACTCATAGAAGCTTTTGGTGCTCCACCACCTGCATCAGTCCCTGACAGCACCACCTTTGAATGTTTAGGAACTTTAGCTTCTCTACCTGAAGTAGTTGCAGACAGGCGTTTTCATGCGAAGTGTGTCAAGAAACTCGAGGATCCAACCCGTAGGCAAATGTTCATGGCGCTGCAAACAGAAATGCGCGTCAAATATTTGTGTGTTTTGGTTGAGGAATGAATTTTTTTTGTATGCGTTGTTATTTGTATCTTTTGTTATGTTTTTGACATCTAAATGGGTAATTTTAATATGTTGTCTTTTGTATGGATCTTTTTTTTAGTGCACTTCTAGATGAGTAATGATTGTCAATAAGTTGATCTGTGTACATTTTCATTTTAAGTGCTTCATGTTTTCCTTGTTTATTTCTCGATCCTACTATGTATTAACAATTGCATAAATAACTAACATCTTTTTAATTCAGGATGGATCCGCAGCAGGAACACCGTAAAAGAATGGCATGAGCTGCAGCTATTGCAATATTGTTGTTGGAGTATTACCGATCCAGCGGTGTTCGTATACCTGGTATGACGTCTAGTTTTATTGGGGATAAATGGGTAGGTGAAATGCTTTTTGGACATCTAATAAGGTTCAATGATATATTTCGAATGAGTGTACCAATTTTTATGGATCTCCTAAACGAGTTATCTCTGTGTCACAGCCTTCAAGGTTCTTCTAGAACGACGAGAAGGGAGGTGTTGGCTATTACATTATACATTTTTGTCGCAGAATGAATCGATTTCAGGTGCTATGGAAAGATTTCAGCATTCATCGGAAACAAAAGGCCGTTACTCATCCAAAGACATACACAGTTGTTAGCTTGGTAGCTCAAATCATTAAACTAGAGGATCCATCATTTACTAGTACTCCAGGGGAAATTGCCAACGATCCCCGTTACATGCCTTTTTTCAATGTGAGTATTGGTTTCTTTATGTTACTCCCAAAATTATACCATCTTCTAACGTTGTAAGAAAGAATTGCATATGTGCAATTGACGGTACTCATGTCGATGTCTGGCTACCCAACCAGGACAAGGTGGCGTACATAGGTCGTAGTGGTTCAACTACTCAAAATGTCATGGCGGTATGCGACTTCAACATGTGTTTCAATTTTCTCATGGCAGACTGGGAAGGGAGTGCACATGACAGTAGGATTTTCTCCTATGCAACTACGAATAGATCATAGTGTTTTCCTCACCCGCCTTCAAGTATGATTTGATTTGTAAACGTACTAGTTATATGTATTATTTATCATTAACAATTTATTCCATAACAGGGAAATACTATTTAGTTCATGCTGGATATCCTATGCGGAGGGGCTACCTGAAGCGATATCCCGACACTAGATACCATATTCCTGATTTTGAGTGAGCAAGTGGCACCATCCATGGCAAGAAAGAAATGTTAACAAACGTCACTCCTCTTTATGAGCGGTAAAAATGTATGGGGTTTGGAAGAAGAAATGGGTCATCTTACGTGATATGTTTTCGTATCCATTTCAAAAGCAGGTGCATTTTGTGATTGCAACAATGACACTTCATAACTTCATCCGACGACATCCTTCACGTTTGGATACGGACTTTAGTATGGCTGGTAACGATGAACTGAATGTCTTTGATGAATTATCAGCATTTGTGGTTGGGCCTTCAGTCCATGAGGATGAGATTGACTCTAACGAATTTAGGGTTCATGACGCTGAGGGTGTGGCTGAGATGACTGCTTTGAGGGAGTCAATTGCAGATGCTATCTATGGCAGCTGATCCACCAAGTCTTCTTTATTTCGTATACTATAGGTTTATTTTCATTTGCATGTCCTTTTGTTGTTTTTTTCATAATCTAACAATTTTTATTTTTATTTTTATTTTTTGGGCAGGTATAGCAACATGTCTTTTAGGATTATGGGGGCAAGCAGAGTTGTTTTGTGTTATTGTGGACTAGCTGCTCCATTACTCACGTCGCGTCAGCCTCATAACAGTGGGAGACAGTTCTACAGTTGTTGCAGGGGTGTTTCAGGTCATTGCGATTTCTTCCGATGGGCCGACACTCCCACATGTTACCCTGCCAGTGGTGATGGGAATCCGATGTTTTCTCATGTTGGTAGTGTAGCTGAGGACATGCATAGTCAGAGTTTGAAATTGAATATTTTAATATTTTTCATTGTAGTTGTACTTGTTGATGCACCAAAAATATAAACTTTTTTTGTTATATAATTTTACCCATTTTTTGGTGATATTGCACTTTAAAGAAATGTATTTTTCATGATTTGTTGCAGGTATGCTGACTTTAGGTGATTGGAGCAAAAAGAAGCAAAAGGAACGAATTCAAAGCGAAAAGGAGCAAAATGGGAGAAAACAGCTTCTGGCTCCACCGGCGCCAACATCCAGAGACTCCATAATTAAATGGACGATAGAGCGTCGCCAGCGCCCTATCGGGCGCCGCCGGCGCCCTATGTCGGTGCAATTCAAAAATGAAGAGTTTTGCTGACTTTTTGAAGGGATGCTTAAGGAAACTCTTGGGAATTCATTTCTAACATAAATATAACTGTTTTTGGACGAAATTTGAGAGGGGGAGAAGAGAGTAGTAGTAGAGAGAGTGTGAGTTTAGAGTTAGGGTTTTGAAGAGTGAGTGTAGAAGTGAAGATGTGAGAGGGATTCTTCTTTAAGGAGTGAAGGAGAAGGAGTAAAGTGAGAGATTACTTCTTCCTTTCCATTCTAAAGAGGGAATTGAGTGTTGCAAAGAAGAGAGAAAATGATTCAAATGAACTTCGAGGGATTTGCTTGGGAAAGAGAAAGAGATAAATTGTATTTGCCATTGTGGTTTGTATGACTTTTGTTTTATATATAAAATCCATGTTTTATTGTTTATTCTCTATGAATTTTGAGTAGTCTCCTTTGTCTTTTTTCTTGCATAGAGATGTGATGATTTGGTTGAAGTGCTTTTAAAGTATTGAAGAAATTGTGATGGTTTTTCATTTCGAACTTAATTTACTTTTTGATCTAGCCAATTGAATTGTTAAAATCTACTGTTTTACATTAACTCCGAAAGGATTGAGTGCCCTACAACAATAATGAAGAATTCATTCAATGTCTGTGAATCAACTGCGTAGTTCATGGGAATTGAGTGCAAATAAATAGGGAAATGTGTTTTGATGGACTTCAAATTGGAGGTTTCAGGGTGACAGGCTGAGATCCTCAATTTGGTTGTAAGATTGGTAACTAAAGTCGAAGGTTAGCCTTCAGGTGAAGGGTTAGTGGGAGCTGCGTAGATGACGGTAGTATCCTCCAGACTTAGCTTTATGATTTAGTGACTGGACTTAGGATATGTCAATTTTCTTTACATGTTTGGAAGAGGGGGTACTCTTTTAAGGGTAAAGAAACATTTATGCTCCTATTTGTCACAATACAATAAATAATCATTCTATATCATTCACACATCATACACTCATTGCAAGAGGAAAGACACTTTTCATATATATCAAAACCTTTCAAATATAAAGCTTAGTGTGTGTGTATGTTAGTTAATTTTGTTTAAAGATATTAGAAGTAATTGTGGTTTGTTTAACTGTTACTATTTTCTACATCTTGTTAGTAGAAGTAAACTCAAACTTTAATTGCGATTTGAGTATTGGATTTCAGTATTATGCTATCTATTGTAAGGAACGTGCCTTCCATGTGGGATAGATAACCAGGACTCCATTAGAGCCCTGTATTACTTAATACGATACGTATACTTGCATTGAAGTTTGGACTTTATAAAATCATTATAAATATATAAATTTGGGTTCATAAGTTCTTGCATAATAAAAAGTCCCCATCAAGTTATTAGCACCGTTGTCGGGATGGTATAAACGGTATCTATTGATAATATAACAACTGAAAACCTTTACTTTGTAGTGTGTAATTTTGTGTTTGTTTACTTGTTAAAGTAATTGTGTGATTTTATATGCATAGTAGTGGATCTATAGGTTTAATACCTTACAATTTGGAGTTAGAGCGTACTGTTTGAAAAATTAGAAAACAACAAAAAAAACTGAGAATCCTTGCGAAATGGCGAATAACCAAGATAATCAGAGAAATGATATTAGAAATTTGTCAAGACCTTTAAGAGATTATGCTAATCTAACAGCAGATGAAATTCATGTGAATATTCAAAATCCGGATGTTGCTGATAATTCATTTGAGCTTAAACCTGCTATTATCCAAATTATACAAAATAATCAATTTGGAGGAACACCTAATGAGGATCCAAATTTACATCTCGCTAGTTTTCTAGCTGTGTGCTACTTTTAAATATGATGGAGTGTCGAGTGATGCTGTCAGACTTAAACTTTTTCCTTTTTTATTAAGGGATAAAGCTAAGGCGTTGTTAAATTTGTTAGCACCTGGATCTATTAGAACTTGGGGAGAACTTTCTCAAAAGTTTCTATCAAAATATTTCCCTCCATCAAAGACTGCTAAGCTAAGAAATGATATCACATCTTTTGGTCGGTTGAAGGGAATCAATATATGAAGCTTAGGAAAGATTTAAAGATCTTCTTAGGAAGTGCCCACATCATGCTTTACCAGACTGGTTAATAATTCAAACATTTTACAATGGATTAGTGAGATCATTGAGATCGATTATAGATGTTGTTGCTGATGGATCGTTAATGTCAAAACTTTTGATGAAGCATACTCATTATTAGAAGAAATGGCTACTAATAATTATCAATGACCCTCTGAACGGGTAAATCCTAAGAGAGTAGCATGTCTTCGTTATTCAGACATAATGACTATGATAGTTTCTCAAATTGCAGCCCTTTCTAAGAAAATAGATCAGTATGGAATGAATTGTTCTCAACCACCCCAAGTTAGAGGAAAATTCATTTGGACAGATAACAGAATCTCAAACACCTTATGAGATTTTGAATGCTATTAATAAACCTAATAATCTTTATTCGAATTATTATAATTCTGGTTAGAAGAATCACCCAAATTTTAACTGGAATAATAGTGATGCCAATGTTAACCCACAATGGGGGAACAATTTTATAAATCTAGTTGAAAATTCTAACAATCAAGGAAATACCAATTTTAGACCTTCTTATTCTCCTGGATTCAATAGTACCACAATTTAAGGATAATAAGTTGTCTACTGAAAAAATGATTCTGAATATGGGAAATCAATTACAAGCTCAAGGTGTTGCGATGAAAAATATTGAAAATCAATTAGGGCATATTTTCACTGCACTAAATAATAGACCTTCTAGAACGCTTCCAAGTAATGTTGAGATCAATCCAAAAGATCAAAACAATGAACAACTTAAGGCTATTCAATTAAGTAGTGGAAAGGAATTGGAGTCAAGAGTACAAAAAGAAGTTGAAATAGAGAAAGAGAAGGTGGATATTGAAAAAGGTTCAAACAAGATTTATCCAGACATGGAATATCCTCTTGAAACAATGAAGATTACTGTTGAAAACCACCACCTCCATTTCCTCAAAGATTGAAGCAACAAAATAGGAATAACAGATTTAGAAAATTTTTGGAGATCCTTAAGAAGTTAATGATAAATATTCCTTTTGTTGAAGCATTAGAACAGATGTCTGATTATGCCAAGTTTATGAAGGTTATTCTCAAAATGAAAAGAAAGTTCACAGATCATGAAACTGTTGCACTTAGCGGAGAGTGTAGTGAAATTATTCAGAAGAAGCTTCCGAAAAAACTTAAAGATCCTGGTAGTTTCACTATCCCGTGTGCTATAGGTGAAAAATTTTTCAAAAAAACTTAAAGATCCTGGTAGTTTCACAGATCATGCTTTTCGAAGAATGCCTTTTGGACTGTGTAATGCACCTGCAATATTTCAGAGATGTATGATGTTTATCTTTAGCAGTATGATAGATAATGGAATAGAAGTTTTCATAGATGATTTCTCTGTATTCGGGACTTCATTTGAAATCTGTTTAGAAAACTTAGCAAAAGTTTTGGAGCCTTGCGAGAAAACGAATTTAGTTCTGAATTGGGGTAAATGTCAATTTATGGTTGCAGAAGGAATTGTACTTGGGCATAAAATTTTTGAATTTGTTATGGAAGTTGACCCTGCTAAAATTTGAGTAGTTGAAGATTGCCACCACCCACTACCGTGAGAGAGGTGAGGAGTTTCTTAGGTCACGCTGGATTTTACAGGTGATATATTAAAGATTTTTCTAAAATTACCGAACCTTTGTGCCGACTTCTAGAAAATGATAAAAAATTTGTTTTTAATGATGAATGTTTTTGTGCTTTTGAATTATTGAAAGAGAAATTAATCATAGCACCTATAATTGTTTCACCTGATTGAGAGAAACCATTTGAATTTATATGTGATGCTAGTGATTATGCGATTAGAGTAGCATTGGGGCAGAGGCATGATAAAGTTTTCAAAGTCATTTACTATGCTAGTAAAACTCTTAATGAAGCTCAAATTAATTATACTACAACTGAAAGAGAGTTATTAGCTACAGTATTTGCTTTTGAAAAGTTTAGACCTTATTTAATTGAAGCTAAAAGTATTGTGCATACAGACCATTCAGCTACCAAATATTTAATGCAAAAGAAGGATGTCAAACCTAGATTGATTAGATGGATACTTCTTCTGCAAGAATTTGATTTTATGATAGTTGATCGGAAGGGATCTTATAACCAAATAGCTTATCATTTGTCGAGATTGTAGTATGATAAATTATCTGAATTTGAGAAGGAAGTTACAAAAACTCTCCCTAATGAACAACTTTATACTATTATGGGAAGAAATTTGTCTTGGTATGCTGATATTGTGATTTATATTGTGAGTGAAAGAAGCTTAAATATGATGCAAGATTTTATTTTTGGGATGAGCCCTATCTATATAAACAGTGCAAGGATCTGATTATTAGGAGATGTGTGACACATGAAGAAACTAATTTAATTATTCAACAATGTCATGATTCTAAATTTGGAGGTCATTTAGGTGTTGATAAAACTGCTTTTAAGATTTTACAATCTAGATTTTATTGGCCTAATATTTTTAAGAATGTATACAAATATATTAAATCATGTGACCGATGTCAGAGAGCATGTAATATCTCTAGAAGAAATGAAATGCCTCTAAACTATAATTTGGAAGTTGAAATTTTTGATGTATGGGGATTAGATTTTATGGGATCATTTACTCCTTCATTTGGGAATTTATATATACTGGTTGCAGTTGATTATGTCTCGAAATGGATTGAAGCTATTGCTTTACCTAGATGTGATGCTCGGAGTGTTTCAAAATTTTTAAAGAAAAATAAATTTATGAGATATGGAATGCTGAGAGTGATTATAACGGATGGTGGATCCCATTTCAGGAATAATCAAATTAAGAGATTGATTGAGAAATATAATATTATTCATAGAATCTCTACTGCTTATCATCCCCAGACTAGTGGTTTAGCAGAAGTGTCTATTAGTGAAATTAAAATAATATTGGAGAAAACTGTGGATAATCACAAATTAGATTGGTCTGCTCGATTAGATACTGTATTATGAGCTTATAGGACTTCTTTTAAGACACATATTGGAATGTCTCCTTATAGACTAGTGTTTGGTAAGACTTGCCATTTACGGGTTGAATTGGAGCATAAAGCATATTGAACGATAAAAGAGTTGAATTTTAATTTGAAAAATGTTGGAGAGAAGAGATTTATGCAATTGAATGAATTGGAAGAAATTAGAAATGGATCTTATCACAATGACAAGATCTATAAAAAGAGAATGAAATTGTGGCCTGATCGGAAGATATTGAAAAAGAAATTTGAAAGTGGACAGAAAATTTTGTTATACAAAACAAGATTGAAATTATTTCCTGGAAAGCTCAAGTCTAGATGGTTGAGACCTTTTTCAGTTGTAAAAGTTCATTCTTTTAGAGCTGTTGATATTGAGGATCCTAATACTGGAAATATTTTCAAGGTTAATGGGCATCGATTAAAGCATTACTTTGATGGCTTTTAACCTGACTTTAAAGAGGTTTTAATGTTGATTGATCTCAATTAACTGAATGGTTTGTCGGGCTAACGACGTTAAACCAAGCGCTTTATGAGAGGCAACCCATATGTATCTTTGTGATGTGTTTGTTTGTTTGTCGTAGTTGTGCTTTTAGATAGTTATTTTGGAATGCTAATCTCTCCTAAATACTTTTAAAAATTGATAAATATTGGATCGAATTGAGATATTGGAATATTTCGAGCCAAACGAAGTTCGGTGAAATTTTTTACCACTAGCACCGCCTGTGCTCAAGTACAGACTGTATGTTGAACTTTAGGATTTGAGCGCCGCCAGTGCCCTATCGAGCGTCGCTAGCGCCCAAATCCTGGTGACGGTTATTAGAGTTTAAAAATTTGATTTTTGGCTGATTTGAGCGGGATCTTCTTCCTTATAACCCCCAAAAATCCATTTTAAACCTCTAACCACAAGAAAAACGAAAAATTCCTTTCCCAATTCGCATCCCATGGATTCCTACTCCATAGAACCCACTCAATCTCGCATTTTCAACCACGGAAGTTTATCAGTTTTGAGGTGCAACGATTATTCACCAAGGTGATGATGAAGAGGAGGATTATCAAGGAAAGAGGCTTTATTAATCGAGGTTTGGATAATCCTACTGCAAGAGTTAAAGAGATAATAAAGAAAAGGCTTTGGGAGTGCTTTGTTACACTACTGCTGCCGTATTCATTTCGGTTGTGAAGGAATTATATGCAAATCTTCACGGGATCAACCAAGGATTTGTCTATGTGCGAGGTAGGTTTGTGCAATTCTCTCATGCGAGAATTAATGATCTCTTTATGATCGAGAATGTACCTATCTTCCACTATTCCAATTTTAATGCAACAAGCGATGATATGAATGAAGTCTATCATTATTTCACAGATGAAAATGAAGATTGGGAAGTAAGAGACAATGGATATATTAGTTTCCTTTCTGCATCTTTAAATCCGGTATCAAAGCAATGACATTATTTTATTTCAGTGAAGTTATTTCCAACTTTGAAGATTAGTAAAGTAACCAAGGAAGGTGTTATTTTAAATTTATGTATTCAAACTGGAAGGCCGATTGATATTGGAAATATAATTGTGAAATCTGTTTTGGGATTGATAGTTCATGGATCTCAATATGGGCTTGGACACCCGTCCACCATATTTCTGTTGTGTAGTCAATCACAAGTTCCGTATGAGAGTTGAGAAAAGGTTCTTCTTCCCTGGAGGCTTATTGATCCAACTAATCTTTATGACTACCAAACAGTAGGAGATGAAGGTGATATGGATCTGCTTGCTTATCAACCAACTCAGAGTTACAACCCATTCAGCCTTACTTTTCTGAAAGTTCCAGAGTGATGCTGAAGAAAGTCAAGTAGTTCGAAAAAGAGGTACAAAATGCTTTGAAAGCCATTAATAATATTTCTGATTTATTTGATCACATAGACTGGAGGATGAAGGAACAATTTGATCACATTAGTCGGAATGAAATGGGCCTGATTAATTTGTTGAAGAAGAATGTTGTGATTGCTGAGGATTCATCTGATGATTTCCCATTTCATCTCTTCTATAATTTTTTTTGTGCATCATCAATCTATTGGAGTTATCAAAGAGGAAGATAGTTCGGAGACTGATGAGGAGTGACTACTGGATTCTGCTTGTGCTTGATGTGTGTTTGCTTTGCTTTGCTTTGTTTTGCTTGGTGTGTTTAGTATTTACTTTGCTTTACTTTGTAGTTTGTATTTGGATTTACTATGCTTAATTTCATTGTGTGTGCTTAGATTTTAGTGTTTACTATCATAGTGTACTTGCAACACTAAAAATCTAAGGGTCGTTGATTTGATTTGATTTGAACATGTTAGAGTTTATGTTGTAATGTGGATTTTATATATAGAAGTGATGTTTTGTGTTGTTTGTGTAAGAATTGTGCTAGTTATTGCTTGTGTGGTGAAATAGATGCTTAATGAAATGTTAAATGAGATTATGAGGATGAAACGATTGAAATTACAAAGAAATTTTTGGACCCAGAAAAATTTTTGCACTGGCGCCGCCGGGGCCCAAATACAGAGACTTTGGCTGATTGGATAAATAGAACGTCGTCGGTGCCTTTTCGAGCGCCGCCAGCGCCCGAATACAGAAAAAAGCCAAAACCCTAATAATTCGTGATTTTGACCCTGGGACCCGCAAATTTCTCCCTTGCTTTTGTCTTTCTCCTCCATTTTCGTGACTTTGAAGGACTAGGGCTTGCTAGATCTTGGATTTGAAGCGATTTCATGGCTTTTCGAGACTAGATTTACACTTCTCTTGGTAAGAGCTTCACTTTGAGTTAAAATTTTTTTTTTCACCATAGGAATCTCTTACATTGCTTAGATTAGAATTTTGGGATTTTTGAAGAGATTTTGGGATTTTCTATGATGAAATTTGCTCTTACTTGTTTAGAATAGTATTTAGAGTTTGCTACATTGTGGCTTTGGAATTTATTAAAATTTTCTTGCAATTTTTAGAAATTCACATGGCTCCAAAAATGAGTAAGGGGAAGAGAAAATTTGATTTTGATGAAGAAAAATTTGTCAATGTCAAGGCATAATTTCATTTTAATTCTCACCATTACAATAAGAAGTGTATTCAGGATCGAGCTTTTGACAATCCTGGTGGAACTGTTGAACAGTAATTACCGAGCGGAAATGGGAATGATTTTGTTATTTTACTACAAATGTTGTTTTGGGTGTTGTAAGAGAATTCTATGCAAACTTACCCTGGACTGAGACAGAATATGTGCTAGTTCGAGGAAAAATGGTTGAATTCACCCCTAAGCGTATCAATGCATTTTATCAGACTTAGGATCCTTTTGTATGTGAATATAAAAATTTTGATACCTGAGAAGCGAATTTGAAGGAAGTGATTTCTTTTCTGACATACCGAAAAGGGGAATAGAAAGTGAGTCAAAAATAGATGATTAACTTCCCTGGTTCCAAGTTAAATGTTGCATCTAAAGTCTGACACTATTTCATCTCTGCAAGACTGTTACCTTCTTATCATCATAGTGAAGTTACAAGGGATAGAGAAATTTTGAATTATTGTATTCAGACTATGAAGAAGATTGATATTGGAGCTATTGTCTTCAAGAACATTCAGTCTATTGCTAGAGGAGAGACCACTAAAGGATTATGACATCCTACCCTGATTCATGCCCTGTGTGTACAGTCTGGAGTAGAATTCAATAGTTCTGAAGAGGTAGCTACACCACTGAGACCGATTACCAAGACTATCATTCGTACTTTTGAGTCTCATGTGGGAGCATGATCCATGAAAAAAATACCTATTTTTATGCCTTGATTTTTATCAAAGTCTTAAGGATATTATGCTTTAATGAAAGGTATTTTTGTGTTTTGGATGTAGGTGATGCAAAAATGTTCAAGAAAGAAAAAAAAATGAAAAAGGAGTAAAAAGGAGTAAAAATGGAGCTAAAATGTAAAATTATCAAAATAATTGGCCTGACGCCTAAACGCCAGAATCCGGCGCCTAAGAGCCAGTTCGATACAGAATTCTGTAAGATTTTTGATGACTTTGGGACGGTTATTTTGACGGTGTGAGCGGTTATTGGACCATCTAGAAGATTGACAGTTATTCCTGGATTATAGGACATGTGATACATTGTATTTGGACGCTTGGAAACAGTTAGGATCGCGAAGAGATGTGATCCAAAGTGAAGAGGTGCGAAGAACTGGACGTGGAGCCCGGCGCCAGATTCCGGCTCCTAGGCGCCAGACACACCTTCTAGAAGATTCATTGAACCTGGACACATTTTGAAGAGGTGCTTCAAGGCAACCCTTGAAGCCTATAAATAGAAGGCTACTCTTTCAGAGAAAAACACCTAACTTAGCCCCACACCCCACATAGCCTAAAATTAGAGAGAGATCTTATAGTTCCATTTAGAGAGATTATAGAAATATTTTAAGGGCCATATTTATAGTTTCTTAGTGAGTTTATTTAGAGTTTGTATTGAGATTATTTGAAGAGTCATTGCTTTTGAAGTCTATTTACTTTGGAGTCAGAAGGATTCAGAGGTTCAGTTGGAGAAGCACTTGAGATAAGTATTTGTATTTTGATTCAAAGTTTTATTTATATGTTTTTTTGTTTAAATTCAATGTGCTTTGAGTAGTTACTTTACTTTCTCCTTTCAATTATGAAAAGATAAATAAGATAATATAACATTTGTTGGATAATTAAAAAGTATATATATATTTTAAACATTGTGATGATATTAATACCGGATCTTAATTTACTATTTAAATTGTTAAAATCTGTTGAAGAGTTTTGAGACCTAGAAAGAGATGAATTCTTAACTAGTAGATATCACATGAATCCTTGGGTAATCGAAGGCCTTACGCGGGTTATTCAAGGTGAAGTGCAAATAAAAGGAAGATAATATTTATTGGGCGTAGAATTGATAAGTTTTTAGAGTGACAGGCTAAATCCTTGTAATTTAGTTTATAGAGAAGGAAATGGTCACTAGTAGGGCCGACCATAGCCACCCTTGGACATCTAGTAGTGTGAGCCTAGATTAACCCATTCTGCTAACAACACATCCAGACCTGATCTATAGATTAACCAATATTCTTTATACTATCGAGCGAAGGTAAATAATATGAATGCTTCTATTTAGCACAATACCATAAATTTATATTCTCCACAAATATTACATTATCTAAAAAATCTTGGATTAATTGAAAGGAAGAAAGTTGTTTGCTTATTTTATTTTCATCAATCATTACTTTATTACTGCTTTATTTCTGCATCTAGTAAATTAAATATTAACTTTTTAACTTTAAAAGAAATACATAAAAATAAAATCAAAATATTTAAAAGAAAAATCTATAATCCTCCTCGTGGGATCGATATTGGGGTCTTAATTTAAAGCCCTATAATACTTGATACGATACATATACCTGCATAGTACCCCTAGTGTGTAAAATATTTTTCATAAAATTATATTTATATATACTAGGCGCTATTATTATTTAAGTCAAAGTATTGACCATAACATGTTTTTGATAGCATATATTACTGCATTGTTTGGCGATTGCAAACCAAGTTTTTTGGTGCATTGCTGCGGATCAAGGGTCAGAGCACGAGATGAAAGTAGGAGTATTAATATTCCTACTACGAGCTACGCCATTCCATCTACGTCTGAGCCCCCTACATGGTCCGATATTATGGAGCAGTTGAGATTACAGAGTGATAGTATGGATAGACTCCATGGTAGGATAGATTTGTTTGAGGCTAGAAGTGATGTGAATGAGGATTATATGAGAAGAAGATTTGAGTATGATATTGCATATCATGACACCCAGGACAGATTCATGAGGGGGAGACTGGTGTGATAATCTTTACTTGCCTCAGCTATATGATCCATGAAAAAAATACCCATTTTTATGCCTTGATTTTTATCAAAATTTTAAGGATATTATGCTTTAATGAAATGTATTTTTGTGTTTTTGGATATAGGTGATGGAAAAATGTTCAAGAAGAAAAAAAAGTGAAAAAGGAGCAAAAAGGAGCAAAAATGGAGCCAAAATGCAAAATTGTCAAAATTATTGGTCTGGCGCCTAGGCGCCAGAATCCTTCTCGATACAGGATCTGTTAAGATTTTTAACGACTTTTGGACGGTTATTTTGACGGTGTTAGCGGTTATTGGACCTTCTAGAAGACTGGCAGTTGTTCCTGGTTTATATGACATGTGATACAATGTATTTGGACGCTTGGAAGCGGTTTTAACCGCAAAGAGGTGCGATCCAAAGTGAAGAGGTGCGAAAAACTGGACGCAGAGTCCGGCGCCTAGGCGCCAGACACACCTTCTAGAAGATTCATTGAATGTATACACATTTTGAAGAGGTGCCTCAAGGCAACCTTTGAAGCCTATAAATAGGAAGGTACTCTTTCAGAGAAAAACGCCCCCATACGCCTCCATACATCCCCCTATCTAGAGCCCCATCTAGAGGGAGAATTAGAGAAATACTTTATGGCCACTTTTATTAATTAGTGAGTTTATTTAGAGTGTGTATTGACAGTTTAAAGAGTTGGTGCTTTTGAAGTTTATTTGCTTTGGAGTTAGAAGAATTCAGAGGTTCGAGTAGGAGAAACACTTCGAGATAAGTATTTGTAATTTTATTCAAAGTTTTATTATCATGTTTTGTTGTTTAAATTCAATGTGTTCTGAGTAGTTAATTTACTTTCTCCTTTCAATTATGAAAAGATAAATAAGATAATATAAAATTCGATGGAAAATTAAAAACTATTTATATTTTAAAACATTGTGATGATATTAATACCGGATCTTCATTTACTTTAGAAATTGATCACTTGTATTGTTAAAATCTGTTGAAGAGTTTTGATACCTAGAAGGAGATGAATTCTTAACTAGGAGATATCACATGAATCCTTAGGTAGTCGAAGGCCTTGTGCGGGTTATTCAAGGTGAAGTGCAAATAAATAGAAATATATTATATAATGAGCATAGAATTAATAAGTTTTTAGAGTTACAGACTAAATTTTTGTGATTTGGTTTATAGAGAAGGAAAGGGTCACTAGTAGGGCCGACAATAGCCACCCTTGGACATCTAGTAGTGTGAGCTCAGATTAACCCATTCGACTAACAATACATCCGGACTCGATCTATAAGTTAGCTAATGTTCATTACACTTGGAGCAAAGCGGTAAAGAATATGAATGCTTCTATTTGCACAATACCATAAATTTATATTCTCCACGAATATTATCATTATCTTAGAAAATCTTGGATTAATTGAAAGGAAGAAAGTTGTGTTCTTATTGCTTATTTACACCAATCATTTCATTACTTGCTTTATTATTACATCTTTCATTACTTGTTTTATTATCGCATCTAGTAAATTAAAAATATCAAATTTATAAACTATAAAAGAAATACATAAAAAAAATTAAAATATTTAAAAATCCATAGCTCACTCCTCGTGGGATCGATACTGGGTCTTTGTTTCAAAGCCCTATATTACTTCGATACGATACGTATACTTGCGTAGTATCTCTAGTGTGTAAAATATTTTCAATAAAATTATCTTTGTATACACTAGTTGCTATTATTACCTATTACATATATTTGAAACCATTAATTATTATATTTGTCATCAGCGGATTGCAGGTCAAGTTTTTGGCGTCGTTGCCTGGGATTGAATTTTTAGTACGTATATATATAGCATTGGGTCACTATACACCGTATAGACCTGGTCCTGCTGACCCTACTAATGAAGCTGGTGTTGAAGAGTGGTAGTTTGTCTTTTTCTGTTTCTGTTTTTCTTTTTGTGTTGTGTTTTTGTGATGTAGTAGTTATTTACTTTTTATGTGATGTGTGAGTTGTTGATGTACTGTAGTGTTGTAATGAAAAGTTGAAATTATTAAATGAAATGTTTAGTGCTGTGATAGTTTGTTTAGTAGTTGTGGTGTTTTGTTGAATGTTTAGATATTTAAAGTTGATATCTCTTTACCCTGCAAATGTTTAAAAAATTTATATCACTGTTACTAACTATTTCATACCTATTAGCTGTAAATTTTGACTAATACCATATAGCTTTTGAAGATTTCAAGATCCCGACACAAAAAGGTTAGTTTCTTTTACTCTCTACTGTTTCAAATTTATTGAAAAATTTAAGTTTAGGGGAGGGTAGGAAAATATTAACTCTTATTTGTTCTCAATTATTATATTTTCAAAAATTATTAGCATAACTTCTGGCAGTTGAACCTCACTTTAGATAACTAAAAATTTTTATTTCTGTTGAATATTATGGAAGGATTGGATGAAAGTTTTTTGTAATAAAGGTTAATTTTATAGGGGTAAGATATTTGGTATAAAATGATTTGATTATAGTTAACTATTTAAAGTACTGTATTTTTGAAATATTAAGAGACTTAAAGTATTATGTGTTAAGAAGAGATTGTGACTTTATGATAAATAATAAAACTCATACCTAATTATAAAGTATGGAGGTGTTTCAAGTTTGAACTTTAGAAAAAGAAGAGTGAAGTTCAAAATCATTAAATGCTATCCAGATATAGTAATTCTCATAATAAAAAAAGAAGAAAAAAGAAAAGAAAAAGAAAGAAAAATATTTATGAGGAGAAGCTTGAGGAGACGCCTAATAAAAAATTGGTTTCTCTTGAGTCAACCTAAAGGGAGAACTTGATTTCATTTCTGAATTTATATCTAAAGTATTGGCCTACATTCCGATGAAGTTTGCATGAACTCATTTTTCATATAGTTTTTCAAGGCACTCTTAATGTGATAAATTATGGTTTATCTTGAAATAAATAGAAGACTAGAACCCTTAGACTTGATTGCTGAATATTCTTATACTTGTAGTGTTGACCTGAGTTACTGAATTTCTTTCTAAAAGTCTTACCGATACATTCCTCTGAATGAAAAATTTTAGTTTCCTACAAGTGAAAAGTTTGCCTTGAGTTATATATTTATGTAGTAAAAGGATTACTTGAGGATAAGTAATAGTTAAGTTTGGGGGATTTTGATGCACAAAAAATATATACTGTTTTTGTTATATAATGTTATCCATTTTTTCTGATATTGCACTTTAAAGAAAGGTATTTTTCCTGATTTGTTGCAGGTATGATGATTTTAGGTGATTGGAGCAAAAAAAAGCAAAAATTAATGAATTCAAAGTGAAAAGAAGCAAAATGGGAGAAAACAGCTTCTGGCACCGCCGGCGCCAAGTTCCAGAGACTTCAGAATTAAATGGACGATAGAGCGCCGACGACACCCTATCAGGCGCCGCTGGAGCCCTATGTCGATGCAATTAAAAAATGAAGAGTTTTGGCGACTTTTTGAAGGGATGCTTAATGAAACTCTTGGGAATTTGTTTCTAACATATATGTAACTGTTTTTTGACAAAATTTGAGAGGGGGAGAAGAGAGTAGTAGTAGAGAGTGTGACTTTTGAGTTTGGGTTTGGAAGAGTGAGTGTAGAAGTGAAGATTCGAGAGGGATTCTTCTTTAAGGAGTGAACGAGAAGGAGTAAAGTGAGAGATTGCTTCTTCCTTTCCATTCTAAAGAGGGAATTGAGTGTTGCAAAGAAGAGAGAAAATGATTCAAAGGAACTTCAAGGGATTTGCTTAGGGAAGAGAAAGAGATAAGTAGTATTTGCTATTGTGGTTTGTATGACTTTTCTTTTATATATAAAATCCATGTTTTATTATGTCTTCTCTTTGAATTCTGACTAATCTCCTTTATCTTTCTTCTTGCATAGAGATATGATGATGTGATGATGTGGATTTGAAGTGCTTTTAAAGTATTGAAGATGGTTTTTCATTTCGAACTTAATTTACTTTTCGATCTGGCTAATTGAATTATTAAAATTTGTTGTTGTAAATTAACTCTGAAAGGATTGAGTGTCCTACAACAATAATGAAGAATCCATTCAATGTCCGTGAATGAATTGCGTAGTTTATGGGAATTTAGTGCAAATAAATAGGGAAATGTGTTTTGATGGGCTTCAAATTGGAGGTTTCAGGGTGACAGGCTGAGATCCCCAATTTGGTCCTAAGATTGGTAACTAAAGTCGAAGGTTAGCCTTTTAGATGAAGGGTGAGTGAGAGCTCCGTAGTGATGACCAAGTATCCTCTCAAATTAGCACTTAGATTTAGTGACTGAACTTAGGATATGTCAATATTCTTTACATGCTTGGAAGAGGGAGTACTCTTTTGAGGGTAAAGAAACATTTATGCTCCTATTTAGCACAATACAATAAATAATCATTATGTATGATTCACACATCATATACTCATTGCAAGAGGAAAGACACTTTTCATTTATATCAATACCTTTCAAATACAAAGCTTAGTGTATATGTGTGTTAGTTAATTCTATTTAAAGATATTAGAAGTAATTGTGGTTTGCTTAACTGTTACTATTTTCTGCATCTTGTTAGCAGAAGTATACTTAAACTTTAATTGCGATTTGAGTATTGGATTTTAGTATTACGCTATTTATTGTAAGGAACGTGCCTTCCCTGTTGGATCGATAACCAGGACTCAATTAGATCCCTGTATTACTTGATACGATATGTATACTTGCATTAAAGTTTGAACTTTACAAAATCATTATAAATATATAAATTTGGTTCATAAGTTCTTGCATAATAAAAAGTCTGCATCACTTGTCTTTATCTTTTTTTAATACCCACAAGTGTGTGAGAAATGTATTTTATCTTTTGGAACTGATATGTGATGAATTTATGCTTCTGCACTATATGCTTCTTCACTACCAATAAGCTATTCTTAATAAGCTGTGCCAAACAGTATAACATATAAGGGCACGAAAAATATTTATACATCCATAACTACCAATCAGCAATTCTGAAAAATCTGCCCCAAATAGCAAGCTAGTTTATTTTGATAATCTATAGATTATCATATTATCAAAATAATCTGCTTATCATCAGATTATAAATAATCAACAGCTACCCAAAATAGACCATTTATCTTTCCCACCCCATGGTAGAGTTTAAATAATCTAGGGAGATCCAAATTAACTAAAAAACATTACACTTGACAAAACATATGAACAAAACACACAACATTAAAAAACACCCAAATCTTGATATAATACTTGGCTTACCTCCTACGTATTATTAGTTTAACAACCATAGCTAGATGATGCCAGATCTACAATCAGAATGACTTCAGCATCAGAATTTTTTAGGTCATTTCTTATCTCATCCTAAGTACAACTTCAACGTTTGGCTATTAACTTTGAAGATATTAATAGTTTTCATATCCCACATGTCTATATCTTCAAAAGAGTATGCGTTTAACATAGTGAATGGTCCTAACCACGAGGACTTCAATTTTCTGGGAAGTAATTTAAATCATGAATTATACAACAAAACTTCTATCTATGTTGAATAGTGCTAAATCAAATTTTGATCATGCCATCTCTTCATATTTTCTTTATAGATACTGTCATTCTCATAAGCCTCATGTCTAATATCTTCTAGCTCATTCAGTTATATTAATCTTCTCTACACCACATCTTTCAAGTTATAATTGAATGTCTTAACTGCCCTATATGTCTTGTGTTCCATTCCACTGAACATGACAAGCTTTTCTTAAAGTCAGCATATAAGGTGACAAACCTATTGGTGTAGTGGTGTATCTCATGCTCATAGGGTGTGTCTCCGTTGTCGTCATCACACTGCCAGTCTTATATATTCTGTCATTTTCATGGAATAGCCAATTTGTTTATCATTATAATACCTGCTTTCCCGAGTCCTTCCAACTTTTACCATGTCGATGGGTACAAGAAGGGGGATACCGAAGGAAGTAAGACAAATAAAAATGAAAGCAAATAAATGTCTAAGGAGCATTCAATCAAGGATTTGTTATTACTAAAGAATCCTTATGAAAGCATCATACAAGAGATTTTAGGTTTATGTACCTATTCAGTCACATCTTTTTATAGAAACAAGTCCCTAAATCTTAAATAATCCATTATTATTTAAGAAACTTCTGATTAAGGTTTAGATTTGCTCTTAGAAAGTTTGAGAATGTTGTCAAGAAAAGGAATGTTAAATTCCTATCCAAAGGGTAGTGGATTCCACACTATCCTAAATGTTTGTTTTGTTGAGATTCATCCTTTTGATCCATGTCTTGAGTGGCTAGATGATCGTCCTGCAAAAGTCAGCAAACCCTGTAACATGTAAAGAAAATCTAGGATGACATTCCCCATGACTTTAGCAACACTGCAATACAAAGTTAGTCGAAAAATTTTTTTTATATGTTTATTTTTTCCTGTCGAGTATTAAATTTTTAGATAACCCAGTTAAGATGTCCATGGTTCTATCGTCTCGGGGTCATTAGATACCTTGATCAACTTAGTCTGAAAGGTGGTTAAACTAGGACTGAAAGATTCTTGTCAACAACCACGACTGCATTGTCCAAGAAATCTTCATAGACAAAAGCATAATGGGTTTAAGTTGCTTTCGGTGATCTTTATTCATTAGAGTTTCTTCTAAGTTTTGATGCCTTTTCGAATTTTATGGGTTGAAAATTTTAGGTTGCTTAAGATTTCTTAGCCGACTGATTTTTGTCATTTTTGTTTATTTTTGTTTGGGATGGCCCTATCAAGATCCCATGGTTCCGTCATCCTGGATTATTAAGGTGCAGTTTGATTAGTCATGAGTGACTGGAAGATATTTTGTTAGAAATAATGAGTTACTTATTCCAAAATATCTTCTCAAACATAGTTGCATTTTTTATCAATTTTAAGTTTTAATGAATTTTAAGGTGGATTTTAAATCATTTAGTACCTTAGCCCAAAGTATTCCTGATTGAGGTAAAATGTACTTCATTTTGAGAAATAAACCCATTTAACTGTCAATCACTTGGCTAAGATTGATTTTTAGAATAATTCAAGTTGAGTTGAATTAATTTAAAGAAGTATTTTTAGTAATTCGAATTTAACCTTGGTTAGGTTAGTTGTCTTTTGGAGTATCCTCAAACATACTTATGTATACTAGAATTGACTCAAACTAATTTAGGTTGATTACAATCAAACTAATTAGGTTAGCATGGGGACACTTAAGTTCAAACAACTTTAAACTTATGTGAAAGTTTAAGTTAATTTAAACTTAAATTGTACTTTATGTCTGGATAAGACATAAATCAATCATAAGCTTAAAGTTTGTTCTTGAAGTTTAGTTCCATTGTAGGTAACCTGAATTGAGTCAAGTTACCTAAGCGATGATCAAAATCAAGCTAAATTTATAGTTATATTTGATGCAGATCAGATCTTGGTTGGGCTAGACCATATGGAGTTTAAGTCGAAGTTAAATTTAAGTTGGGTCAAAGTTAGTTTAAACCTAAATTTAAATTCAACTTAGATTAAAATCCATGTGGATGTGACTTAGTGTTCTAGGTTCGGTTTTAGTTGAACCCAAAATCAACTATGCCTAATGTAGAATATGTTTAGAGTTAAAGTTATGCTAATTCTAAGGTAAATTAGACTTATAAACTTAATTTTAATAAACTCTAATTTAGTTAATACTTAATTAGATAATTAGATCTAATGTAAGTATGATTTAATTTTAAGTTGATTTAACTAAGTCCGTGATTAAGACTTAGTGTTTTAATTAGTATTCATTTAGTTTAAACCTAATTAGAAAGCATTTGAAGCTAAACTGAGGTTCAATATGGGTTGAACCTAAAAAATTATAATTTAATTTGTTTAGGGTTGAACTTGAGTTCAATTTAGGTTGAACTTAAGGGTTAAAGTTAGGTCGAAGCTAGTTTGAGCTTAGGCTTAAACTTAGATTTTAGGTTGAACCTAAAGACTAGATGCTTAAGTTCAATTTAGTTTGGATTTAGACTTATGTTCAATTTAACTTGAACCTAAAGGTCAGAGTTAAGTCCAGTTTGGTTTGGACATAGACTTAGGTCCATATTGAGCTGAACCTAAAAATTAGATGTTTAAGTCCAAGTTAGTTTAAACTTAGATTTAGGTTCAATTTAAGTTGAAGCTAAAGGTCAGAGTTAAGTCTAGATTAGTTTGGGCTTAGACTTAGGTCCAATTTGATTTGAACCTAAGGATTAGATTTTTAAGTCCAAGTTAGTTCGGACTTAGATTTAAGTTCAATTTGATTTGAACCTAAAGGTCAGAGTTAAGTCCAGTTTAGTTTGGACTTAGACTTAGGTCCAATTTGAGCTGAACCTAAGGATTTAAATGTTTAAGTCCAAGTCAGTTGGTGATCCCCGATAAATATATGTGCGCAGAAAACTTGACTCCACATCGAATATATGTGCTGATGATTTAGATATGAAAATTATGATTCTATAATATGAGATACTACGCAAGTATACGTATTGTTTATCAAGTAATATAGAACTTTCTGATTAAGCCCCGAGATATCGAACCCATAGGAAAAGTGATATATTTTTAAAGAAATAAGAAAATTATATTTTTACTTTTTTAATTGGCTTTTGAAAGTATGTTTTGATTTTGAAAAGTATGATAGTTGATTTCGCTCTTTAAATTTTCTTATAAAATTCAAACAAGAAATTAAAATGATAATAAATGTAAACACGGTATGAAAAACACTATTGTCGGCATATTTTTAGGTTATGTGTTTTATTTTGAAAAGGGGGTCACCTACAGAAATTGTCGGCGAATTTTAGATTTTAAATTTGATTTAAATATATACATATAATTTAGAAAGTAGTGTTTGATTTTGAAAATAATTTTAAATTTGAAAATTTTAAGATATGAAATCAAACCGATCTCACATCCCAAATAGTTTATATAAACGAGCACCGTACCACAAGCCGTATATCTATCCTAAGGATAGATACACGCATCGATGGTGGGGCTCGGTTAAATAAACTAGAAGATTCATGACATCCGTTTGGTGCTCGCGAACCAATTTTATAAGCCGACAAATTCCCTGCCTAATATGAAAACATTAAACGAGGTTTATATTACTCAGGTTCTTTAAAATTACTATAAGGGCAAGCCCTCATAGTTAATTACATCTTAAGTGAAGGGAATCACCTAAGAAAACTCTCGATAATAATCGATAATTTTGCTCTCAAGAACTTCAAAGTTTAAGTTTTCAAAGGAATGAATTTTGGAATTTCGATAAGGAGTGGATCGAATTTGGAACATTTTATTTTGGGAATTCAAAGGAAGAAAAGGTAGGAGAAATCGCGGATTCGAAGCGAACTTCGATAATTTCCCGACTATCCTATTGTTTGGCTTGAATTTAGGAAAATCCTAATATTTATTTAATGTTTTGATCTTGCCAATTTTAATTAATTAGGACTTATACTTATATGATAGAATCATACAAGTAGCCTCGAAGATGTGAGTGTTTATTGTCGTATCGGACGACTACCTCGGAATCCTAAGTCCGGTGAGGGCTTAACTTGCAATGCAAATGCCTAACGAAGAGGTTGAGGATTTATGTCTGCACTAGTAAACTACCTCGAAATCCTATGGCTTTGTTGTTTAATTCTAAGACGATTTCTTGATGTAGATTCAAGTTTTGTCGACGACGATGGCCGTGCTTGCCCACCATGCTCCAAGCTCCTTGTTGTTGCGGAGGTTTAGTTATAGAAGTCATAAATCAGGAGATGAGAAAAGTGTTTTGGTTTAGAGAAAATCTTAATTTCCAAGTGTTTTTGTGTTTTAATTAAAAACAAATCTTAAAGTTGATTATAACAACACCGGTTAAGATCCCACGGTTCCATCCTTCCGGCATCGTTATTTTTATCGGATTCACTTAGTCCGGATGAATTTGCTAAACTCAACTAAATGAGTTCCACACTTTCATTTAGGCACGTGGGAAATCCCGTTAGCAACACGTAGGTTACATCATCCGAGGTATTCCCGATCATCCAACGGGACGTTTTAATTTAGTTGTAATTGTAGTTTTGTGTTCCGTTTGTGATTAAATTTTGAGTTGTTTTATATTTTGAAATGTTGTGGCGGTGAATTTTATCTTGCAATAACTTTTAATTTAGTTTTGGTTTCGATTTTAGGGACTATCCTAAAGGTGTGGGTTTTCATGCAATGATTGTTTATCATGCAAAAGAAGTAAGTGCGATGCGATTAAATAAATTGCAATAAGGTAAATTGCAATAAAATAAGCGTACCTAGAGGTCTTCCCGTCATCCCAAGTCGCACTTAAAACACGATTAGAATATTTAAGCAAGTTCCTAGGTAAAGCTATGGGAAGGGTTATGGTTTTCTATCAAGTTACGAATCACATGTCTAGTCATTTCCTATGACGTCTAGGTCCTTTGTGTTTTGGTTTGAGGACGATTTTCTTCATCAAAGAATAGTTAAATTTCAATTGTTCTTACAAACGTCCTATCATATTGAGGAAGTGCTTAAGAAGAATCTTAAACATCTTTTCAATATTGCTAGAATTGTTTTAAGTCCCAATGAATTTAATTATACAAATGAATTAATCGTCTTGAATTCAAGTTTTGTTGTTATCTTACTCAGTGAACTAGGACATTTGAATATCTTATAAGTGAAGTAACACTTCATTTAACATTCTGTTTAGGAGTTATGACAATAAAAGTTTTCGAGGGCAAATTGGTATTCAAATGGTTTGTGATTTAATTTAATTTCAGTTAAAGGGTTTAAATTTGGAACAGTGTTCAAGTTGCTTTATATTTAATTTCTTTATGTCTTAGGTGATGTTATTTAATTCAATTTAATTTAACTTTAATTTAATTTAATTTAGTTTAGTTTAATTTAATTTAGTTCAATTTGATTTAATTTGATTTAGTTTAATTTAATTTAATATGTTTCTTAATTTAATTTTATTTAATTAATTTTAATTTAATTTAAATTTAATTTAATTCAATTTAATTCAATTTGTTTAATTTAATTTAATTTAATTTAATTTAATATGTTTTAATTTGATTTAATTTAATTTAATATTTTTTTAATTTAATTTAATTTAGTTTAATTTAATTTAATTTAATTTAATTTAATTTAATTAATTTATTTTAATTTAATTTATTTATTTATTTTATTTTAATTTACTTAATTTGTTTGATTTAATTTAATTTAATCTTTAATTTAATTTTATTTTTAATTTTAATTTAATTGAAAATTTAAAAAGAATTTAATAATTTAACTTTTTAATTTAATTTAATGATTAAGTCCTTTAACATTTTAAAACTTAAATTTGAATTATCATTTTTAATTATGAATTAAATATTAATGAGATGATTAATTTAGGGATTTTTAGATTAAAGAATAAATCTCTTCCTAATAATATCCCTATTTTAATAATTCCAATTTTATTATTCTTCCAAATTTAATCAATTATTTAATTAAGGTTTATTTCAATTATTTTAAATTGTTTAATGGGTTTCTACCTTTTAATTATTTAAATTTCAATCATCCAAATCAGATTAAGATCAAATATTTTATTTGTTAATTTTATTAAACCTAAAGTTATAATTAAGGGTTAAAATTTTTAATTACCATTTTGCCCTTCAAGCTTAATAATTTCATAACTCACTAAATTGAGCTTAAATGAACTTGAAATTTTTATGTGACTTCACTCATATGTCAATAAAGACATGAGAGGAGAAAATATGATTTTTCCGTATTTAATTTATTTATATAATTATTTTTAGTGGAAAATAGGGATTTCTAAGGAAAATTTAATAATATGACCAAGGGAAAGTTTACGTCCTTAAGAAAATTATGGGACATTCCTAATGACTGCAGAGGACCACTTGGACCAATTTTGGTGATTTTTTGAATTATATTATTTTTATTATAATTATTTTAAGTTTTGGAGTGTTAATTAATTTAAAAATAAAATAAAGGTTGAAAAATGAATTTTATATTTTTCAAAAATCTCTACGATATCAAGGAAATCGGAAAATCAATTTTTACAATTTTCGATTTTACTATGATTTATTATAATTATTTTAGTGAAAATGCCAAAAAAATGTATTTTTTTAATTTTTAAATTACCTTAGGGCTTTAAAATTTAATATCTCATTAGATAGACTTAAAAAAAATATGGGGTTTGTTCCTAAGTGATTAAAATTCAAAATGTGACATTTTGGTGAATTTTATTATTTTTATGATTTTTATTATTTTTTAATTATTAAAATATTAAAATAATACAAAAAATCAACTTTTTTAGAAAATTGAAATTTTAATTTTCTTAAATTCCCCCGATATCGGAGAGGCTCCAAAACCGATTTGGTGAATTTTTGAAAGGTATTTTGAAAGTTATGAATTTTTAAAGTTTAAAATGACTAAATGCGCTTAATCAACCCATTTAGTAGAGGCTAACTAAGTCCAATTGACTTCAAATTTTTATGGTGGGTTCCTCCGATCCTAAAGGTCGAGTGGAGAATTGATTTCAAGTCAATTTGATGTATGGTTAACTCTAATTAATTAGGGACCTATTTTGGGTGTTTAAGCCGATTAGGGTTATTTTAAATAAATTGACTCAAAACCTATTTTTCCTAGGGTCCTCCGAGTCATAAGAGACATCACCAAATTTTCCTAGAATTTATTTCACAACATGCTTAATTATTGGAATTAAAATACTCAAAACGATAACATGAATTTGAAAAATCAATAACTTCTCATAGGGATGGCCTCTGACTTTGGAAAATTCAGGGAATGTTCCCAAATTCAGAGGCTTCAAAAGCCCTATGGTCTCATGCCATGGTGAATTTCCTATATGCATGGAGAATTAAAATAATGCAGAGGGTACATAAATTATTAAAAATTAATAATTTCTTTTCCACATTATTCTCCTCTGTTCACTGAGCAAGAGGGTATTTTTATTTTATTTTTCTGATTTTCCTACACAAAGTTATGGATTTTCCAAGTTCTAGTAATTAAATAAATAGGAAAAATAACCTAATTTCCTACTTATCCACGCGGCGCCTGTCATCCTCGGCATCTCCGAACGGCCACGCGGCGCGCCCCATTCGACGCCGCCTTCCGACTCGGCGCCGCGCGGCCCGCGGTTCACGTATCATCTCCCGGTCCGATGCCATCCGAGCCGTCCGTCCGCGCGTGTATTAAATGGACGGCATCCGTTCATCGTCCCCAAGCGTCCTCGCCGAGAGCCGTCCACACTAAATCCACTAATATCTCACTCGATACTCGATGGATTTTCGTGTTCTTATGCTCTATGGATTCGTCTTGAAGAGACGAATACATCTATACGGTGATCATGCATTGAAATTAAAGCATTTGAAATGGAGAATCTCCAGAAGCTCGGGATGAAGAATTAGCTCATACCTTTGCTCAGAGAAGTGTGGCTTCAATCTGAGGGTTGTGTCACCTTCGATTGCGTCCCAGTAAGCTCCGGATGAAGTTTCCTGGTCTGGTGAATTGCCTAGGTATGATTTCGACCACAGTACGATCACAAAGCTTGGAGGCTGGAGCAACTCGGGTGGCTCTGGAGATGGGGCTTTTCTTCGGTGGACACCTTCTCTTGGTACGGTGAAGGTGTAGGACCAATCGATTTGAGGATTGATCCACTGTGGAGAAGTGTCCTGGTTTTGGGTGGAATTTCGATTGAGAAATTGGATTTTGTCGATGGGGATTAGGGCAAATTGACACCTGGGATCAAGCTGCTCTAAGGGTGGAGAAGGGTTTGGAACAATTTTGGCGGAGTTTCGCGAGGTTTGTGCAACTCTCCTCTCATGGCCGTGAGGGGTGGTGTTTAAATAGGAGAGGGTGGAGGGCCTCTCGGGGAGAGTTAGGGCTTGGGATCGGTGCCTCCGGGCATGGGAAGAACAGTCATGGTGGCCATTGGGCATGGGGCGGCTCGACGAGGGAGAATTCCAAAGTTGGCTCACATGTGAGCTCTCGACCATGGTGTTTTCCGACGACACAGTGGTGGCCGGCCGAGGCATTGGTCACCATCTTGTTCGGGTGGGTCGGGGTCGGGGTTTAGTGTAGGCGATTGGCAAATGCCATGTGTAAAAGGCTTGGATTAGAATGGAATGGGAGAGGGCTCATTTTGGCTCAAATTGGTCAACCCCTCAATTTGGGCTAGGTGCACCACCCAAGGCTTGGTTTAGGCTGAATAGAAAGTGATTTAGGTCGGCTTAATCGATGGGGAATGATCACCATCCAAGTACAATTAAGCTTAAGCAAGATTTAGTGGAATCATGGGAGTGGTTAATCACCTTTAGGAATTAAGGAAAGAGTCTCCTCCTTTTGCCCAAAATGGCATGGTGACATGTAAAGAGGCTCTCATGGCTTCCATGTGGCTCATGCATGGCTTCATGGCTCACCTTTGGCTTGGGAAAAGACAAGTTAATTTCATGGAAATGGATTTAAGAAAAATTTTGGTATTTAGGGGTGATTTGGCATGAGGCTTGATTTGGAATTATTTGATGATGGGATTATAACTTAGGGAATGGCTTTGATTAAATGGATGGCAAATGGAAATGTCATGTGGGCTTTAGGGCCAATTTTGGGCTTTTGTATTTGGTGGAAATGGGCTTTTAAAATGGTTTAGGGAAGTGGGCTTTTGGATTTTAAAATGGATTTTAGAGTGGAATTTTGGCAAAGGCTTGGGCAAATAATTGTTGGGTTTAGCTCATAGATGTGTCATGAGTGACTTGGAGCAAAATTGGGAGTGATTTGGGTTTGAATTGGGTTGAATTTGGGCTCTTTTGGTGAATGGGCCAATATAGGTCAAATTGGGCTAATTTGGGCCAATGTTGGGCTAGGGTTGAAATTGGTGTAAAATAAATGTTGGGAAATATTTATGGGGGTGTTTCAAAGAGGTTTTGACTTTGGTTGGGCTTTGATTTTGGGATTTGGGCTCATTTGGGTTAGGTTTGGGTTAAGGTCAAAATTGGGCTTCTTAGCTTTGGGTTGAATTTGAGTGGGGTTTGGGTCTAAATGTTGGGCAAATCATGTTAGTGTTTTGTTTGTAGGGATGTTAAGGAGGGTTTAGAAAATATTTGGGGTTAATTGGAGTTGAATTGGGTGAGTTTGGGTTAGGTTTGTGTCATGGGTCCAAATTGGGCTTTAAGACCAAAAGTGAAATTGGATCTAAATGTCAATCAAATTGGACTTGGATTTGGTCTAGATTGGTGTTGGGAATGTTGAATTGAAGTTTAGAATTGAATTGGACCGAGAATTTGGGTCGATCGGGTAAGTTTGGTTTGACATTGGGTTCACTTAGGGTTAAAATGGGTCGAATTGGGGGTTTTGACAAAAGTGGGGTAAATTGACAAAATTGGCCCATGATGTAGTTGAACAAAATGAAATTGGGAAGATTTGGGATTTTACGGAATTTTTACGGGAATTTTCCGAATTTTTGGATTTTTGGGTCAAGAGGGGTATTTTGGGTATTTGGAGGGTATTGGGAGGTATTTTTGGAATTTTTGGTATTTTTGGGTATGGATGATCAATTTGAGTAATGTGGAAATGTTTGGGATTGATTTTGGGGAATTTTGGGTGATTTAGGTGATTTTGGAAATTTTGGGTAGTTTCAAGGGCATTTGGTAGGTTAGGCGGGTGTAAGGTCCAGGGGTCAAAAATTGAAAATTTGGAAAAATGAAGATTGGGTGAATATAAATGGAATGAAATCATTTTGGTTGAGCCATGAAGCCATACCAAGCCCACATGAGCCATGAAGGGACTCATTTGAGGCATCCATTATGTTGTTCCTAACCCTCTTAGCCAAGGGCTTAGGGGTTAAGGACCATCCATGTGAATCACCTACATGAGTCGAGGAGGTCGAGTTGGGTATAGGTGTGTGAAAGTGTAGTGTATAGGTGTAGTGTGTGTGTAAGTCGGCCCTTCACCGGACCGAGCCACCTGAGGCGGTCCTAAGGCCAAAGAGTCCTACAGGAACTCATCCTTTAAACTTCCACATTTGATTTCAACCCTCTAGGTGATTAGGGGTCTAGTGTCAAGCTTGTGGAGTTTGCAGGAAGTTAAGAAGTGGTTTAAATTTCTAAGTGGTGGGTCCCAATTCTAGTCCTCTAGGATAGTCAAAGGAAAAGCCTAAGGCTAGATCCTAAGTACTAAAAAGAAGAAGAGAAGACCTCATCAAAAATGAGGTCAACAACTATTAACTAGAACTGGTATGAAAAACACTATTAACTAGAATATATTTTCACTTCTTTTATAAATTAGTAATAATTATGAAAGCATTGTTGTGGAAGTATTTAAATTTGTTGTGAAAAATAGAAGCAAAAGTATTTTTTACCCTTACTTGGTTCTATAAGTAACATTGGTTAATTTGAAATTTATCATTTTGAACATGGTTAGACATGGAAGATAACAGCTGTCACTCTACAGTTCCCTTGATTCCCTCCACCTAGGGGCTAACTTCTCATAAAAAAATTCAAAACTTCAAACCAAATTAGGGGCTTTTAGCCTGTCACACTAAAAATCTTCTAATTTTACTCCCCTTTTTAAAACATCTTCTAATATATTACATTCAATTATATGAACTACAATTTTCACCCATATAATTGCATGTGATTCTTACTAGCTTTTATGAGACAATACCGCATTGGATCTTACATAATCTCACCACAAATTTTACATCTTAACAGGCCAAATTAAGAAGTAAATAAAGTTTATAGAATCAATTTTTACAACTTCTTCCAACTTTAAACACATACTTTCCATAATAATTCTTCATGAATTACTTCTTCATTTAAGAAAGAAAAAGATAAAGTAAACTACTCAGAATGCATTGAGAAAACACAAAAACACATTGATTTGAAATTAAAAACCATAAGAAAAACAAAAAAAAACAAGTATTAATTAAAAATTAAATGAAAGAATAAAAGTAAACACTTATATGAAAATCCTCTTCACAAGACTTAGGAAGTTCCTCTGAAACTTTGCCTCTTGACGAAACTACTCCTCAGAGCAAGTCTCCAAACTCTGTTGACTCAGAATACAGACTTCAGGCTTCAATAAAAAGTAAACTAAACTAAAGGAAAGAAAAGTAGTGGAAAGAAGAAGGCTTCAATCCTACCCTTTTCTCTTTTCTACTCTCTACTCCTACTCCTAATTAAAACTAAAATAAAAACTCTATAAAAATTCAATGGAAGAACACTTCAAAATGCAAAGGAAGAGCTCACTTTTTTTCTAAGACTCTCTTTAAATATTAAACCAAAATGTGTCTTGGTGTCTCTTCAAAATATGTCCAGATTCGATGTATCCACCAAATAATGTACCCCTTCATTCAAACTTGTTGCCCAAAGGAAGTTATGGAAGTTATCACCAAGAGTTGCATCCCATTCCCTTTGAAAATGGCTCCAAATTCAAATTAAACTTGATTTTTAATTGTGGCAGCTAAGCGCCGGCCCAGCGTCGCTTAGCCGCCAGTGCCCAAATTTTCATTTTTCATTTTTTTTGCTCCAAATTTGATCTAATTTTGCTCTTTTCATCATAATCACTCATTTTCATCATATCTGCAAGATAAATACAAAATACCTTCCATTAAAGTGAAATATCATCAAAAATAGGTATAAAATGTGCATAAAAAATACTATATATTTTAGGTGTATCAGTTGGGACTTTGATTTGAGTTCAATTTAGATTAAACTCAAAGGTTGAGACTAAGTCCAAGTTGGTTAGGCTTAGGTTAAACTTGGGTTTGAACCTAAATGCTATATGTTTAAGTCCAAGTTAGTTTAGACATAGATTTGACTTAAATTTAGATTGAACTCTAATCTTGAGACTAAGTCCAAGTTGGTTTGGACTTAGGCTTAGGTTCAATTTCGGTTTGAACTTAAGACTTAGATGTTTAAGTCCAAGTTAGTTTGGACTTAGATTTGAGTTCATTTTAGATTAAAATCTACTACGGAGACTAAGTTCAAGTTGGTTTAGACTTAGGCTTAGGTTTATTTTTGGTTTGAACCTAAGGGTTAGATGTTTAAGCTCAAGTTAGCTTATACTTAGATTTGAGTTCAATTTAGATTAAACTCAAATGTTGAGACTAATTATAAGTTTGTTTGGGCTTTGGCTTATGTTCAATTTGGGTTTGAATCTAAGGGTTTGATTGGCTTAAAACCAATTTGGGTTGGACCTAAGGATTACGTTGACTTAGGTTCCATTTGGGTTGAACCAAAGGTTTAGGTTGGCTGAGGTTCAAATTGGGATGAACCTAAGGATTAGGATGACTCATGTTTAATATGGGTTCAACCTAAGGATTAGGTTAACTTAGGTTCAATTTAGTTGAGCCTAAGGTTTGGGTAACTTAGGTTCTATTTAGGTTGATCCTAAGATTAGGCTTAACTTAGGTTCAGTTTAGGTTGAACCTAAGGATTAGGTTGACTCAGATTCAATTTAGGTTGAACCTAAGAATAAGGTTAACTTATGTTCGATTTAGGTTATTCTAAGAATTAGGTTGACTTAGCTTTGATTTGGATTGAACCTAAGGTTTAGGTTGACTTAGGTTCAATTTGGGTTGAATCTAAGAATTTGATTGACTTAGGAAGTTTGATATGGATTGAACCTAAGTTTTTGATTTGGTTTGAACCCAAGAATTCGGTTGACTTAGGATCAATTTGGGTTGAACCTAAGGTTTATGTTGACTTAGGTTTGATTTAGGTTGAACCTACAATTCGGCTTGACTTTAGTTCAACTTAGGTTGAACATAAGGGTTAGAAGATTAAGTTGGGTAATAAGAATTAGATTGGCTTAGGTTAAATTTGGGTTGAACCTATGGATAAGGTTGACTTAGGTTCAATTTGGGTTATGTTCAATTTGGGTTGAACCTAAGGTTTAGGTTAGCGTGGTTCAATTTGGGTTGAACATAAGGTTAAGAGTTAGGTTGGTTTTAATGTGGCTTAGACCCAAGACTAGGGTTAAGCTTAATTTGGTTAAAGCTTAATAATTAAGGTAGAGTTAAGCCTAATTTGGTTAAAGCTTAATAATTAAGGTAGATTTAAGCATAATTTTAGTTAAGGCTTAAATTTTAAGTTAGGTCTAAGATGGTTTAGACCTAAAGATTAGGGTTAAGCCTAATATGGCTAAGAGTTAAAACTTAGGAGTTAAATTAGGTCTATGGTGAGTTTAGGCCTAAGTAGGGTTAAGCCTAATTTGGATAAGGCTTAAGGATAAAGATAGGGTTATGTCTAATTTAGTTAATGCTTAAAGGTTAAGTTCAGATCTAAGATGGATTAGACCTAAAGATTAGGATTAAGCCCAATTTGTTTTAGGCTTAAAGATTTGGATGGGGTTAAGCCTAATTTAGTTAAGGCTTAAAGGTTAGGTTTAGGCCTAAGATAGTTTAGACCTAAAGATTAGGGTTAAGCCTAATTTTATGAAGGCTTAAAGATTTAGATAGGTTTAAGCCTATTTAGATAAGACTTAAAGATTAAGTTTAGGTCTAAGGTGATTTTGGCCTAAAGAATCCTAATTTGATTAAGGCTTAATGATTTAGATAAGGCTAAGTCTAATTTAGTTAAGGCTTAAAGGTTAAGTTTAGGTCTATGGTGGGTTAGCCCTAAAGGTTAGATGTATGCCTAATTTGGTGAAGGTCTAAAAATTTAGATAAGGGTGGGTTAAGGATTAAGTCTAATGTGAATTAGACCTAAATCTTAGGGTTAAGCCTAATTTAGTTAAGTTTTAAGGTTTAAGTAAATTTAGGCTTTATTTAGTTAAGATTTCAAGGTTAAGTTTAGGCCTAAGGTGTGTTAGACTTAAATATTAGGGTTAAGCCTTATTTGGTTAAACCTTAACCTAATTTGATTAAGGCATAAAGGTTAAGTTTAGGTCTATGGTGTGTTTGACCTAAAGATTAGGTTTTAGCCTAATTTGGTTAAGGTATACAGATTTAGATAGGGTTAATCTAATTTAGTTAAGGCATAAAGGTTATTTCCTATTTTTTTATTTTCATAATTATTTCAAAAATAATTACAAAAGTGGTAGAAACTTGGTTATTTTCATTCTAGGGACATTTCCCAACCTTTAAAAATTTTGAGAATGTTCCCAAAGATGAAGGGAATAACCCCTGTAAAGTTCATAATTTTTGGATTTATATTTAAATTTTAATAGTTAAAATACTCTCTAGAGCATTTAATTAATTAAAAATTAAATATAATTAATTTATTGTCAATTTGATTTTTGAAATTTTTTCCTCTGTCTCTTGATTCCAAGAGTATTTTTAGTTTATTTTTTTTATTTTTCTAAGAAAATTTATCAATTTTTGAAGCTAATTAGGGTTTTCTGGAATTAGTTAATTAAAAAATCCTAATTATCTATTTATCTGATGTGGCACTAACTCAACTTAGGATTCGTCGAAGTGCTATGCGTATGCCTTCAATTCGGGGAGCTTTCCACACAAGCGTCTTCCTTGATCCGGAGCTACCTCCTCTACAGCATGTCAAATCGATCAAATCTCAGCCGTCCATTTCTGGGACACATAATTGAATGGTATTGGGTCATCGTCCCCGTGATGCGCCCCTAGTGTATACTATTTTTCTATATAATAAGAGTTAAACCTTTATGCTTATTATTGATTATATATACTGTTGTAAAGGGATAAACAAAGCAACTACTCAAAATTCATGAAGGATAGATAACACAACATGGATTTATATATATTAAAGCAAGTTTATATAACACTAAAGTGAAGTAAACAACTTATCTCACTTTCCTCCACAAGCAAATCCCTTGAAGTTTCTTTCAATCACATCTTTCTCCTTACAAGAGTATGCACCACTCTCTAAGATTGAAATAAAGAAGAAATCTCTCACTTTTCCTCACCTCTTACAATTCTTAAAGAAGAATCTCTCTAAAACTCTAAAAAACCTAAGTATGAAATTTTTGCCTTTTTACTTGCCATCCTTCTTAACTCTTTTCGGTAAAAAAAGGGTGCTAAATAATACATGGCCGAAATTCCAAGTGTTCCCTTAAACACCCCTTAAAAATTTGTCCAAATTCAATGCATTTTGATGAGCAACCGTCTTGGCCCCGTTTGGTGTTGTTCTGGCGCCAGGTGCGTTGTTTCAGCAATTTAAGCGCCGTTAAGCGCCGATTTTGATGCCAATACAATTTTCCGCACATTTTGCTCCAAATATCGTACTTTTTGCCCCTTTTTAGCCCAAATACTTAAATTGAGTATACCTACATCAAAAAATGAAAATACCCTTCTTTAAAGTGTAATATCACCAAAAATCACCAAAAATAGGTTTTAAAAGTATATGAAAAATTGAACATTTTTTTGGTGTATAAAAATCCACCAAACTTAATTATTACTTATCATCAAATAACTCTTTTACTATATGGAAAGTATAACTTATGGAAATTAGTTGAACTTAAAGACCACTATAATTTTTTTTTTGTTTTATAAATATAATAGTAAACTTTAGAAATGGTTTTAAGTAATTTAGGTCATAACTAATTGTAGAAGAATATCTAATAGTAAAGTATAAGAGTTTTGACGCCATCCATTTCAGGAATAATCATAAATTGTTATACTAAGAGAATTTAGGAGAATCATATGAAAAAGAATTTCATGAGAACTTCATTAATAAAGATGCTAATACCTGAATATAAATCCAAAAATATTATTAAGTTTTTTCCTTTAGGTTGATTCAAATGAAGTCAATTTTTGATTAGGCATCTCATCAAGCTTCTCCTCACATATATTTTCTTTTCTTTTGTTTTTCTTTTTCATGATTGTTTTTAATCCTTTCTTTTCTTCTTCTTGTGAGGATTACTATATCTAGATAGTCTTTAATAAGTTTGAACTTCTCTATCCTCTTCCTAAAGTTAAAACTTAATGCATTTCTTTACTACATAAATGTATATTAGTTTTAATGAAGATTTTTCATGATGTTTCAATCATATCTTTGTTCACCTCACTTTCAAGAGGATGCAAATTAACACTCACACACAAGAAATATCTTAAGCTATTTTCATTGGCTCAAGATCCTCAGACACATCTTTACAGACCTAATAATCACTATGGTCATTAAATACATCATAGGAGGAGTTCTACCAATATTAACCCCTTTAAACTCTTTAAGGATTTCTTAAAACCCTAAAAATTGGATTGACCTCAATATACCCTTTTTTGGATCAAACCAACATGACATCCTATAATGATCAAACCAACAATGACAATCCCTAATTTGGTCAACCCTTGACCTAAGATGGTCAAATTTGGTCAAAATGGTCAATTCATGACTTAATGACTGCCAAATTGACCCTATGATCAAACCAATGACATAAATAGTAAGACTTGGTCAAAATGGTCAATCCATGACCTAAAGACCACCACATTGACCACCTTGTCAACTTTTGATCTAAGATGGTCAAATTTGATCAAGATGATCAATCTATGACCTAATGACCACCACATTGACTCAAAGGTCAACCATGGACCTAAATTGGTCAAACCTATCAACTTTAGTCAAACTTGGTCAACCTTAGTCAACTTTGGTCAACCCTAGTCAATCATTGTCAACCTTAGCAAACCTAGTCAACCATGGTCAACTTTAGTCAACCTTGGTCAATCATGTTCAACCTTAGTTAACTTTGTCAACTCTGGTCAATCATGGTCAGCCTTGGTCAACTTTGGTCAACCCTGGCCAATCATGGTCAACTCTGGTCAACTCTGGTCAACTCTAGTCAACCTTAGTCAATTTTGGTAAAAAGTGGTCATCCATGGTTAACTTTAGTCAACTTGGTCAACCTTGGTCAACTTTGGTCAACCATGGTTAACCTTGGTGAACTTTAGGAAAACTTCATCAAACATGGTCAACCTTGGTCAATTTTGGTCAAACCTGGTCAACCTTTGTCAACATTGGTCAAAATTGGTCAACCATGATCAACCTTAGTCAACCCTGGTCAATCATGGTTAACCTTAGTCAACTTTGATCAAACTTGGTCAACTTTGGTCAAACCTGGTCAAAATTAGCATCCATGGTCAACTTTGGTCAAGTTTGGTCAACCCTAGTCAATCATGGTCAACCTTGGTTAACTTTGGTCAAACCTTGTCAATGATGTTCAACTTTGGTCAACCCTAGTCAATCATGGTCAACGTTTGTCAAACCTGGTCAACCTTAGTCAATTTTGGTCAACCATGGTTAACTTGGGTTAAAATAATCAATTTTGAACAAAATTTATAAAATTAGTCCAATGGTAAAAACCCAAAATTATTTTGAACAATATATAGGTTAATATTATAATTTCATACATTTTAAATTAATTTAAAATGAAATTATAATCACACAGGACATCACATATGGCATCACACATGACATCACTATGACATTACACAAGGCCTCACACATGACATCACATATGACATCTAAAATATATAAATAATTTTCAAAATTAATTTGACATATGTAGGCTCACTAATAGGTCACCCATGACCCATAAAACCTATTATGACCCATGACACATCATCTTAACAAAAGACAAAAGATCATCATGAAGCCATCATGAAGGGGCGAATGATGTGTCATTCCATCATGAAACATGGAAGGAAGACAATGTGAGCTCATCACTCACCACAACCTCCATCAAGTAAGAGATGGACCCATCTAAAACCTTATCTCATGCATAACTATGGTCATCATGACCAAATGATTAAATTGGGAATGAGAAGGCATGTGTCATCTCATCCCAAATTCATTAACTGGCCAATAAGTTTATATGGGGGAGGTTGATCCAGGAGCTCTATCCACTTCATGAACAATCAAATGAGAGAAAAACTCATATAAAACCTTATCTCACACATTATTATGGTCATTACGATCAAATCATAAAAAATGAAATGAAGAGGTATATGTGTCACCTCCTTGACAAAAGACAAAAAAATCATTACGACACCATCATGAAGGGAATAATGAGGTGTCATTCCCTCATGAATTTTTGAATAAGGATGATGAAAATTCATCACTGACCTCCCTCCTAATCTAATGAAGAAATAAGCTTAGCCATGCCATTCTCGCCATCAAAATTGGCTTCATCATTACATTCCATGGAAGTGAGGAAAGAGAGGACCAATGTGTCATCCTCTCCACAAACTTATTAAATGATTGGCAAGAAGTATATGGGGAAGGTCTATCTAGCCTATCTTAAGCTCTTATCCACTTTATGAGCTAACCAATGGAAGGAGGCCAAAAACTACATGCCAAATCTTCACCATGGTTAGGTTCATCATAACCAACCCATGAAAGAGGGAACGAGAAGTTTATGTGTCATTCCTTCATGAAACATGGAAGGAAGACATGGTGAGCTCATCACTCACCACCACCTCCATCCAATAAGAGATGGACCCATCTAAAACCATATCTCATACATAATTAAGGTCATCATGACCAAATTATGAAAATTGGGAATGAGAAGGCATATGTGTCATCTCATCCCCAATTAATTAAATGGCTCATGAATTCATATGAGGGAGGTGGATATAAGAAGCTTTATCCACAACATGGATTAACCAATAAGGGGAAAACAAGTTCGGATCAACAAGATAAGCCATCATGAGCTACTTATCTTCTTCTCCAAGAAATCCTATGCTTATCCATGGCTTCCCCATGGCTATAAAAAGCCATATCCGTGAGCTCACAATGTTGGGAGAATGAGAGGAAAAACTCTTAAACTCTAACACACCTCGGCTCGATTGGACATATGATATACTTTGCAAGGAAAAAATGATTTTTTCCTCTTCCTCTCATGCTCGATTGAGGCCTCATCTCTCGAGACCAGGTATGTCAACTTAACTCTAATTCCTTGCTTGAATTTGAGTTCTTATGAAGAAAACCATCACAAAGCAAAACCAAAACTATGAATCCATATCCAAATCAAAACCAAAACTATGACATTGGTTGAACCCATATGAATTTACACCTTATGCAAACCCTAATTAGGTCTAAGACATCAATTACACATAATTAAACTAAGTTAGACCATAATCACATTAGGTTTAACTTAATAAACCCCAATTAGGTTTAAGACACCAATTAGACCTAATTAAACCAAGTTAGACCTTAAGCACATTAGATTTAACTTAATAAACCCCAATTAGGTCTAAGACATCAATTAGAACTAATTAAACCAAGTTAGATCTTAATCACATTAGGTTTAACTTATTAAACCCCAATTTGGTCTAAGCACCAATTGGACTTAATTAAATCAAGTTAGACCTTAATCACATTAAGTTTAACTTAATAAACCCCAATTAGGTCTAAGACACCAATCAGACTTAATTAAACTAAGTCACAACTTAATCACATTAGGTTTAACTTAGTTAACCCCAATTAGGTCTAAGACACCAATTAGACCTAATTAAACCAAGTTAGACCTTAATAACATTAGGTTTAACTTAATAAACCCAAATTAGGTCTAATAAAACAATTAAAACTAATTAAACCAAGTTAGATCTTAATTACATTAGGTTTAACTTAATAAACCTTAATTAGGTCTAAGACAATAATTAGACCTAATTAAACCAAGTTAGACCTTAACACATTAGGTTTAACTTAATAAAACCCAATTAGGTCTATGACACCAAATAGACTTAATTAAACCAAGTTAGACCTTAACCACATTAGGTTGTCGGTTGATAAAGCGTCGTCCTGAGTTAGTTTAAAAAATATATATATAGTTTTATGAAATAGGGTTTTGATTTAATTTAATATATGTGAATTTGTGGAAATAATATTTTAAGTTTGAAAAATATGAAATCAAACCGATCTCATATAAATAATAGTTTAAATAATCAAGAACTTCACCACAAGACATGTTTTTATCCCGAAGAATATATACATTACTTGGGGTGAGGCTTGATCAAATAAACTAAAGAATTCATGACATCTGTTTGGTCTGCAAACCATTGTTGACCTACAATTTACCCTATCTAACATGAAGGAATTAGATAATATTTATATTAATTTGGGGTCTTTAAGTTTCCTATAAGGGAAAGCCCCTATAGTTAATTACATATTAGATAACTGAAGTCACCTAAGAGAACTCTTGATCTAGATCAGGGAATATTGTACTCATGCCTTCCAAAAGGGTAGGGTTTTCAAAGTAGTGTGATAATAGGAAGTCTAATAGGTGAGTGGCTCGAGATTGGAATAGTTTTTTATAGGAATCCAAAGGAAAGAGGAGTATGGGATGATACGGATCAGAGTAAACCCTGGTGACATGCCAAACTATTCTATTTTTGGGCTTTAAATTTTGGGAATGAATTTATTTAGATTTCAATCTTGCCAATTAGTTATAGGAATTACATTTGCATAATATCCAATTATGCAAATAACATGGAAGATAGAAGGATTTACGTACGTCGTATCGAACGACGACCTCTGAATACTACAACGAGTTAGGGCTTATATTGCACAACATGGTTGTGCAAAGGCCTAAAGAGATAAGGTGAGGGTTTATGTTGCACTAGGCAAGCTACCTCGAGGTCCCATGGCTTGTTGTTTTAATTTCTAAGGAGTTTTGCTATTGATGATGGTCGTGCTGTCCACCATGTATGCTCCGAGCTCCTTTTCATAGCAAGTTAAGTTTAAAGAAGTGTCAATTGTAAAAGAGAAGAGAAGTGTCATGTTTTGGAAATATTTATATTGAGGTGTCATAATATTTTATTAAGGGAATATTAAAGTTGATTTGATTATAGTAACACAGGTTAAGATCCCACGGTTCCATCATCCCGACACCACTATTTTCATCGGATTCACTTAGTCCAAATGAATTTGCTAAAATCGACTGAAATGAGTTCCACACTTTCATTTAGACCGTAGGAAAAACTCGTTAGCAACACGTAGGTTACCTTGTCCGAGGGATTCCCGATCATCCAATGAGATGTAGTTGTAATTAAGATTTTTGTTTTGTTTGTGATTAAATTTTGAGTTGTTTTATATTTTGACTGTTGTGGCTGTGAATTTTAATGACTAGATTTTTTTTAATTTTGATTTTGGTTTGGTTTTGTGGCTACCATAAAAGTTTTAGTTTTCATACAGGGTGACATGTTGCTTAACATCCAAGCTTATAAACAAGGCAAAAGTCAGGAAAGTGCAGGAAAAGTGTTGTAAACGTGTAAAAGTGTACCTAGCGAGTCTTCTCATTCCTCCACCTGAGACTTTAGTATTTTTTGTAATAAACATTTATATTTTTCAAGAATGTAAAACCTTATGGATTGGTTAGTCAGAGGCCTACCAAACACTATGTCACAACTTGGTGGGTCTTATTCATTTATTTAAGAGATTTCTTCATTTAATGAATGTGATAGGTCCAGTTGTCCTACAAGGTGTCCAGAAGATTTGTGAAACAGGTCTAGGAGGTACCTAGACATTCCACAATCCTTTTGAGCTTCCTTGAGTTCCTTTGAACTTATCATAATTATTAAATGATTCATCCTCTTTCTATCCTTGTGCTCAGTGAGCCAATGTTTTAGTCATCCCGAAAGGTGGGGTAGTTATCATTTGATATTTTACTTAGGAATTATGTAAGTGAGGCCTTTAGAGGAAAACTTAATTTATGGAAGAATTTATCAATTTTTGATGAGCTTGTAATTTTTCAAAAGTAGCTTTAGATTAATTGTGTTTCCTTTTCCACATTAGTTAATTTTTCAATTAAGTCTAGCTCACTACTAAGCCCTAAAGATTTTAGTAAGTGTATTTATGTCTTTAGAAAAGAAAGTTATGTGACTTTCATGAATATGATTCTTATTAAAATATTGAATTCTTATATCAAATAGGGGGTGTTAAATTAGTGGAATGTTAACTTCCAAAATCAACCCCTAACCTTAAGGATCTTTTAATTTAGTTTTCTTCCAAATTATAATGATTAATTAAATTATAAATTTTGTCTTTTAATGTGACAAAAATGAAGTGGGTTTCTATCACTTACCCTTTTATATTTCAATCAACCAAACATAATGATTAAGATCATTTATTGCCATTTTCCCATTTTAATTAAGCCTAAACAATGATTAAGGCTAAATTCTTAAAAATTACAATTTTACCCCTAAAGGCCTTTATCACTTCATAATTCATTAAGTTTAACTCAAATGACTTTAAAAATATTTATGTGACTCCACTAATGGGTTGACTAAAACATTAGAGGAGAAAAATGTGATTTTTTCAACTTTTAATTTTATTTACATATTTATTTTAATGTAAAAATAGGGATTTTCAATGAAAATTCAATAACTTGTCCAAGACACAACATTAGACTTTAAAATTTTTATTGGAGGTAGACAAAGACTAGAGGACCACTTGGACCAAATTTCATGATTTTTTTATTTTAATTTAATTATTATAATTATTTTAATTTTTGGAGTATTAATTAAATATAAAATATTATTTAAGTTAAAAAATTAAGTTTTGTATTTTCAAAAATCTCTTTAAGGCCAAGGAACTTAGAAGAACAAATTTTATATTTTTCTTATTTCTCTTTTAATTATTAGAACTATTTTAGTGCAAAATTTATAAAAATTTCATTTTAGCGTTTAAAAATTGATTTAAGCCTTTAAAAATCAATATCTTCTCTAAAAAAATTATGAAAAATGTCTCAATTATTCCTAAATGTGTAGGAGACAATTTAGAACATTTCGAGCCATTTTATTAATTTTATAATTTTTGTTAATTTTTAATTATTTAAATATTAAAATAAGGCTTAAAAATAAATATTTTATTTTAATTACAATTTTATCTTTTAAAAACTCCTCTGATCACAGAGAAATCCCAAAATTAATTTGGTGAATTTTTTAAGTTTATTTTAATTGTTATAATTATTTAATTGCCAAAAATGTGATTTAACTTGAAAAATTCATTTAGGTATTTAAATTAACTCCAATTGATTTGATATTTTTGTGAGAAGTGTCTCTGAACTTAAATTATAGTGAAGAAGAAAAATTGAATTATTTACATTTACATTTAGTACAATTTATTTTTATTTAATCTTTTAGGTCTTAATTACCATTAGGGTTATATTTAATGAGTTAAACCAAGTTTTTATTTTTCCTAAGGTCCTCTGACTATAAGTAACCTACCAAAATTTTTCTTGTATTTTTCTGATTAATATTTTAATTATTACAATTATTTTACCAAAACATGCGTGATAACTTGAAAATTAGAGATCTCTGCCTAGAGGTCTCCTTTGACTTTGGAAAAATAAGGAAAGATCCCCTAATATAGAGGCAACAACATAGCAAAATCTCAAGCCATGATGAGATGTCTATGTCAATGGAGAATCAAAAGACTCCATATAGTTTTTAATTAATTAAAAATAAAAAATGCATCAAATAAACTTTAAATCATTTCCACATTATTCTCCTATGTTCACTAAGCACTAGTGTATTTTTATTTTATTTTTATAATTTTTGTACACCAAAAAATGGATTTTTAAAGTTAACTAAATTAAGCAAATTGAAAATTCCCCTAATTTCCTGCTTAACCACGAGACGAAGTGTCTTCCTCGGCAGCTCTGAAATCTCCACGCATCGTTTCACCATTTGACGTCACCTTCTGACTCAGCTGTCACACAGTCGCGCTTTCTGTTAAGATCTTCCATCGGCGCAATCCCAGCTGTCCAAGCATTACACACGCAATCAAATGGAGCTCCTTCATCGTCTTCACCTGGTCTAACCCGTGAGCCGTCCACCTTCTAGACCTAAGAACTCGAGCTAGACAAAACCAAATCACATGGGGTTTGTTCCTAGAGCTTCATCTGACCTAGATCAACCTATCCATATGGTTTATACGGTATGAAATATGGTCTACGAATGTGAGGGATGAAGAATAGCTTGGGAGGAAGAGTGAGGTCAATACCTTAGTCTGAGAGGGGAGGTGATACACCTAAAATATATCGTGTTTTTATGCACATTTTTATTCCTTTTTTTGATAATATTGCACTTTAATGGAAGATATTTTGTGTTTTTCTTGCAGGTATAATGAAAATAATTAATTATGATGAAAGGAGTGAAAAATGATCAAATTTGGAGCAAAATTATGAAGTTTGAGAAATTTGGCCTCTGACGCCTAAGCGCCAAAGTGTCGGAGCTTAAGTGCCACAGTTAAAAATCAAATTTAAATCAATTTTGGTGTCATTTTCAAGGGGTGTTTGAAGCAAGTTTTGGAGGTGACTTCCATAACTTCCTTTGGGCGGCAAATATGATTGAAGGGAAGCATCTTTTGGTGGATACGTTGAATCTGGACATGATTTGAAGAGGCACCAAGGCACCCTTTGGGAAATTATAAAAATGAAGCCTCAAAATTTGCAAGGAGGTTTTTTGTTGTTGTTGGGTGGTTATTGTTAGTGTGTGTTGAAGAGAGTGGTAGTTGTTAGTATTGAAAGGGTGTTTTAGAGTTCTTCTTTTCTATAGTTGTTAGTAGAGAGTAGAGAGTAAGAAAGGAAAAAGGGTTGGTGTGAAGACTTCTTCTCACAAATTTTCTTTTACCCTTATATCTAGTTTTTATTGAAGTTTAAAGTTCTTATTAGAGTCATCTGAGTTGGGTGCCAACCTCTGTAGAGTTGTATTGTGGAAAACAACATTCTAAAAGAACTTCTAGAGTCTATTGGAGAGCATTTTCAGATAAGTATTTATCTTTGTTTTTACATTTTGTTTTTAAGTAAGATTGTTGTGTTTTCATTATGGTTTATGCTTTCATATCAAGTTTTGTTTGTGTTTTCTTCATGAAACTTGAGTAGTTTACTATATCTTTTTCCTTCTTAGATGATGCAGTAATTAAATTATGGAAGTATGTTGTGGAAAGTATAAGTGTTTAATGCTTGAATAAATTGTGATGATTCAATTCCTCGAACTTAATTTACTTCTTAATTTAGCCAATTAAGATGTTAAAATTTATTGTGAGATTATGTAAGATCCAATGTGGTATTGTCTCAAACAACAATTAGAAAGAATCATATGCAATTATATGGGTGAGAATTGTAGTCCATATGATTAATTGCAAATATATAAGGAGATATGTTTTATTGGGGAGTAAAATTAGAGGATTATAGAGTGACAGGCTAAAGCCTCCTAATTTGGTTTATTATTTTAAATTTTGTTATGAGATGTTAGCCCTTAGGTGGAGGGAATTGAGGGAACTCTAGAGTGAGAGCTGGTATCTTCTCTGCCCAGCCCATCTACAAAATTCCAAAATTTCAAATTAACCAATTTTCTTTATAGAACCAAGTAAGGGTAAAGAATATAATTGCTCCTATTTGACACAATACATTTAAATACTTCTATAACATAAATATCCATAATTATTACTGAATTATTGAAAAGGAAAAAGATATTTGATTCTTATAACTTTTATATTGTTATATTGTGTTTAGAGTATTAATAATTTTATTTCCTTATTAACTTTTTAGTAAAAATATCAAAAACAACTTTTTGAAATTAAAACCTTAAAACATACTTAAAAAAATTAATTCAAAAAGTAAAAAGTTATTTTTTTTATTTCTTTAAAGTTTTTCACATTTCCCTGTAGGTTCGATATCTCGGGGCTTAATCAGAAAGTCCTATATTACTTGACAAACTATACGTATACATGCGTAGTATCCCATATTGTAAATCATAAATTTCCAATCTAAATTGTAAGCATAAATATTCGGGGATCAGGAGGCCTCAATCAGATGGTTGTGGCAGCTTCGATTGGTCCTAATGAACCTCCAGATGAAGCCTTTTGCCTTGGTGAATTGTCTAGACCCTAACTCGACCAGACCCAATTTTAGGTGTTGATCAAAGTTTGGTGCAGAGGCTTTCTGTGATGGGGCTTTGATGGGGGATGTTCTTCTTTCAATGTTATGAATATTTTGGTGCAATTGATTTGAGTTTGGTGCATTGTGGAGCTGTGATGGAGTTTTTTCTAGTTCCGATTGAGATTTAAGTGGGGAAATTGCTCTCAGGCAGAGGGAACCAGAGGGGGAAAATGGCTGGAATGAGCTTAAGTAGGTCTGGAAAGGCTCTGGTGAAGTTTTGGTAGATTTTCCTAAGGAAAATTTCAACACATGGAATTTGGCCGTGAGGGGCGGTTTTTATAGCCATGGCGAGAGGCTGGAGCTTGGGGTGCCAATGTAGGTGCTTTGGGTTGCTTACGGTGAGGGCAGAGCAGTGTCATTGAGTGGTGAAAGGATGACTTACTGATAAGGCTCAATTTTGAGCTCAAAGGGGTATGAGGGCGCTCGGACGTGACTGTTCCGGTGGTTAGGACGGCCGACAAGGACAAGCATGGCGGCTGGCAAGCTGAGGGGATGTAAGGGAAGAGCTCAGTGTAATTAATTTCTTGGTTTAATGAGACTTGCTTGAGTAAATGGGTTTATCCAAAAATTAAGGCAAAGTTGACTTTGGTTAAGGAAAATTGGTCCATGGCTCATTTAGGTTGGGTTTGGTTGGTCTTGCCTGTTCCTTGGGGTCTTAAGCTAGGTTGTCGTGGAGCCAATTTGGTCAATTTGGCTCACTTTGGGTGAAATGGGTCATAGGTTCAATTTTGGGCACTTTAGGCTCAAGTTGGGTTAGCTTGGGTTTGAGCTTGGCTTAAGCTGAAATGATTGAGCAATTTGGCGGACATGATTATCACAAACAGTTTGGGAAGGCATTGGAGTGGTTTTGAATTGGTTTGGGGGTTCAAATTGGGTCATTTGGGCTAACTTGGGTTTGGATTGGGCTAAATTTAGGTCAAGGCCTAATTGAAGGTTTCAAATGGTCTTGGGGGATGTCATAAAGAGTTCCCAACATTAATTGGGTGGAAATTATAGGGTTAGGGCACTCAATTTGGGGAATTTTGGGCATGTGCTTGATTTAGGTCAAAATTGGGGGAATTTGGCTCAAATGGGTTTGGGTGAGGCTTAGGCTCAAATTAGGGGCAATTGATGGTTCAATTTTGTTTAGGGAAGTGTTATGAAGTGTTTAGAATTCAAATTGCGGAGATATTGATTGGCATTAGGTAAATTTGGGGAATTTGGATCACTTAGGCATAATTGGGAATTTTGGATTTTAAATGAAATTAAACTCAAATGTGGGCCAAATTTGAGCTTGGATTTGGTTTAGATTGAGGCCAGAGATGTTGAATTAAAGTTTAGAATTGAAGTTGCGCAAAATTGGGGTCAATATGGTGGACATTGCGTTTAATTTAGGCACTTTTGGGTTAAATGTGTCAAATTAGGGTTTTTGGTTAAATTGAGCCAAATTGGTCAAATTGGGTCATGTGGTAGCTGAGAGAAAGAAAATTGGGAATATTTGGAACATTTTGAGATTTTATGGAATTTTTAGATTTTTGGTTTAAGAGTGGCATTTTGGTAATTTTAGAAAATTTAGGGCTATTTTGGAAATTTTCATAAAGTTAGGTAATTCTGGTCAATTTGAGGGGTGGGATATATTTTGAAATGATTTTTGGAGAAAAATGGGTAATTTAGGTAATTTTGGGAGTTTTAAAGGACTTTTAGGGTTTAGGGATATTTTGGGTAATTTTAGGGGCCAAGGGTCAAAAATTGAAATTTTGAAAAATTAAGGTTTGTTAGAGGTGAATAGTAGGGAATTGTTTAGGTTGAGACATGGACCAAGGGTAACCCTCATTTGGTCCTCTATGTGTTGGTATTAATCACACCTTTAGCTTGGGGCTAAGAGGTTAGGGAGAACCACACACTTGAGTTTCCAAAGAGTTAGGAGACCAAAGTAGGATTTGCTTTGCTTAGGTTTGTGATTGTGAAATGTGTGTATGGTGTAAGCTCCAAACCTCCCAGGGTAAATCCTAAGGTCTGACCACCTATATTAGGCTTAAACAACCTTAAATTCAAAATAGACTTGATTAACCTTTAAGCCTTACTTACATTAAACTTAAACAAACTTAAATCCTAATTAAGTCTAACCCTAATTAGGCTGAATTAACCTTTAAGCCTTACTTACATTAGGCTTAAACAAACTTAAATCCTAATTAAGTCTAACCGTAATTAGACTTAATGAACCTTTAAGCCTTACTTACATTAGGCTTAAACAACCTTAAATCCTAAATAAAAAACATAACTCAGATTCAATTCAACCTGAGCCCAAGCTAACCAAGCCTCTAGGTTCAACTTACATTGAACCTAACTTAACCTAACCTTAGGTTCAACCTACATTAAACCTAACTAAAGCTCAAGGTTCAACCCACACTGAACCTCTCAATCAAACTTCAGATTCAACCCAAATTGAACCTAACCAAACTTTAGGTTCAACATTCATTGAACCTAAATCAAACTTATGCTTAGGTTCAACCTAACTTGAACCTATGTTAACCAAACCTTAGGTTCAACCCATATTGAACCTAAATCAACTTCTAACTTAGGATCAACCTAACTTGAACCCAAGTTAACCAAACCTCTAGATTCAAACCCCCATTGAACCTAACTGAAGCCTTAGCTTAGGTTCAACCTAACTTGAACCCAAGTTAACCCGAACATTTTCAGGTTCAACCTACTTTGGACCTAACTCAAACCATAACTTAGGTTCAACCTAACTTGAACCAAAATCAACCAAACCTTAGGCTCAACTTACATAGAACCTAGATCAACTTTTAACTTAGGTGTTGAACCTAACTTAACCTAAACTTAGGTTCAACCTACATTGAACCTAACTAAACCTATAGGTTCAACCAACTTTGAACCTAATTAAACATAAACTTTAGATTAAACCCAAATTGAATCTAACTCAACATAAACTTTAGAATCAACCAAATTGAATCTAACTCAACATAACTTTAGATTCAACCCAAATTGAATCTAAGTCTTCATAAAATTTAGGATCAGCCCAAAGTGAACCTAAGTCTACCTAAACCTTAGTTCAACCTAAATTGAATCTAAGCCAACCTAAACCAACTTAAACCTTAGGTTCAACCAAATGAACTTAAGTCAAATCTAAATTCCTTCGGTTCAACACATTGAACCCAAACCAAATCTAAAACCTAAATAAGTCTAACCTTAATTAGACATAATTAACCACATTAAGCCTTACTTACATTAGGCTTAATTCAACTTAAACCCCAGTTAGGTCAAACTCTAACTAGACCTAATAAAGCTAATTAAACCTTACCCATGTTAGGTTTAAGTAAACTTTAAATCAAATTAAACTCTTAAGTTCAACCCAACTTGAACCTAAATTAAATTAAACTCTTGGGTTTAACCCAACTTGAACCTAAATCAAATCAAACTTTTAGGTTCAACCCAACTCGAGCTTAAATCAAAGCAAACCTTCAAAACCTAAATTAATTTTAAGTCCTACCCTCATTGGACTTAGAATAATTTCAAACCTTAGGTTTAATTCATATTAAACCTAAGCAAACATTAGATCCTACTTACATTGGATCAAACACGTTGAACTTATCAGCAAATCAAACTTTAGGATTGATTCATATTAAACCTAAACCAATTTTAGATTTTACTTACATTGGATCTAAATAAACCTTAAGTCCTACCCACATTAGACTTAGATCCATTTCAACTCCTTAGGATAAATCATAAACTACTTTTTGGTCCTATCTACATTGGAATTAAAACCATTTCAAACCCTTCAGTTCAATCCATATTGAACCTAAATCAACTTTAGGTCCTACCTACATTGAACTTAAAATAATCCTTTACCTTTGGTTCAAACCACATGGAACCTAAACAAAACCTTTAACTTAAGATCAACCCAATGTTGAACTTATGTTAAAACAATAAATTTAGGATTCAATCCATATGGAACCTAAAATCAAACTTTTAACTTAAGATCAACCTAAAGTTAAACTTAAGTCAAACATCAAACTTATGTTCAGCCTACATTGAACTTAAACTCAAAATTCAATCCAAATTGAATCAAACCCAACCAAATCTTTAGGTCCAACTGACTTCCTGACCTAAACCCTAAGTTTAACATACATTTGACTTAACCAAATTTCTTTAGGTCCAACCAACATTAGGACTTAAACATTAAGTCTAATTTACATTTAGACTTAGTTAAATTAATTCAAAACCTTTAGATTCAAAAGACATTGAATCTAATTTCCTAAATCTAATTCATATTGGATTTAACTAAAAAATACTAGATTTAAACGACACTGAATCTAAATTCTCAAGTCTAATTTACACTAGACTTAATCCAAAATCTTTAGAGTCAAAAGACATTGAATCTAAATTCCTAAATCTAATTCATATTAGATTTAACTCGAAAATATTAGATTCAGACGACACTGAATCTAGATAACCAAGTCTAATTAATATTAGACTTAATCTAAAACTTTTAGATTCAAAAGACATTGAATTTAAATTCCTAAATCTAATTCATATTAGATTTAACTCAAAAATATTAGATTCAAAAGATACTGAATCTGAATTCCCAAGTCTAATTAATATTATACTTAATCCAAAACCTTTAGATTCAAACGACATTGAATCTAAATTCCTAAATCTAATTCATTATTGATTTAACTCGAAAACATTATATTCAAACAAGACTTAATCTAAAATTCTCAAGTCTAATTAGATTTTACAGACATTAGATCTAAATAAACTTGACTCATTTCTCTAGGTCCAAAATACATTAGATTTAAATAAACAAATCAAAATTGACATATAAAAATCAATCAAAACGACACATGGAAAATTTTAATTAGTTAATAAATCATAAACAACTTAAAATTTTCCAACCTAAAAGTAAAAAAAAAAAAAACATTAAGACTTAAATCAAACCTTAATGAACAAAGATCACCAAATGCAACTTAAACCCCAACGTTCTTGATCTACGAATATTTCTTGGACAATGCAATCCTAGTTATTGACATGATTCTTCTGGTCCTGGTTTAAAAACCTTTCGGACTAAGTAAATCAAGGCATCCGATGACCCTGGGAAGACAGAGCCATGGACATCTTGACTAGGTTTTCTAAAAATTCAACCAACTAAATAAAAAAAATCAACATTATTTCTTTTGCAAGAGTAACTCTGACACTATTTTTCTTACAGGTTAAAGATAAGTTCCAGTTTAGATTTCTTTGCATGTTATTAGGGTGTGCTAACTCTATTTTCCATGGCGAAATTCCAAATACGGGACAACAATGACATTAAAACAAAACCACAACAACAAAATAAATACAAAACGACATTGAAACGAAACAAAACCAAAACTTTTAGGATAGCTACAAAATCCAAAATAACAACAAAAAGATATTGGCAAAACAAAATAAAGCAATGACATTAATAAAACAACAACAAAATGACATTGACAAAAAAAAAAACAACGACATTAACAAAATAACAACAAAATGACATTAACAAAAAAAAACAAAACAACAAAATTAACAAAATAAAAACAAAACGACAATGACAAAACAAAACAAAACAACGACATTAATAAAATGACATTGAAAAAACAAAACAAAAAAACAACAAAATGATATTGACAAAATAAAATAAAATAATAACATTAACAAAACAATAATAAAATGACATTGACAAAATAAAACAAACAACGAAACTAAACGACATTGACAAAATGAAACAAAACAACAACGATAACAAAACCAAACCTTTAGGGTAGTATGTGACACTTATTGCCCTTAGGATTAAACATTGACATTTACTTCCTTCATCTTAAATATTTCTTAGAGAACGACTGTTAACATTAATCAGGAGTTTTCTTAGATAACCCTAATTGTCTAAGACATAATTAACTATAGTAGTTTGCTCCTATAGGGAAATTAAAGAACTCAGAATAGGTATCACACCTAAAATCTCTGGTTATTATATTTTTCATGTGGTCATCCTTATACAGAGATATCAGAATAAGGCATTCTGGAATCTTCTTCGTAAGGACTACCATTGATATTTCATTGTTCTACTGTTTTCTATTTTATCAGCTTTTATCTTTCTTCTTTAAGTTTCTTAACATCTAAAGATCCTTCAGATGATCCAAAAGAATAAGATTAGTTAAAAATTAGGGCAATATGATAGCTAAACAGTGTGGTGACTACTAAAATATGACATTGATAGACATTCTGACATCCACTATGACACAAGATAATTGACGACGCCAGCGACGACGAGCCGAGTACCCGGAACGCCATCAAGAGAGTTTGGCAACTCCGCTGGGGATTTTCTCTCTCCTCATCTCTCGTTAAATCATTCGTTCTCTAGATGTTCCATCATATGACAGATAGGATCATCTCTTTCAAATCTAACTCTTTTAAGAGTTACCCATGACGAATTTTGACATAATAAATCTACATAATATAATAAACCCCCAGATTACATAATGAGTCTGAAATGAAAATGATGACATTTTGATTGAAGAACTGCTGTAAAGGATCCCTAGGAATTTGACCTTTTTCTACTCCCAAGGTTCTGTTTTACCGATTGACAAGATAGATTAAACTAGTTTTTAGTGGCCTGCTGCATGCCATGGTGAAGATAGCTACTTCTGAGTTCATAGAACTTTTATAAGAATTTGATTTGAACTCCAACAAAGATTTCCCTCCTCTCAAGACAGCTCTGTCGGAGGGAGCTTCCACACAGAAAACAGTTCTGATGTCCATTATGATCTATCATACTACTGAAATAAATGAATAAATCGACCGTAATGGAAACAAGAGCTATGTTGAACAAAGAGATGATGTTCGACTTTCATCCGTGTTTGAGATTGGGTCTAGTTCTATGACTGGTTAGTTGGCCCACACTCAGCGGAGAAATAGAAATCACTCTGCCCTGAGAAAAAAAGATGAAGGAAGAAATCAAAACAACAAATAAAGTTGAAACCATTGAATCAGAGGAGTGTATTTTTAGGAATGCTTACCTCCTAAAAGGAAATAAATTATTCCCGACAGCTATCGAATATAATATAAAGAGCCTTCTTCCCACTTAAAAAGGGAGAGGTGTCTATCAGCTCCAGTAGTTTATTTTGTAAACTCCAATCTCACAACTTTTGCACAAATGGGATGTGAAGTTGCCCCTATTAATGAAAGGAGGACTTCTTGAACAAAGAAAGGCCGGCTTACCTAGGCATCCTAACAAGTCTCGTTTAGGAAATCAACAAGCTGCAACAACTTGAGAACCGGCTAAGCTTGTCTTGGAGCCTAAAATAGCAAATACTGCCATTACGAAAGCTAGAACGAGAGACAACCTAGCAAAACATTCTGAAGTACCTTTGAAAGGAAATGAAATATCTACTAAGATAAGAACTGACATCAAACAATCATTAACAGAATGACAATCCAGAATGGAGTAATCCAAGACAAAAATTCCAGTATTTTGACAAAAGAACCTATGATTTCAGGAGGAAATAAAATTAATTTCTTAATAATTGGGTCCTTTACCTTAATCTTCAGACTAGGAATAACCGGGTCCTTTACCTTAATCTTCAGACTAGGTCCTAAGTAAATTTCAAAATAAAATAATGTGATCAAAATACTAGTAATTGACTCAGGATATCACGAGCTTATTAATCTTCTGCTATGTGATTGGTTCCAAGCTTTTGAATGAGTAATAATATCCCAGAATTTGTCATAAGAAATATTTAAGAATTATTAGTTAGGGGAGTTTGGACATTCAAAATTCTTAAAATATGCTCCACCAGATATAGTAATTCATTGAGAAGAAGCTTAAGGTGAGCATGAAATCAAAAATTGGTGTTTAAATTCAGACATTCAAAATCTTTAAAAGAAATATACTTCACCAGATATAGTAATTCCTTGAGAAGAAGCTTGAGGTGAGCATGAAATCAAAAATTGGTGTTTGCATTCAGACATTCAAAATCCTTAAAATTTGCTCCACCATATGTAGTAATTCTCTGAGAAGAAGTTTAAGGTGAGCATGAAATCAAAAATTGGTGTTCAAATTATCCCCTAATTGATAAAACTTGAAAAACTGTCTTAAGAAAATTCTTTCGATATTATATTCAGGAGAAAATTAAGTGATTTTGTTTTTTGATCGACTATTAATTGGCTCACATATATCTTTAGAAAATAAAAAATATTTTGATCACATCAAAATATTGGAATTTGCTTAGACCCAGAAAGAGGGAGCTAAGGTAAAAAAGCTATCTTATTAGCAATTAATGGAAATTCTGCCCTGAAGTCATATTTTCTAATGGTTAGAAGGTCCAACTCCAATCTTAATTCAAAATGATTTCTCAAAGACAATCTAAACAATCTTGACAAAGCTGGTGATAAAGAAAATGTCAACCAGCAGTTCAAGACAATGACATGAGCTGTTAACGGAAGCCTTATAAACCTACCGTACCAAATACCGATATGATCGACACCATTTACTTTGATATACGGGTACGAAGTTGTGCTTCCACTTGAAGTACAACAGCCTTCACTCTCAATGACACTAGCAAACAAAATAACAAAAAAAGAAAATGTGAAATCGCAACATGAAGAGCTTGACAGTTTATAAAACAAACGCTTACAAGCTCAACAATATTTAGGATTTCACCAAACAAAAAAGGTGCGGGCCCACAAAAAATTAGTTCTTCCAAGAACGTTTCAAATTGGAAACCTAGACTTGACACTCCGAGGACCTATCCTTGCTCATCGCAAAATAGGTGGGAAATTTGAACAAACATGAGAGGGCTCATATGTTGTTAAAAAGACAAAATTCAGGAGATCTTACCAGCCGGTCGATGGCCAAAGAGAAAGAATAATACCCCAATCAATGGGTGGCATTAAAATAAAAGTTATGCGACATAAATAAAAATGAATGACTTGTTTTGTAAACTGGGGAACAAATAATCAAAACAAAAATGACATCATCCCAACCTCATGAAACGACATAAAATTAATTCTCAATCCTCTCAAAAACTAAAATGACAAATATGGGCAAAAAGTAATTTCCCTCGAGAGACTTAAGCCCAACAAACATTAAGAATTCAAAACAATTCAGTCAACTCTATGTGTTTTTCTACACTTTTTCTTCCAATGTGGGATGTAAGAGCCTCCCGACGTGGAGCTATGGCATTTATTTAGTCTTTTTCTTGAGGATTGGAAATAAGTCTCCAAGCATTCCTTCCCAAAACCAACAATACTGACATTTGACTTTTCAGATAAATGGTATAAGACCTCCTTTAATGAAATATGACATCCATTTTCTTTCTTACTACTGGATATAAGACCCTTCCTGACACGGAAATATGACATTCCTTTAGCTCTTTCTTTGAGGAAGGATATAAGTCGCGTAGTATTCCTTCTAAAGATTGACATATCGACATCTAACATTTTTGAGAGATGGTATGGCATCCACTCTCTTCCTAGTTATTAGATTTAAGACCCTTCCTGACACGGAAATACTGCATTCCTTTAGCTCTTTCTTTGAGAAAGGATATAAGTCGCATAACATTCCTTCTAAAAATTGACATATCGATATTTGAACTTTCTGAGAGATGGTATGTCATCCACTTTCTCCCTAGTTATTGGATATAAGACCCTTCCTGACATGGAAACATGACATTCATTTAGCTCTTTCTTTGAGAAAAGATATAAGTTGCATAACATTCATTCTCAAAATCGACATATTGACATCTAAAATTTCTGAGATATGGTATGACATCCACTCTCTCCTTAGCTTTTGGATAAAAACCTTTCCTTTCATGGAAATATGGTATTCCTTTATCGCTTTCTTTGAGAAAGGATATAAGTAGCATAACATTCCTTCTCAAAATTGACATATCAACTTCTCACATTTCTGAGAGATGGTACGACACTCACTCGCTCTCCAATCATTAGATATAAGATCTTTCATAACACGAAAATATGACATTCCTTTAGCTCATTATTTGAGAAATGATATAAGTCTCATAACATTCCTTCTCAAAATTGATATATCAACATCTGACATTTTCGAGAGATGTTATGACACCTACTCTATCCCTAACTTTTGTATATAAGACCTTTCCTGACATGAAAATATGACATTCTTTCTTGATGAAATAGGAACACGACATTGACATCTTTGATAAATGGTATAAGGCCTCCTTAAATGGAATATGACATCTATTCTTATTTGCTATTGGATATTAAACCTTCCTAACATGGAATTATGGTTTTCCTCAAGCTTTTTCCTTTGGGAAAAGATATATGTCCCCAAGAACTCCATCCCAAAACCAACATACAGACATTGACATCTCTGAGAAATAGTATAAGACCTCCTGAAATTGAATATGACATCTATTCTCACTTGTCATTAGATATGAAACCTTCCTGACATGGAATTATGGTTTTCCTCTAGATTTTCCTTCGGGAAAGGATATATGTCTCCAAGCATTCCATTCCAAAACATACATACATACATTAACATTTCAAAAAAATTAGTATATGACCTCCTTCAATGGAATGCGACATCTACTCTCTCCCTCTTTTGAGATAGGATATATGTCTCATAGCATTCCTTCTCAAGACTGACAATTGACATCTTCTAAGAAGTAGTTAAAGACCTCATTAAAGAAATATGGCATCTACTTTCTCTCCTTTAGGAAAGGATATAAGTCTCATAGCATTCCTTCTCAAGACCGACATATCGACAATTTACATCTTCTAAGAAGTACTATAAGACATCCTTCATGGAATATGACATTTACTCTCTTCCTTTTGGGATAAGATGTAAGTCTCATGACATTCCTTCTCAATACAAACATTTAACATCTACTCACTGTCTCTGTTTAGATAAAATGTAAGTCTCATAACATTACTTCTTAATATCGACATACCGACATTGAAACCTTTGAGAGATGATATAAGACCTCCTTTAATGGAATATGACATATATCTTTCTTTTGGCTGTTGAATGAATGTTTTTCCTGACATGAGATCATGGTTTTTTTATAGTCTTATCATCCCTCTGTCCAACGCTCATAAAGATGATACAAGACCTACACTAATGGAATATGCGTCCATCTTTCTTTTGGTTGATTGGATGTAAGCCTTTCCTGACATAGGTTCATGGCTTTCCTATAATCATATCAACCCTTTATCCAATAAATTTAAAAGAAAAATACCTAACATGGTATAATCATATCCCTTTCATAACCACCAACAAATTGACAATTTTATTGGATTATCTGGATCATTTCAGTCAACGCCAATATGAGCGATATACTTATTCAGTATTCCACAGATATTGGGGGCTCATTTGTTGACCTCACTTTTACGAGGATGCAAATTGACACTCACAAACAAGAAATATCCTAAGCTATCTTCATTGGTGTCAGTACATAGATGGTTTATATTTTGAAAATAGGTCGTCCAGTAGAAGCTGTCGATCGCTGGAATCAAAATCATGTCTCCCGCTTCGAAAGGAATTTATATATATAATATTAATTTGAAAAGATGATTTTAATTTTGAAATATGAAATCAATCTGAGTTCATAACTTGAATAGTTTAATTAAATGAGCACTCGTATCAAGCTATGCATCTACCCGAGGAACAGACACATCGCTTAACATAGAGACTTAGTTAAATAAACTAATCAAATATGACATCCGTTTGGTCTGTGAAACCTGTTATGTTGACCGACAGGTTGCCCCATTTAATATAAAAAAAGGAATCAAATGGGGTTTATATTAATGTTGGGTTCGTTTAAGTTTCCTATAATGACAAGCCCCTATAGTTAATTACATCTTAGATAACCGAAGTCACCTAAGAAAACTTTCAATTAAAATAAGGAAAAGTATTATTTTGTGACTTCAAAAGTCTTAAGGTTTTTCAATGAAATTGGGATAATCGGAATCCAATAGGTGTGAAAGGCTCAAATTCTGGAACATTTAATTTTGAGGAATCCAAAGACAGAGGAACTAGGAGAAATCATGGATCTATCCTATTGTTTGGCATCAATTTAGGATAATCATTTATATTTTATCCTACCAATTTTAATTAATTGGGCTTACACTCACTTTGACACCGGTTAAGTGAATAACCAGGAAATTAGGAGGGTTTATGTCATATCTGATGACAACCTCAGAAACCTAAAACGGGTTAAGGTTTATATTGCACAAGTTGCAAATGCCTAAAATGTGAGGTGATGGTTTATGTTGCACTAAGCAAGCTACCTCGAATTTTTATGGTTTGTTGTTTATTTCTAAGGAAAGTTAAGTTGACGAAGATTTGTTTTGCTTTTGAAGATGGCCGTGCTGCCCACTGCGCTTGCTCCGAGCTCCTCGTTGTAGCAGTTTTAGTTTAAATAAGTCACAAATGAGCGGATGAGAGAAGTATCATGTTATAGAAAGTTAAAAATTGAGGTGACTTAGTATCTTATTTAAAACAAATGTTTAGGTTGATTATGGCGACAATGGTTAGGATCCCACGGTTCCCTCGTTCTGGTATCACCATTTTCGTCGGATTCATGTAGTCCAGATGAATTTATTAAATCCAACTTAATGAATTCCATACTTTCATCTAGACTGTGGGAGATCTCATTAGCAACACGTAGGTTACCTCCACTGAGGGACTCTCGGTCATCCAATAAGAATTTTAATCTAGTTTCACTTGTGATCCTTATTCTGTTTGTGATTAAATTTTGAGTTGTTTTATATTTTCAATGTTGTGGCAGTGAATTTTTATTTTGTTGTTTTGATTTTAGTTTTAGTTTTGGTTTTAGTTTTGACGCTATCCTAAAGGTTTTGGTTATCATGCAGGGTGGCATTGTTATTTAACATGCAAGCTTAACTAAACAAGAGGTACATGCTACAGTATAAGGTAAAGCAGCAGTAACGAGAAAGCTAAACAAAGCAGGTATATATGCTCTGGAAAGTAAGACAAGCAAACTAAACTAAATAGGTGTATGTACTGAAAAGTAAAGCAAGCAAACTAAACTAAACAAGTATGTACTGAAAATTAAGCAAGCAAACTATACTGAACAGGTATATGTGATGAAAAGTAAAGCAAGCAAACTAAACTGAATAAGTATATATGGTAGGAAATTCGTAGGAAAGTACAAAGAACGGAGTAAAATTCCAGAAGGACTGTAAGCACGATGGTGCGGAGGACTCAGAGCTGTGCTATATATCCCAACCTTAGGTGCTAACTACCAGACCGGCTTCCTACAGAGGGCAATACTAACTCGATCCAGACAGTCAACCGTGGACCTTTGTAAATTTTTAATTCATTTTAATTTGGATTTCATGCAAGTAAAAATGTATGGGTGAAAGGATATTTTTTAGTGTTGTAGTTTTGTGTTTTAAAATGTATTTGTATATTTTGTAAAATAGTGTGATCCACAGGTTGACTACCCTAATCGAGTTAGGACTACTAGCAACCTAAGGGTGACGTGGTAGATACCCCGAGGGTGGGTGAATTGTGTCGTGAATTCCTTCCTCTACCATCTCTAGGGTCTCTGAGTCAAGAGACACTATTCTAGGAATTTTCTTGTATCCTTCTCTGATGTAATGTCTTCATCGTCCTCCCCCATCCATCCTACTTACAACATTGTTTGATGGCTCCACATATAGTGGAAGGCTATACATGCGCACTTATGTGTCCTGCATAAGCACCTAGGCCAAGAAACAAGAAGAAACAAAGGACAGGGGGAGCAAGGAGAAGAAAAGGGGAGAAAATAATCCACCTAACACAATGTCGTAAAAGAGGTGGGTTATTTCTCAAATCAAGAAGAACCAAAACACATGTTAAAGCAGCTAAACCTCTCCCACATGGTACAAAGAGGTAACAGTGAGACATGTGAAACAGGTAGGCTAAACTTCTCCATCATGATGCAAGGAGTCACCATAGAGTGTATATGGTAAAGGAGTCAAACCTCTCCAAGTTGGTGCAAGAGGTTATCGTGTAGTATGTAAGGTGAGAAAAATAACGAACTCCTCCAACATGGAGCGAGGGGTAGTAGACAAACTCCTCCAACATGGTGCAAGGAGTAGTTGTGGAAGACAACAAGACCGAGCCCGCAAATGGCTAAGAACGAGTATGCAAAGGTCTTAAATCCTTTCACGTGTATAAAATCATAACAAAGACAATGTGACAAGTAAGGTGATGTAGTGAGTGAAGTGGTGTAAGGATGTAATGTGTAAAGTGATGTAGGATGTGAGATAGTATGAGACTTGAGGCAATGTGGCATGTAGGGTGATGTGTTGTAGGGATGTGAGCTAATGTAGTATATGATGTGATGTAGGGTAATGTAGTATATGGGGTGATGTAGTGTAGGGATGTGAGATAACTTAGCATGTGAAGTGATGTGGTATGTAGGGTAATATAGGGTAATGTAGCATGTGATGTGTAAAATGATGTAGCATATGACGTGTAAAATGATATGAAAATTGGAGCGATGTAGTATGTAAGGTAATCTAGGATGTAATGTAGAATGTGGGGTAGGAAATGTGGTAATGTAAGTGTAAGGAGTTGAAGTAATGTATGTTGTGTGATAATGTAGCATGTGAAGCAATTTAGGGTGTGATGTAATATGTGGAGTAGTATAGGAAGTGAAGTAATGTGACATATGAGGTGGAGAGTGAACCACTCTGCGCACTTTGCGTAAAATTAATATTGCAAGAATTTGATATAGAAGTGTATAAATTATTCAATAATCATAGAGTTACTCTTATCAATGCAAGTATAGGTATCGCTCAAGTAATATAGGACTCTAATGAATTCCTAGATATCGATCCCACAGGGAATATTTCAGAGGCTACGAACTAGGATTATAGAAACCAATACAGAATCACAATCTTGTAAATCGAATTGCCTATTTATCATTAATATGCAATCATAAAATAAGATGGAATTTTAATAAACTAATTCTAATACCAATTAACTACTTTACTAATAAAGTGAGGTTCAATATATAAGCAAGCATCCTTCTCCTTGTTAAGAAATTTAAGTGAATGGATAATTAGAATTAGTTTAAAACTGTGTTGTGCCAAATAGGAGCATACCTATTTTGTACCCTTTGATCCAGGCATAAAGAACATTGAATAATCTTATGCTTAGTTACTGAATCTGCGAATAGACTGGGAGGATACCCGCTCTAACTTTGGAGCTCCCACGTTCTCCTCACTTGAGGGCTAACATCTACACTTTAACACCCAAACGATATGACCGAATTGAGGATTTTAGTCTGTCACTCTAAAATCTTCAATTCTATGCCTGATAAATAATATTTCCCTATTTATTTGCACCTTACTTTCAAGGACTTTGACCTCCCTGAATCTTGGATGTAATCTTTACTTTAGTTGTAAAAAATCAACATATTTTAATAAATCAATTGGCCAGATTGAAAGTAAATTAAGATTAAAGTGAAAAGATTATCACAACTTCTTAAACATTTTTTTGGCACACTATTTCAAATCACCATTTCACAAAAATCCCAAAACAAGGAGAAAAACAGAGAAACTACTCAGATCTCATGGAGAAGATACGACAAAACTTGGATTTCATATATAAAAGTAAAGTTATACAAACTATAATAAGTAATTACAACTTATCTCAAATTTCTCCCCAAGCAAACTCCTTGAAGTTCCTCTGAATCTCTTCATTTCTTTTTGGCACACAAAATTCTCCTTCGAAGCAGCAAGGAGGACGAAATCTCTCACTTTCCTTCTACTCTTACAATCTCTCGAATAATTCCTCACAATTAACATAAATATTAACTCACTATCTATAACTCTTAGGGTAACCAAGACACTAACAGACACTCACAGACCCTCTAAATACTCCTAGACACCACTTGGACCCCCTTGGACACCACCCATTTCAGCCTCAAATTGTTTCTCATAAAGAAGTTGAAGAGTTTCCAAGAGTTACCCAAGCATCCCTTCAAAAATTATCCACATTCAATGCATCTCATGAGAGAACCAACATACTCGCAGTCCGCGGCCTCGATTTCGCCGTTGGCGACCCTCTTTGTAATTTATTTTTTGAACTCTCAGGAAAAACTCACCGTCGGCGCCCAAGGTCAAATCTTCATATTTTGGTCTTTTTCGCTCCAAATTTGCTTCTTTTTGCATATTTTTGCTCCAATGTCTATAAATCAACATACTTGTAATAAAACATCAAAAATACCTTTCTTTAAAGTGCAATATCATCAAATCAATATAAAATAGGCATGAAAAATTCAACAAATTTTCAGTTGGTCAAAATCCCCCAAACTTAACTATTACTCATCCTCAAGTAATTTTTAGTACTACATAAAAGTTATGATTCATTGTGGTAAAGTTTTAATTCAGAAATACTATAATTTTGATTTAAATAAATATCATAGTAAGATTTCTTAGAAAGATTTTCAAGTAATTAGATTAACTCTGTAGATGTAAGGCTATCTAGTCATCAATTTTAAAAGTTCTAGTCTTCTATTCATTTCAAGAATGATTATATGCTGCAATATTAATTCACTTAGAATATTCAGATGATAAGAAATTCATGAGGACACTACTAGTAAAAATACTAGTCCATAAATATAAGTTCAGAAATGTATTTAGTTTTTCCTTTAGTTTAATCCAATTGAAGCCAATTTTTGATAAGGCATCTCCTCAAGCTTCTCCTCACTTACTTTTTCTTTTCTTTTCATTTGGATTGCTTTTCAATCCTATAATTTTTTCTTTTCTTTTCAGGGATTTTTTTTCAATCCTTTCTTTTTTTTAAATGAGGATTACTATATTTGGATAGCCTGTTAATAATTTTGAACTTCACTCTTCTTTTCCTAAATTTGAAACTTATGTCATTCCTTTCCCTTATATGTAATTCATAGTCTTTACATCATTGAGCCCCAATCTTTTATTTCTCAACCAAATTCCTAAGATTTTTAATATTTCAAAATATAGGATTCTTTACTTTAAATAGTTAACTATAGTCTTATCCCCTTATATTAAATATCTTAACCTACAAAATTAATTTTAATTACCAAAAATATTTCTTTGAATCTTCTACAATATTTAAATAAAATCTAAATATAGTTAACTGAATTAAATTTTATCACAAAGATCATATTTATAAATTTTGAAAATATTTTAATTGAGAACACATAATAGTTAATATTTTTCTCCCCACAAACTCAAAGTTTAATACAGGGTGAAAGAAAAAAATTCTAAATATAAAATCATACCTTTGCACTTTAGGCATTTTCATCTTTCTGAAATTTTGCAGGTTCTTCTAAAAAAATTTTAACTTCAACTGGCCTGTAATATTAGGAACTTTTCTACACAAATAACAAATTAGAGAATTTGCTGAGGTAATGAAATTTTGAATTAATTACATAAATTTAAACATTAAATAACAACAATTTATTACACTACACAATACAATACAAAATAGCATTTGCATTTCACAACACAATAACAAACAGTCTATTATTTTATCTTAAAGTCCACAATTACAATTACAATTAAAATCTACGTCTCACAATCAATCTAGAAATAAAATACAAACTATAAAAATACACATCTTAGAAAAAAAATACAGTACACAAAATACAAATAACAGAATAAAAATACTATAACAAAACACACATTCATACATCACAATCATCGAATTTTAAGAATAGACATCAAAATCCCATACTATGTCTTCATCTCTTTGGTCAGCAGGTGGATTGAGCTGATAATGAGTATATCGGGGTCATTCAGGAAAGTAACATCAGGCTCACCTCTATAGTGTCTAGCCTGAGCATCGTAATAAGCAATCTTAAAATCAGAATGCCGCTGAAGATACTCACTATCATGATCGTGTCTCTGCTCTAATCCTTCAATCCTCTAATCTATTCTCTCAAGTTTTTCATCTAACCTTTTAAAACTGTTTCGCTGCAGGGTCATCTCATTCATCAAATCGTAAAGAGTAGGGGAGCTAGAGGCAGGAGGGTCATAACTAGTAGAGGGGATATCTCTACTAGTAGAAGGTGCTTTACTCCTACTCCCCGATCTCCATTCTTCATGGGATTTGTATGTCTTCAAATTAGCTTTACTAATGGGTTTCATAGGGTAAACCCATTTTTCATCATCTTTAGCTTCCACTCCAGATAATTGGCAAAGTGCATAAATGAGGCCAGGATGTCCTAGTCCTCCACTTTATTCACTCTTTGCAGTGGCCAAAATATTCTTATAAATTATATTCCCCACATTTATACTTCTATTATTCTGAATACAGAAATTCAGAACCGCTCTATCTCTCGACACTTCACTGTGGTGGTAGGTAGGTAGCAGAGTAGAACAAATGAAATAATGTCATGCCTTAGTTGTGACATTCATCATGGAAGAGGAAAATTTATCCGTTCACACTGTTTAATTTTTCATGTCCCTTTCCCATCAGTGAGAAAGTCAATGACATCGTTCAACGGACCTTCCATAGTTCCAAACTTCTCATACTCACTAGAGTAAAAATTCTGAAGTTTGTAAAAAGAATTTATGCAGGCAGCATTAAAATCAACAGAAAACCCTTACTTTTACAGGCTCATCCTCAAGCTGAGTCAGATTAGCATAGAACTCTTTCACAACTTCTACAGCAGCCTTGTTTGTAAAGTAACAGAAGTTTTCCCACTTCCTCTCTCTAATAATGCGTTCAACTTCTCCTCCAGGATTATCAAAAACTCTATCTTGTATACATTTCTTTCCTTGGAAGATAGAAGTATATCTTGACTGGGCTTTAGCATTTACAAATCGAGCCTCGTCAAACTCAAGTCGCCTCTTTTTCGGGGAGCCATTTTTTGATCTATCAAATTTACAAAAATCTAAACTAAACTCCAAAATAATGATAAAAATGGCTTCCAAATGTGACTTTAAGGATTCTAAATTAAGTTATGTATTTCTTCCAAGTATTTTCTTCACATTTTTAATTTTTCAAGAATTCCTAAATGTGGAAGAAATTCATGGTAAAAATAAAAAATTTTTACATAGGAGGGAAGCTCTTACTGAGGGAAGATGAAATCTGATGTCAAAATGAGTTGAAATCGCCCCAAATCCAAGATCTCTCAAACCCTAGGTCAAAATTTTTGGTAAATAAGAGAAGAAGATGATGAATAGTAGTGGTTAACTGGTCAAAATTGTGATTAAAAGGTAATTATTTAAATCTTCGTCGTCGGCGGGATCGTTCACACTGTCGGCGAGCTTTATTGAATTAAATATCAGTAGTCTCGGGAAAAACATGTCGTCAGCAGCCTCGAGGGCGCCATCGACGAGATTCTTAAATATTGTTCATTTTCTAGATTTTTGCGATTTCGATCAATTTCAAGCCTCAGCGACATCCGTTCGATTAATTTAAACATAAATTTTTAAGTGAATAAGTGATGTATTAACACAAATAAACATTCACAACACAAACATCACAATTATATATAAAATCCAAGGTTTACAATACACATTACACAACACACAAGTTAGGTATTTCCTCAACCTAAATTCATCAATTCAGCGTCGCAATCCAAGCCATAACACTCTAAACACTGAAAACAAACATTCCAATCATAATCTCAACTATGGTGAGATCAAAAATTAAACTTTTATGATAATATTTTGTTGTATTTTTTATCTTCAAATCATTCAACTTAAAATCCCAAACTCACAATCAACGTTAAATACTTAACTTTTCACTTGGAATGACTTTATAATTTTTACCATCTCGACCATAAATTTTTTTTATAAGAATAATCAATTTGTGTTTCACTAGATTCATTCTTATAAGTAATAATATATTCATCTCTTTTCTTAAATATAATAACAACAAAATTATCAGCTAAATTAAAATCTAATATAACTCTACCTTTTTATTAGTTACTCCAAAATCATAGTCACATAAATACTTCTAAAATCTTCTATCATTCCACTAATTTGTCCATTTAAATCTCCTCCATTAATTTTTTTGTCAAAAGGTAATGTTTGTATTAATATTCTAAGTTATTCCAAAATTTTTCTTTAAACATATATCCAAACCTATGAGTGGAGCATAAGCGCGTATAATATTATAAGATTTAGTATCAAAGACAATCTTTAGAGCTATACTTTTATCTCTAATTCTATTAATCTTTACAACATTATCTTTCAAACTTTTATCTAAAATTACACACATATCATTTCTAGTAGATCTCCAACTTGAATATTAATGTTTAAAACTAAAACTATCAATCTCTTAAGTACTTTCTCTAACCCATTTAATTTCTTGAATACATAAGATATTCATCTTTCAACGAATCATACTATCAATTAATTTTATTAATTTATCTGTGAGGGTACTTATATTCCATGTTTTTATCATAATATTATTTTTATTTAATAACTTATTTGCACGCATCCGTCCATAATGTGGGAACCCTTACTTATTTAACACTACACCAGGATGTCGATGCAACGACCCTTCCACACTTGTCATTATATTCAGGTCACACAGCATGTCGATTCTAGGGGTCGCGCTAGTGTTTATGATGTGATTTAAAAAACTCATGTCAAAATTTTTAGACAATTTTTTTGTTGATTATCAACTAACTAATGCAATCTTCTACTCTTAAATCAATGACAGTAACCTTTTATTTTACATGCACAAGAAGATCACTTTGACCGAATTTCTTTAACATGTGAATTTAAAATTTTCCTTCAATTTCAACAATCAAGAATAGGCATCAATAAATGATCGTTCTTCTAGGTTTACAATACAATAAATGAAGGAAATTACAGCAATTTTAGTGAATCACGCAGAAATTTGAGAGTTTGTAATCTTATTCATAGACTTACATAATTATAAATACCTGTCAAGAACAGACATTTTATGCAATTCTAAGGGTCTTCAGATTTACATATCAACAAGTAGAATTTGTACAAAAGAAGACCAACCATTTCCAAACATCGTGCTAAGACTCTTTTCTTGGTATGGCCTTGGTTGAGCTTGAGGTTTCAATTCCATGTTCAATTCAGGATTGACCTGTAAAATAGACCAAAAAATAATATAAAAAGTAACCTACAAAGTAAATAAACATTTCACAAAATCAAAGTCAACCTTATAAAATATCAATAAAGCGTGCATAACAAAAAAGAAACAAATTGAGCAAATGGTCTTCTTTCTAAACATAGGACAAACAAATTCAAAATAACTTTGAAAAATGGTAAGTGAAAATATACGCATCAATTTCAGAGGTAGCTGAATCACAAATTTGGATATTTTACTTAATTGTACAAACAGTTATTGAAAAGAAGAACATAATTAAAATAAGTGCCATTTTAAAATTAGAAAGCAACACTTAGCTTCCTTTATTTAGGAAGACTTTGAATATCACGATTTTTCATTTGTATTGGAATTAGGGCTGTGAAAAAAGCTCGTTGTTCACGAACAGCTTACGTTCGGCTTGTTAAGTAGCTCGTGTTCGGCTCATTCGTTATCTATACGAGCCGAACACGAACAATTTTTTTAAGCTCGAATTATAAACGAACAGAACATCAACAACTGTTCGGCTCATTTTAGCTCGAAACATATTTTGTTCATCTAATAATATTATATATATATATATATATATATATATCTAGATTTAAATGAAAAGCTCGTATGGTCATGTGGTTCTATGTCTTCTATTGTACAGATTTGGTGCAGGTTCGAATCCAGTGATCTATAAAAAATACATATTTCTTTATGTCTTAATTCTTATTAATTTCTAAGGATATTATGCTTTAATGAAAGGTATTTTTTGTGTTTTTTGGATGTAGGTGGTGTAAAAAGGTCTAAAAAGGAAAAAGGAGCAAAAATGAAGCAAAATACAAAAAGTATATAAAAATATGGCCTGGCACCTAGGAGCCAGAAGCTGACGCCTAAGCGCCAGATTCGATATAAAAACTGTCAAGTTTTTGACAACGTTTGATCAATTATTTTGAAGGAGTGAGCGGTTATTGGACATTCTAGAAGACTGACAGTTGTTCCTTGATAATAGGACATGTGATACATTGCATTTGGACGCTCTAAAACGGTTTTAAAATTGAAGAGGTGCTAGCCAAAGTGAAGAGATGTGAAGAACTGGATGCGGTGTCCGGCGCCTAGGCGCCTGACCGACCTTCTAGAAGATTCATTGAATGTGGACATGTTTTGAAGAGGTGCCTCAAGGCAACCCTTGAAGCCTATAAATAGGGGTCCATTTCTTCAGAAAACATGCCCCTCCCATTGTAACCCTTTCTCTTATCCACTTTAGGATCTCTCATCCTTAGAGAGAGAAATAGAGAGAGAAATTTAGGGCCACTTTTGTTTAGTTTAGTGAGTTTATTTTCAAGTTGTTGCATCTGGAGTTCATTACACTGTGGAGTCAGTAGGAATCAGAAGATCTGTAGAAGAAATATTTGAGATAAGTATTTTTATAATTGATTCAAAGTTTATTTATCATGTTTTGTTGTTTATTTTCAATATGTTCTCAGTAGTTAGTTTACTTTCTTCCTTCAATTATAAAGAGATAGATAAGATAATATAAAGATTCGATGAAGAATTGAAATTTAAAATATTTTTCAAAACATTGTGATGACATTAATACCTGATCTTACTTTACTTTTTAAATTGGCCATTTAAATTGTTAAAACCTGTTGAAGAGTTTTGAGACCTTGAAGGAGAAAAACTCTTAACTTGTAAATGTCACATGAATCCTTGGGTAGTCGAAGGCCATGTGCGAGCTATTCAAGGTGAAGTGCAAATAAATAGGAAGATAAGATTTAAAGGGTGTAGAATTGATAAGTTTTTAGAGTGACATACTAAATTCTTATAATTTGATTTATAGATTAGGAAAGGGTCACTAATAGGGCCGACCATAGCCACCCTTGGACATCCAGAAGTGTGAGCCTAAATTAACCCATTCTACTAACAATACATCCGGATCTGTTCTGTAAATTAGCCAATGTTCTTTGCGCCTGGATCAAAGGGTAAAGAATAGGAATGCTTCTATTTGGCACAGTACCATGAATCAAATTCTCCAACGAATATTAAATTATCTTAAAAATCTTAGATTAATTAAAGGGAAGAAAGTTGTTTATTTTATAGTTTTCATAAATCATTTTCTTATTATTGTTTTCTTTATTTGCATCTAGTAAATTAATAGTAATTTATAATTAAATTAAAAGATAAAAATATTTTTTTATTTAGAAAATTTATCACTATAATTCTTCCCTGTGGGATCGATACTGGGGTCTTTCTTTCAAAGCCCTATATTACTCGAAACGATACGTATACTTGCGTAGTACCCCTTGTATGTAAAAATATTTTCTAAATTTATATCATATTGATTTTATACACTAGCCGCTATTTATAAATTGAGTCAAGTTTTTTGCCATCTTTTGGAAGTGAATATTACTGCATTATTACGGGTCGGGTCAAGTTTTTGGCGCCGATGCCGGGGAAGAAAGAAATAGAATAGTATATATTTTATTCCTTGTTTTATGCGAAGATTTGGTTCTGAAGGATTAATACCTTTAGATTCTGAATTAGAAAGAATAATTAGAAAAATTAAAAAGGGAAAACAAATTCAAAAATTTCAAGAAATGACTACTTTACAAAATCCAATTAATACTTTTACATTAAGGGATTATGCTAACCCTACAGTTGATGAACTTCATAGTAGTATTCAAATACTTACTGTAGATGCTAATTCTTTTGAACTTAAACCGTCTATTATTCAAATGGTGCAAAACAATCAATTTGGTGGATCACCAAATGAGGATCCAAATTTACATCTTGTTAGTTTTTTTAGAAATTTGTGCTACCTTTAAATATAACAATTTTTTTTTATGATGCTATTAGACTTAGACTCTTTCCTTTTTCTTTAAGAGATAAAGCAAAGATGTGATTAAACTCATTAGCGACTGGTTCTATTAAAACATGAGATGAAATGGCAAAAAAATTCCTTGCTAAATCTTTTCCTCCTTCTAAAACTGCTAAATTAAGAAATGATATTACTTCGTTTAGTCAATTTGACGGGGAGACAATTTATGAAACTTGGGAAAGATTTTAAAGAACAATTAAGAAAATGTCCTCATCATGCTTTACCTGATTGGTTGATTATTCAAATATTTTATAATGGATTAATTGGATCTTTAAAATTAATTATTGATGCTGTTGCTGGAGGTTCTTTAATGTCTAAATCATTTGAAGAAGCTTACACTTTAATTGAAGAAATGGCTAATAACAATTTTCAATGGCCTTCCGAAAGGATTATTCCTAAAAAGATGGCCAGTATTCACGATAATGAAGCCTTTTCTATCTTAGCTTCACAAGTTACGGCAATGTCTAAGAAATTAGAGAATTTTGCAATTAATATTTCGCATAATAACTTTGCTAATATTGAAGATTCTCAAACTATTGAAACTTTACAAGCTATTGCAAGTAAAAATAATCCTTATTCAAATTATTATAATCTTGGGTGGAAAAATCATCCTAATTTTAACTGGAATAATTCACAACAACAATGGGATAATAATCAATCTCATCCCACTGAAAATTGGAATAATCAAGTTAATTCAAATTATAAACCTCCTGGATTTAATAAGCAACAGAAAAAGTTATCAATAGAAGAATTAATTTTACAAATGAATAATCAATTACAAAATCAAAATACTGTTATTCGTAATATTGAAAATCAAATGGGGTAAATTGCTACTTTAATTAATAACAGACCTGTAGGAACACTTCCTAGTAATGTTGAAATTAATCCAAAGAAAACTAGAAAAGAACATGAACAAGTTAAAGCTGTGCAACTTAGAAGTGGAAATGAATTAAAAGAAAGAAAGCAGAATGAAATTGAAAAAGAGATTGAGGTTGAAGAGATTGAAAAACCTAAAGAAACTCTCTCTCCTAGTCAAGATCAGACTTTTATACATGTTAATGTAGAAGTTGAAAATCCACCACCTTTTCCTCAAAGACTTAAACAGCAGAAATTAGATCATCAATTTTCTAAATTCTTTGAAATTTTTAAGAAACTTACTATTAACATACCTTTTGCTGAAGCATTGGAACAAATGCCAACTTACACAAAATTTATGAAGGATATTTTAAGCAAAAAATGAAAATTTGAAGCTTTTCAAACTGTTGCATTAAGTGAAGAATGCAGTACAATAATTCAAAAGAAATTACCTGAAAAGCTTAAGGATCCTGGAAGTTTCACTCTACCCTGTGCTATTGGAGAAAAATTTTGTGGAAAAGTTTTATGTGATTTAGGAGCAAGTATTAATCTCATGTCATTTTCTATCTTTCGAAGATTGGATTTAGGCGATATTACTCCCACCACTGTAACCCTTCAGTTAGCTGATAGATCGATCACTTATCCTAAAGGAGTTATAGAGGATGACCTTGTTAAAGTGGATAAATTTATCTTCCCTGTAGATTTCATCGTACTTGATATGGAAGAAGATAAAGTGATACCTATTATTTTAGGGAGTCCTTTTCTAGCTACCGGACGAGCTATGATTGATGTGCAAAAATGAGAACTAACCATGAGAGTAAATGATCAAGAAATTAAATTCAATGTTCTTAAATCAATGAAGTACCCTGACAAAAGAAATGTTACCGAATGGATATAATTGATTATTTAATTGAAAAACATTATCAAGAAAAATGTAAAGTCATTTCTGAAGAAAAATTTGAATTTTTAACTGATGAAGATGAAGTAGTAGAAGAAGAAGAGAATCATTTTATTAAAGATAATTGGGAAACTTTAGACATAACTCAAAATGATATACTTTTACCCTCAATTAAAAAAGCCCCTGAACTGGAATTAAAAATGTTACCTTCCCATTTAAAATATGCGTTTCTTGGAAGTTCGTTAACTTTACCTGTTATTAATTCTTCTGAACTGAGTAAAGATCAAGAAGAAAAACTACTATGTGTGTTAAAGAATTATAAGAAAGCTTTTGGTTGGACTATTGCTGATATAAGAGGAATAAGCCCTTCCATTTGCATGCATATAATCTTAATGGAAGAAAATTTTAAACCTACTATAGAATCGCAAAGAAGATTAAATCATATCATGAAAGAGGTTGTTAAAAAAGAAATTATTAAGTGGTTAGATGCTGGTATTATTCATCCTATTTCGGATAGTCAATGGGTAAGTCCTATTCATTGTGTTCCGAAGAAAGGAGGTGTAACTGTTATTGTTAATGATAAAAATGAACTTATTCCTACAAGACAAGTTACTGGATGGTGAATTTGTATTAACTATAGGAAATTAAACAAAGCCACTAGAAATGATCATTTTTCTTTACCTTTCTTAGATCAAATGCTCGATAAATTAGTTGGACACTCATATTTCTGTTTTCTCGATGGATATTATGGTTATCATCAATTGCTTATTGCTCATGAGGACAAAGAAAAGACAACATTTACAAGTCCTTATGGAACATTTGCTTTTAGAAGAATGTCTTTTGGTTTATGTAATGCACCTGCAACTTTTCAAAGATGTATGATGTCAATATTTTGTGATTTGATTGACAAAGGAATTGAAATATTCATGGACGATTTTTCGATCTTTGGAACTTCTTTTGAATGTTGTTTGGAAAACATAGCCAAAGTTCTGAAAAGATGTGAAGAAACAAATTTAGTTCTTAACTGGGAAAAATGTAAATTCATGGTCACAGAAGGCATTGTACTTGGTCACAAAATATCACAAAAAAAGATGGAAGTAGATCAAGCAATAGTGAAAATTATTGCTGAATTGCAACCACCTACTACTGTTACTGATGTGAGAAGTTTTCTAGGTCATGCTGGATTTTATAGAAGATACATAAAGAATTTTTCTAAAATTGCTAAACCTCTGTCATTTATTAGAAAAAGTTGCAAAATTTGAATTTAATAAAGAATGTATTAATGCTTTTAATATTCTAAAAGAAAAATTAATAACTGCACCTATCATTGTTGCACCTAACTAGAATAAATCTTTTGAATTAATGTGTGATGCAAATGATTTTACAATTGGAGCTGTATTAGGACAAAAATATGAGAAAGTTTTCAAAGTCGTATATTATGCTAGTAAAACTCTCACCGAAACACAAAGAAATTACACTACCACTCGAGAAAGAGCTTCTAGCTATAGTATATGCCTTTGATAAATTTAGACCTTATGTTCTTGGTACTAAATGCATAGTTCATACCGATCATTCTCGCTATTAAATATCTATTATCTAAGAAGGATTCTATACCTAGACTTATAAGATGGGTTTTACTTCTACAAGAATTTGATTTTCAAATAGTAGATAGAAAAGGAATCGAAAATCAAATTGTTGATCATTTGTTCAGAATTAAAAATGATATTATTTCGAAGAAAATATAAATGAGAAATTCCCGATGAATCTTTATATGTTATTCAAAGATGCAAAACACCTTGGTATGCTGATATTGTTAATTATTTAGTTAGCAATATTTTGCCTTATGACTTGGATAACAAATTTATTAAGAAATTTAAATATGATGCTAAATCTTATATTTGGGAAGAACCTCATTTATTTAAAATTGGTAAAGATTCTATGATTCGAAGATGTGTACCTTATGAGGAAACTTTTGCTATTATTCAAAAATGTCATGATTCTGATTTTGGAGGACACTTTGGCATAGATAAAACTGCATTTAAAATTTTAAATTCTGAATTTTATTGGCCTACCTTATTTAAATATATGAGATAATATGTGAAAACATGTGATCGATGTCAAAGGATGGGAAATATATCTAGGAAGGATGAAATGCCTTTAAACTATATATTGGAAATTGAAATTTTTGATATATGGGGTTTAGACTTTATGGGACCATTTGTTCCATCATCTGGAAAAATTTATATTTTATTAGCGATTGATTATGTTTCAAAGTGGATTGAAGCTCGTTGCTTTACCAAACTGTGATTCCAAAAGTGTTTCTAAATTTTTAAAGAAAATGATATTTTCAAGATTTGGAATGCCTAAGGTAATTATCACTGATGGTGGAAGTCATTTCAGGAATATAAGAATTCAATCATTACTACAAAAATTTGGAATTAAACATAGAATTGCAACTGCTTATCACCCATAATCTAGTGGAATGGCTGAAGTATCAAACAGAGAAATTAAAAGAATTTTAGAGAAAACTGTTAATCCTAAAAGAACTGATTGGGTTGATAGACTTGATTCTGCATTATGGGCTTATAGAACAGCTTATAAGACACCAATCGGAATGTCACCTTACCGGTTAATTTATGGTAAACATTGTCACTTACTCGTAGAACTTGAACATAAAGCTTATTGGGCGATAAAGGAGTTTAATTTTAATTTGAATAAAGTAGGAGAAAAATGATTATTGCAACTAAATGAGATGGAAGAAATACGAAACGAATCGTATGAAAATGCGAGAATTTATAAAGAGAAAATGAAGATGTTGCATGATAAGAAACTTTCAGGAAAAATTTTTGAGCCTGGACAAAAAGTATTATTGTTTAATTCTTGTTTAAGACTTTTTCCTGGAAAATTAAAATCTAAATGGATTGGACCCTATTTAGTTGAGAAAGTATACCATTATGGAGCTGTAGATATTAAAGATCCCAAAATAGGAAAAATTTTTAAAGTAAATGGAGTAAGATTGAAGCCTTATTTGGGAGATATTAAAAAGATTTATAAAGAGGCTTATGAATTGAGTCAACCTGATTAAAGATTTACTTAAGTCGGGCTGACGACGTTAAACCAAGCGCTTTGTGGGTGGTAACCCATAATTATCTTTGTTTATGAGTGTTTTTGTGTTTTAATGTAAGGTTATGCCTCGATCTTGATTAATTTTATATTACTTTAGAAAAAATTGATGCTCATAAGTCTTTGATGACTTAGGCTGAAAATTATTTTGAAGTATGTAAGATTTAAAAATAGGATCACTCTATTATGAATATGAGTAAAAAGGATATCAAGTTAACCTTCATTATGATTATTTACAATGTGAATTATTGAGTCTAAATTACTCTTACCAGTATAATTTACTTATCTTAGAGAACAAAATTTTAAAATTTAACGATTAGGCGAAAAGGAGTTGAACATAGTTCCGGCGCCTAGGCACCAGAATTCGGCGCCTAAGCACCAGAATCAACTATGTATCAATAGGTCCGGCGCCTAGGAGCCAGATTCGGCTCCTAAGCGCCACGGTTACTGGGTTGTGCAAAAACAAAAAATTTTCAGTTTTTCACACGATTTTTCCCTTTAAATCAACCTATCTTCTTCCCTAACCATCAAGCAATCAAAATTACGTCCCTTGCACTTCATTCTTGAGAGATTTGAGAAATTCTTGAAGAAATGGAAGGAAGAAATCGTGGAGAAGAAGCTAGGGACAAGGTCTCAAAAGATCCTCAACCCTACTTCAATGGTTTCATCGTTGTAAGTTTAGAGAAAATTTCTAGTCGTTTGGATAAGTTTGAAGCGGAGTTTAAAAGCATTGGAAATCGCCTTCATGAGATGTTTCATCAAGTTGAACATCTAGAATGGCAAATGAAACTTCAATTTGATCATTTTGCGGCTTATCAAGATGCTCAAGTTGAAATGTATGCGAAGAACAAGTGGATTGACGAAAAGATGGCTACGGATTTCTCAAAAGCGTTAGTGTTCTTTCCAAGTGGAATACACAATTTCCCTTGTGAAGAGTAGAATATTGTGGTAATGAGATTTAATATTTAATTTCTATAAATTTTTGAAAAATGTTGTGGAAGTTAGAAACTAAAGCCCTACTCTAATATGAGTAATTGGAAGTTGAATTTACGAATTTTGGTGGAAAATTAAATTTAAAAATAATTTTTTGTGAAAGGCGAGTCTGGTGCCTAGGCGCCAGAATTCGGCACCTAAGCGTCAGTTCGGCTTGTACCCGAAAATTTACTTAAATAACCCCCAAAAGCCATTTTTTGACGCCTAAGCTTCATCTTCTTCCCCATTTCACGAAAATACATCCTCTAGATCCATTTTGAGGTCAAAATATCAAGGATTTGAGTGTGAAACCACTCGATTTCTTCTTCTCAAGGTCAGATCTACACTTTAAACCATTTATTTTAGATTTTCACCATAGATTTCCCTAGGTTTTGCTAAGAACCGAAATTTTTGAAAATTTTTTTGATTTTTAGTGATTTCTTTGGATTTCTAAACTTATTTTAAGTTTTATAAACTTAAAAAGAGTTTAAATCTTTGATTCATAAATTTGTTCTTATTTTCTTTCACGTTTAGATGGCTCCAAAATCTAAACGCGGGAAGGCACGAGATAACTTTAATAACAGTAAATTTTCTACTGCGACTGCGCATTTTTGCTTCCATGAATTTGCAACGTCCAGAAAGTTCATTTCTGAACAAAGTTTCTATCATGCTGGAGAAATGATCGAAAACACTATTGTTGCACACAATTGGCAACAATTATGTTATTTTATTGTTGTTGTTGTTATCCCGATTGTTCGAGAATTTTAGACAAATTTTCTGGATGCCGAAGATTATGAAGTCTTTGTTAGAGGAATCGGAGTAGGATTTAGTACAGAAATAATCAACATATTTTATGGCCTGCCATCGACTATTGAGTGCTATTATTCTGGATTATCACCATCTGAGGGAGATTTGGATAGATCATTGCTTATCTGACTGACTGTACTGGATCTTGGAAGATCAGGAATGGAAAAAGGGTAAACTTCAAATCCTCCGAATTAAATGGTATATCTAAAGCATGACACTATTTTATTTCTGCAAAATTGTTACCTTCCAACTACCTGAGTGAAGTGACTGGTGATCGAGCGATCTTAAACTACTGCATTCAGGAGACGAAGCCTATTGATGTGGGGAGTATTATTTATGATTCTGTGGATTCTACTACGAGGTCCAGCACTTCTGTTGGATTGGGATTCCCATCTCTGATATATTCATTATGTGTTAGTAATGGAGTCACTGCTGATATTTTTGAGGAGAAGTTAAAGTCTACCAAGCCAATTAGACAGGAGAGTGTTAGTATCTATGATCGTCTTCGAGGGAAGAGATCAACCGCTCATTCTACTTCTGCACATACTTCAGGTAGACCTTCTACTTCTCGACCCTCTACTTCTGCTGAGCCACCATCAGATTTCAGGAATCAATGCATGATCGAGTTTGAGAGCGAGCGACGGGAGTTATTTCAAACTCACTGCGGGATTGATACTATTAATAGAAAACTAGATCATTTATCCGATTATACCCGGAAGGAAGAGTAGTTATGATGCTGAGTATGATGAAGCCCTAGTCAGATTTCTGAAAGGTGAACATGATGTTAGTTTTCCTACTTTTCCTATATTCACACCATTTGTTGATCCTAAGGACGTAGAATTTTCCTTTGGTGATGATGATGATGAGGCTACAACTAGTGACTAGTAGTTATAGATCTTTATGTTGAACTACTCTGTTAGTTTGTTTTGCTTGTTTTGTTTGTTTAGTTTTGTGTTTGATGTATGTTGATTGATTAGTATAAAGATTTTGTTGTTAAAATATTCTTAGTATATTGTGTTGAGACTGAAGTTAGAATTAATTTATATGTTGTTTTAGTCTACTGTTTAGTAATTAGTAATTTTGCTCTGTTTTAATTCTGTTTCAAATTTAGTATCATCATAAAATTAGCCTGCTTACTTTTTATGCATGCTTAAATTTTATATTAATTATTCATAAAAGCAAGATAGAAGTTAATTTTTCTTTTTAAGATTGTTTTTACATACTTATTAAAAAATTTTATGATTTTCTTTCTCTCATACTTTCAAATTATCATAGTATACCAAAACCTAAGTTTAGGGGAAGGGAAAATCCATTCAAAATTAAATTTTATTTGTCCTTAAAGAGCTAATATTTTCATTAAAATAAAAATTTTTTAATATAACTTAAGGAATGAAGAATTTATTTGAGATCACTTTTATTTTTGAAATTATAAACAATTTAGTGAAAATTTAACCAAAATTTTACTAACTTTGATTGATTTTAAGAATAGAATTATTTAACTTAAAGAAGAATAAGATATATAATTTTTCTATTCATGATAGAAATAATAGAATTTTAGAAATATTAAGTAATCAAAAATTATTTCTTGAAAAAGAAAAGATTGGAAATCTTTTTGAATTCTTATTTATGTTATAATAATTAAGTGGAAATGTATAAGTTTTGAAAATATAAGTTAAGGATAGTGAAATTCAAAACCATTAACAGGCTATCCAGATATAGTAATCCTCTCTATAAAAAATAAAAATAAAAAAAGAGAAGAGAGGAGAAGCTTGAGGAAATGCCTAATCAAAAATTAATTTCACTTGAATTGTCTTATAGGAAGAAAACTAGTTACATACTTTACTTAATTTTTATACATAAATATTTATTTAGAAAAGATTTTTTAAGAAGATTTTTTTCTTGTAAATAATCTATGAAAGCTTAATATAATAGACTTCTATTATTTTCAAAATTGATGGAAAGTTTGAAATCTTATGATTTGGTAGTTAAATATTCTTTAAATTCTTAAAATTAAACCTAGTTAGTGAAATTGGGTTAATGATTTACTAAAGACTTTATAAAATCAAAAATTATAAGGAATCATAAATATTTATCTTTTATTCCAAAGGTTATATATTTTATATAGTAGAAAAAGTTACTTGAGGACAAGTAACATTTAAGTTTGGGGGATTTTGATCTATTAAAAAATATCTATTTCTTTATGTCTTAATTCTTATTAATTTCTAAGGATATTATGCTTTAATGAAAGGTATTTTTTGTGTTTTTTGGACGTAGGTGATGTAAAAAGGTCTAAAAAGGAAAAAAGGAGCAAAAAGGAGCAAAAATGGAGTAAAATACAAAAAGTATATAAAAATATGGCTTGGCACCTAAGCGCCAGACTCGATACTAAAACTGTCAAGTTTTTGACAATGTTTGATCAATTATTTTGACAGAGTGAGCGGTTATCGAACATTCTAGAAGACTGGCAGTTATTCCTTGATAATAGGACATGTGATACATTACATTTGGACGCTCTAAAACGGTTTTAATCGTGAAGAGGTGCGAACCAAAGTGAAGAGGTGTGAAGAACTGGATGCGGTGTCCGGCGCCTAGGCGCCTGACCGACCTTCTAGAAGATTCATTGAATGTGGACATGTTTTGAAGAGGTGCCTCAAGGCAACTCTTGAAGCATATAAATAGGGTCCATTTCTTCAGAAAACGTGCCCCTCCCATTGTAACCCTTTCTCTTTTCCACTTTAGGATCTCTCATCCTTAGAGAGAGAAATAGAGAGAGAAATTTAGGGCCACTTTTGTTTAGTTTAGTGAGTTTATTTTCAAGTTGTTGCATCCGGAGTTCATTACACTCGTGGAGTCGGTATGAATCGGAAGATCCGTAGAAGAAATATTTGAGATAAGTATTTTTATATTTGATTCAAAGTTTATTTATCATGTTTTCTTCGTTTATTTTCAATGTGTTACGAGTAGTTAGTTTACTTTCTTCCTTCAATTATGAAGAGATAGATAAGATAATATAAAGATTCGATGAAGAATTGAAATTCAAAATATTTTCAAAACATTGTGATGACATTAATACATGATCTTACTTTACTTTTTAAATTAGCCATTTAAATTGTTAAAACCTGTTGAAGAGTTTTGAGAACTTGAAGGAGAAGAACTCTTAACTTGTAAATGTCACATGAATCCTTGGGTAGTCGAAGGCCATGTGCGGGCTATTCAAGGTGAAGTGCAAATAAATAGGAAGATAAGATTTAAAGGGCGTAGAATTGATAAGTTTTTAGAGTGGCAGACTAAATTCTTATAATTTAATTTATAAATTAGGAAAGGGTCACTAGTAGGGCCGACTATAGCCACCCTTGGACATCCAGAAGTGTGAGCCTAGATTAACCCATTCTACTAACAATACATCCGGACATGTTTTATAAATTAGCCAATGTTCTTTGCGCCTAGATCAAAGGGTAAAGAATAGGAATGCTTCTATTTGGCACAATACCATAAATCAAATTCTCCAACGAATATTAAATTATCTTAAAAATTTTAGATTTATTAAAGGGAAGAAAGTTGTTTATTTTATAGTTTTCATAAATCATTTTCTTATTATTGTTTTCTTTATTTGCTTCTAGTAAATTAATAGTAATTTATAATTAAATTAAAAGATAAAAATATTTTTTTTTATTTAGAAAATTTATCACTATAATTTTTCCCTGTGGGATCGATAGTGGGGTCTTTGTTTCAAGGCCCTATATTACTTGAAACGATACGTATACTTGCATAGTACCCCTAGTGTGTAAAAATATTTTCTAAATTTATATCATATTGATTTTATACACTAGCCGCTATTTATAAATTGAGTCAAGTTTTTGGCCATCTTTTGGAAGCGAATATTATTGTATTATTGCGGGTCGGGTCATCCAGCACCCTGTTGACCTCATTTTTGATGAGGTCTCTTCTTTTCTCACTCCTTAGTACTTAGGATATAGCCTTAGGATTTTCCTTTGATTACTCTTAGAGGACTAAAAATGGAACCCACCCTTTAGAAATTCAAACTACTTCTTAACTCCTTGCAAACCCCACAAGCTTGATTGTAGACCCCTAATCACCTAGAGGGTTGAAGTCAAATGCGGAGGTTTGAAAGATGAGTTCCCTATAGGACCTTTTTGGCCCTAAGAATACCCTGGATGGCCTGGTTTGGTGAGGCTTGACTTGCACATACATTACACTCTCACACACATTCCAAGTCCTAAAACCACACTCTCACCCAACTTGACTTCCTGACTCATGTAGGTAATTCACATGGATGATCCTTAACCCCTAAGCCTCTGGCTAAGAGGTTTAGGAACAATATAATGAATGTCTCAAATGAGTCCTCTCATGGCTCATATGGGCTTAATATGGCTTCATGGCTCAACCAAAATGATTCCATTTCACTCACACTTGATCAATCTTCCTTTTTTCAAAATTTCAATTTTCGACCCCCGGGGCCCTGGACCCACTAAACCTACCAAATACCCTTGAAATGACCTAAAATTTGCAAAATTGCCTAAATTACCCAAGATCCCTCAAAATCAATCTTAAACACTTCCCACCATTCAAATTGACCATCTTTGGCCAAAAATCCCAAAAATTACCAAAATACCCTTTTACCCCAAAAATCCAAAAAATTCAGAAAATTCCCAAAAAATTCCAGAAAATCCCAAATATTCCCAATTTCATTTTGTTCAACTACACTATGGGCCATTTGCCAATTTACCCCACTTTTACTAAAACCCCCAATTTGACCCATTTTTAACCCAAGTGAACCCAATGTCAAACCAAGCCACCCCAATTGACCTCAATTCTGGTCCAATTCAATTCTAAACTTCAATTCAACACCCCCAACATCAATTTACACCAAATCCAAGTCCAATTTTATTGACATTTGAGCCCAATTTCAATTTGAAGTCTAAGGCCCAATTTTGGCCCATGACCTAAACCTAGCTCAAACCAATCCAATTCAACACCAATTGGCCCCAAATCTTTTCCAAAGCCTTCCTAACACCCCCATAAACAAAACACTAACTTGATTTGCCTAAAATTTGAACCTAAACTCCACCCAAACCTAACCCAAAACCAAAATCCCTTAAATTGACCTAAGCCCAAACCTAACCCAAATGGGCCTAAATCCCAAAATCAAAGCTCAACCAAATTTGAAAACTCTTTGTGACATTCCCATAAACATTTCTCAACTTTAATTTTACATCAAATCCAACTTTAGCCCAACCTTAAACCAAGTTAGCCCAATTAGACCCACTTTGGCCCCTTTACTAAAAGACCCACATTAAACCCAATTCAATTCAAAATCACTTCAAATTTGTTCCAAATAACACATGACACATCCCTAAACTAAACCCAACATTTATTTGGCATGGTCCTTCACAAAACTTTCATCCAAAAGCCCATTTTAAAATCTAAAAGCCCACTTCCATAAAGCCTTTAAAAGCCCACTTTCACCAAAACTCAAAAAAGCCCAAAATCTATCCTAAAGCCCACATGATATTTTCATTTGTCATCCTTTTAACCAAAAGCAACCCCTAAGTTTTAAATCCATGATCAAATGATTCCAAATTAAAGCCTCATGCCAAATCACCCCTAAATGCCAAAAATCCCTAAAATCCATTTCCATGTAAATAAGCTACGCCATCCCTAAGCCAAATGGAGTCCTTGGAGCAATGCACAAGCCACATGAAAGTCATGAGAGCTTTGACTTATCACCACTCCCTAAATGGAAAAAGGAGGAAACCCTTTTATGATTCCCTTAGGAGTGATTAAACACTCCCATTTATCCCCTAATCTTGCTTAAGCCTAATTGTACTTGGATTGTGACTTGACCCCACTAATCAAGCTGACTCAAGTGACTTTCTCTTCAGCCCAAGCCAGCCTTGGGGAGGTGCACCTAGCCTAAACCATGAGTTGACTAAACCAAGCCCAAAATGACTCTTCCCCCTTACCACTTAAATCAAACTCCTTTACACATGTCAAGCCTCAATTGACTACACCATTGCCAACCCCTGACCCTTCTGAGCCAGATGGTGACCTAACCCTGCCGGCCAGCCGCCTGGGTCGCCGGAAAACACCATGGTCGAGAGCTCCATGTGAGCCAAATTTTTCAATTCTCCCTTGCTGAGTTGTCCCAGTCCAATTGAACACCATGGTTGTTCTTCTCTTGCATAGAGCAGCTGATCCCAAGCATCAAACCCCCCTGGGAAGCCCTCCAGCCACCTCTATTTAAACACCACCACCTCTCGGCCAAATAAGGTGTTGAACCAAACCTTACCAAAACTCTGCCAAAATCACTCCAGACTTCTCTCCAGACATAGAGAACTTGATCCCCACTGAAATCCAGCCCTAAAACCCTCTCTGTGAGCTCAATTTCTGAGTTGAAAACCCACCCAAAAAATAGGACACTTTACCACAATGAGCCAATCTCCAAATTGATTGATCCAACACCTTCACTAGACCAAGAGGAGAAGTTCCCCAGCAAAAGCCCCCTCACCAGGCCAGCCATTGCTTCCAGCCTCAAATCTTTGTGATCGTCCTTGGTCACTTTCATACTTAGACAATTCCCGGAATCCGGAGACTTCATCCGGAGCTTGCCGAACTCAATCGAAGGTGACACAACTCTCAGATCGAAGCTTCACTTCTCTGAGCAAAGGTATGAACTCATTCTTCATCCCGAGCTTCCAACAATTCTCCATTTTGTTTGGGTTAATTTCATAGCCTATAAACCATATGGATGTGTTCGTCTCTTCAAGACGAATCGATAGAGTATAAGAACTAGAAAATCCATGTAGAATCGAGTGAGATCTTAGGGTTTTAGTGTGGACGGTCACGGGTGCACACCAGTCGTAGACGATGACCAGGAGCTGTCAGATCGCGCGTGTATTGAGTGGACGGTCGAGATCAAGCCGGACAACGCAATGGTACGTGAACCGCGGGCCACTGGGGAGCTGAGGCAGATGGTGACGCCGAATCACAGCACAACGCGTGGGCTTTCGGAGCTGCCGAGGTTGACGTGGCGCCGCGTGGATAAGTAGGAAATTAGGGTGTTTTTGAATTATTTAAATGCCCTGAACTTCAAAAATTCATATCTTTGCATAGGAAAATTACAAAAATAAAATAAAAATACCCTCTTGCTCAGTGAACAGAGGAAAATAATGTGGGAAAGAAATCAAGTTAATTGGATGAGTATTTTATTTTTAATAATTTATTTACTGTTTTCAATATTTTGATTCTCCATTTGCATGGACAATTCACCATGGCATGAGACCATAGGGCTTTTGAAGCCTTTGATCTTGGCCGAATTTTCCTGTGCGGCGTCCGAACGGTCCTCTACGTTCGGACGCCAATTAAGTGATGATGCTTGGCGGTGTGGGGGTCCCAAATGCCACGCCGGATTTAATAAAAAAAGAGGGAAATTTCCCCCGGCCCGGCCCGACCCGCGTCCATCCCGCCAATACGGTACATCTGGTTCCCGTAACAACAAAATAAAAAGCAGAAAGGTGGACCAGCTCTGTTAGGGTTTTGAAAAGTTTTATTTTGGCTCTTTAGGTTTAATGAAAAGCTGTTTTTTTGCTCCTTAGGGTTTGTCTTCTGCTGCAAGATATGGAGTTTGATTTCTCTCTTAATGAAGAAATAGGAAGCATTAATTACGAAAACAGGTCGTTTGAGACGAAGGTAAGATTGACGTCGACCGTGAAAAATTTTTGTTTAAGGGATGAGTAATAACAAATTTATGGTTGGTTTTCATTAAGTTTTTTATGGAGTATTTTTGGAGTTTTTTTAGTGTATTTATAGAGTATTGCTGCTGTAGTATTTTTTGTGTATTTTCAGTATTGCTGCTGGAGTATTTTTAGTGTATTTTTAGTGTATTTTTAGTGTATTATTAGTGTATTTTTAGTGTTTTGATGCTGGAGCATCTCTAGTGTATTTTTAGTGTATTTTTTGTGTATTTTGGTGTATTGCTTCCGGAGTATTTTTAGTGTATTTTTAGTGTATTTCTAGTGTATTTTCAGTGTATTGATGCTGCAGCAATTAGTAGGTATTTGTGATGTATTTTTGGTGTATTTTTGTTGTATTTTTTGTGTATTGCTTCTGGAGTATTTTTAGTGTATTTTTAGTGTATTGCTAGAGTATTGATGCTCCAGTATTTTAGTGTATTACGGTGTTATTTTAAAGTATTTCTGATGAAGTATTTTTAGTCTACTATTGATGTATCGTTGCTGGAGTATTTTTAGTGTATTTTTACTGTATTGATGCTGAAGTATTTTTAATATATTTTTTGGTGTATTTTTGAGAGTATTGTTGCTGGAGAATTTGTAGTGTATTTTTGCTGTATTTTTAGAATATTGTTGCTGAAGTATTTTTAGTGTATTTTTTGTGTATTGCTGTGTATTACTGCCAGAGTATTTTTAGTGTATTTTTTGTATTTTTAGAGTATTGATGGTGCAGTATTTTTAGTGTATTTTTTGTGTATTTTGATAGTATTGCTGCTGTTGTATGTTTGGTGTATTTTTGGTGTATTGATGCTGGAGTATTTTTAGTGTATTTTAAGAGTATTGCTGCTGGAGTATTTGTATTGTATTTTTGGTGTATTTTTAGAATATTGCTGCTGGAGTATTTTTTGTGTATTTTTGGTGTATTTTTAGTGTATTTTTAGAATATTGCTGGTGGAGTATTTTTAGTGTATTTTTGGTGTATTTTTAGAGTATTGCTTGGGTCATATACATGTCTGACTTAATCTATTGTATAATTTCAATTTGTAGTTACCTACAGCAGGAAGTGATTCAAATGATACAGCAGTAAACAGTTTTATTAATACTATTGTTCATAATGAGGTAGAGGCTTACGAAGGCTATTATGCTTATGCAAATAATGTTGGATTCAGTGTTCGCAAGGATCATAGCAGTTATTGGCCGAACTCCAAGCAACTTAAGTCGAAGGATTATACTTGTTCAAAAGCAGGCCATAAGAAAGAGTCACCAGTCACCAATACGTTGAAGTACAGAAAAGCAGAGAGGAGGACTGGCTGCCAAGCAATGGTTCGTTATGTTGTCGACATCGACAGGAACTGGACAGTGAAGAAATTTGTCGAAGGGCATAACCACCCCTTGGCGGAATCCGGTGATAAGCACCTTCTACGATCCAGTCGGAAGGTTAGCACATTAAATGCAGATTTACTTAGATCGTTGACAGGTTCAGGGATTAGAGTAGCAGACGCATTTAAGTTCCTTGCTACTGAGGTTGGTGGAGTAGAGAACATGGAGTGTACGAGACAAGATGCCTACAACTTCCTTCAGAGGGATAGAAGAATTAGAATTGAACATGGTGATGCAAACTCTCTCTTACAATTATGCATGGAACGACAGAATGATGATAGCATGTTTGCATGGGACTTCCAGACTGATGACGAGGGCAGACTGAGAAGCTTCTTCTGGTGTGATGGGTCTTGCAGGCTTGACTATGATTGCTTTGGGGATGTTGTAACCTTTGACACGAGCTACCGTTTGAATAAGTATAATTTATGTTGTGCTCCTTTTGTAGGGGTCAACCACCACTAGCAAAACGTCCTCTTCGGAGTTGGTTTTTTATCCGACGAGACAATAGAGTCATTCAGTTGGCTAATCAAAAGTTTTATTCAGATCATGGGCGACAAGTATCCAATCACCATTTTTACGGATCAAGATCAAGCGATGTCAAGGGCCATTGAAGAATGTCTTCCATTCACAAGGCATAGATTGTGCCGATGGCATATTTATAAGATGTTGTCTTCAAAAGTTCATTGCGGTATCACGTGTAAGAGCGTCAACAACTGCGTTGCGGATGCATGCGGGATTGTGACTCCGAAGAGAAGTTTGAACGTTATTGGGCTTTAATGATCGAGCAAGGAGACCTACACAACAACGGGTGGCTACTAGATTTGTATCGCATAAGACATAAGTGGTCCACAGCATTCAATAAAGAAATATTTGGAATGGAAATATTGTCGACGCAAAGAAGTGAGTCCACAAATAACGTATGTCATGGTGTATCTAAGCCAACTAGTTCTCTTACTGATTGCTTTCTGGGTATTGAAAGTATTATGAAACTTGGAGAAGGAACGAGAAGGATGAAGACTTCAAAATCCATCAAACGGTGATTACACCAACAGTTAAAACAAGCCCAGTGTTGAGGCAAGCTGCTACGTATTACACCCGGAAGCTGTACTACATGTTTGAAGAAGAGTTGTTGCATGGGTTATGTGGAGTAACTGTTGATGTCACGGGTGAGGGTGCTTCATAATTCTATGTTAGGAATTTGGATGATCTGGAGACGAGTACACCTTGGATTGTTAATTTCGATATGAATAGCTGCGAGATAACTTGTAACTGTAAGAAATTTGAAATGATGGGGTTGCTCTGCGCTCACTCGCTACGTGTTCTTAATTAGGTAAAAGTAACAAAGATTCCAGACAAATATTTGTTATTGCGATGGTTGGTGAAGGCCAAAAAAGAGATCTATAAAACCTTTCAGTACATACGGACGAAGGACTCTGAAAAGTCCAGCCAATGCTCAAGTGGAATCTTATTTAGGTCTCACTCTCAAAAGTTTGCATACCAACTAATCAGTAAAGCAGGTGGAAATGAACGCGCCGAGACATCTTCTTGATACTTTCAAGGCGGCATCTATAGGTATAGATGACATCTTAGATGGGAAGGATCCTAATCCAAATAAAATTACCAAAAGGAAAAAAATAGACACGATAAGCAGCAATCTAAATGATCCCGCAAAAAAGAGACCCAAAGGTATTTCTAATGCTCAGCTGAAAGGATACCGGGAAAAGAGCAAGAGAACTAAAAGTATGTACTTTTACATTCTAAACAACTTAGTAGTTTGTTGTGGTTAACTCGTCGCTAAAATGAACAACTTTATGCAGGAAAAAATCAGGAAGGATCCAATATAGAAGAAAACATGATTGCACTGTCTCAGTCACTGAGCAAGGTTATTCTCTTTCTTGATATTATAATCTTATAGTGAAATACCATAGCTAACATTCAATTTGCCTCTTCAACAGGAAAATGATATGCCTGAACCATCTTACACCGCATTACTGATGCACTCCATTACTGGGTTGTGACACGATTGTTATGTTATTAAGGAAACAAGGAAAATACAACCACGTTACGACCATGTTGGATTGTGTAATATATTTTGTTGTGTAGGAAGATTGATTGAGTGAACAAATTCATTGAAAATACGTTGAAGATACATCTGAACATAAGAATACACTAAAAATACACTGAAAATACACCAGTTCTCTGGACTACAGGTTCCAAGCATGTAACAAATACAAATTAAACATGAACACAAAATACACTAAAAATACACTAGTTTTCTGGAGTACAGGTTCCAAGCAGTAAAGAAGACACAAAATACACCTGCACAGAAGAGTACACTGAAAATACACAGAAAATACACCAATTTTCTGGACTACAGGTTCCAAGCAGTAACCAAGGCAGAAAATACACCTACACAGAAGAGTACACTGAAAATACACAGAAAATACACCAGTTTTCTGGAGTACAGGTTCCAAGCAGCAAAGAAGATACACCTGCACAGAAAAGTACACTGAAAATACACTAAAAATACACCAATTTTCTGGAGTACAGGTTCCAAGCAGTAAAGAAGACAAAATACACCTGCACAGAAGAGTACACTGAAAATACACAGAAAATACACCAGTTTTCTGGACTACAGGTTCCAAGCAGCAAAGAAGATACACCTGCACAGAAAAGTACACTGAAAATACACTAAAAATACACCAGTTTTCTGGAGTACAGGTTCCAAGCAGCAAAGAAGACACAAATACACCTGCACAGAAGAGTACACTGAAAATACACTAAAAATACACCAGTTTTCTGGAGTACAATTTCCAAGCAGTAAAGAAGACACAAAATACACCAACACAGAAGAGTACTCTGAAAATACACTAAAAATACACCAGTTTTCTGAAGTACAAGTTCCAAGCAGTAAAGAAGGCAAACAGTAAACCTGAACATAAGAATACACTGAAAATAATCTAAAAATACACTGAAGTAAAGAAAATAAAGTAAACCTGCACACAAGAATACACTGAAAATACACACAAAATACTCCAGTTTTATGGAATACGAGCTTCAATCGAGAACTAGCGCGTAAAATACACCTCAACAAAGAGAATACACTGAATATACACTGAAAATACTACATTTTTCTGGACAAGTTTGCAAGCAGTAAACAATGCAGAAAATACACCTCAACAGAAGAATACACTGAAAATACTCCAGTTTTCTGGACAACAGTTTGCAAGCAGTTAACAAGGCAGAAAATACACCTCAACATAAAGAATACACTAAATATACACTAAAAATACTCCAGTTTTCTGGACAACAGTTTGCAAGCAGTAAACAAGGCAGAAAATACACTTTCACAGAAGAGTACATTGAAAATACACAGACGTAAAGAAGACAAAGTAAACCTGCACACAAGAATACACTGTAAATACACACAAAATACACCAGTTTTCTAGACTACAGTTTGCAAGCAGTAACCAAGGCAGAAAATACATCAGTTATCTGGACAACAGTTTTCAAACACTAAAGAAGACATAAAGTAAACCTGCACACAAGAATACACTGAAAATACACACAAAATACTCCAGTTTTATGGACTACAGTTTCCAATCAGTAACCAAGGCAGAAAATACACCTAACAGAAGAGTGCACTGAAAATACTCCAGCTTGAATATCATTTATTTAAAAAAATGAATCAAATCTTAACGTAAAGGTTAGTTTTTTATGTACAATGAAATATCTACATATCAAATAGGTTATATCTACAATTTTGTTTGCAAGCTCGGCCCTAAATCGTGGCATTTCAGCCTGCCAGTTTTTCTTTTCTTTCCAAACAATTTTTTCCTTACAAGTGTCTCCATATATTTACACACAAAAATGCCACAGTCAACGCTGTTATTCTGCGTGGGAGGTCCTTTGGATAAGAAAATTTTCCACGTGGCGGGGTTTGACGGAAAAACAATCCTGACTTCATCAGCAATATACTTGAGCTGAAACATGTCATAACAAATAAAATATATGTAAGCTTGACAAAACAAATGAATTTGTTCAGATAAAAAATAACTGTAAGCTTGGCAATTTGCATACCACATCGCGTGCGACTGTCACATGCATTTTTTTTGGTAAAGAATCAAAAAATCTCCATTCTTTAAACACTGGACTTCCTGCAAGTAGAGTGCAATGTCTATTATGAATTATTGGTATTAAAATTAAATCTGCTGCATTAACGACCTCGATCGCGACATGTGATACAATATGGTCGAAAGTATGACCTTTGTACATCTGCACGAACAAATCAATTCAGCTTGTTAGTTTAAGACGAGCAAAGTTGAAAACTATTTATTTTAAGGTCTATCTTTACCCAAAGTGCTGGAGACAAGTATACATAGTTCCTGTGCGATTCGGGCGATTTACGCCTCTTATTTTGTAATGCAATTTCAAACATATCTATGTGTTATGTTCCTATTTCTTTATTATTCCAAAGTAATGCTAGACAATTCCGAGATATTACAATGTGATCCCTGAAAATTATGACATCATCGTTGCATTGTGAAGAAAATAATGTAACATTAGACTTTTAAAACGAATAAGGCAGTATGGAAAAGTATTGTGGATTTACTTACTTAGCTGGTTATTTGTTCAAGCAGATATCAATGACACGCTGCATCTCCATTGGAATTAGGTCTCTACCAGGGAAATCAACAGCTGGACAGTCAACAGCAGGGACGTCACCTTCATATAGAACGATAGCTCCTCGCTGTTCATCCTCCTCCGCTGATGTAACCATGGCCGAGTCCTGTTTCCCAACTTCATCGATCTGTGCAGCCTCTTGTGCATCCATTTGGGGAGTGTCCATTTCAGCCTCCGGAAGATGTTCTTCCATTATTAGAACTGTTTTCTTCCTCTTTATTACAAAAAATGGGGACACAACTCCCTTCATTTTCCGGTCGTCTCTGGACTTAACCCTTCGTACTAGGCTACCCATTGGCGTTGTAGTAACGGCTTCCTCCTCGTGTTCCCCGCACCCCACCTTTATTATTTCTTTGGCAGCAGGTTCCTCTACCGAAGCAGTAGTCTGCATTGGAACTACAGGATCCGCAACATTAAGACCGGATTCTTCTTCCCTCTCTTCCCCATAAATGTAGGAGGTTAATCAGCCACTGATGCGATTTTTTTTGGGTGATTCGATGTCACATTTATTTAAATTATTTTTAATCTCCCGAATGTCGGTCTCTATATTGTCTAATCTACTATTTGTATTATCTACAAATTTAAATACAAAATTTTGAAGCTCCTGCAAAGTTTGGCCCATCTCTTCTATACTACCAATAATGCCTTCTGGCTGCGTATGTGAATAAGTAGGTGGCGGGGTGCTTTCAGTCGGTGCCTCGGCGGAATTGGTAGGAGAAGAGATGTGCTCCCCTCTAAGGGCAAGTAATGCCTGCTAGTCCTCGCGGACATCGGCAAATGATTCGTGAACCTACAAGGTGAATTTAGTAGAACAAATAAATATTTGAGATGATATATAAAAAAATAAGTCTGAAATGATAGAAAAAAATATTGCTACGTACCTGTATACTGGTAAGTCTTTGAAATAATACATGAATCCTTGCTGGGTTCCAGCCCGTTTTTGTTCGCCACCTCAACATGCGAGGTCTGGCGTCAGGAATAGTTGGGGCTATCACAGTTGTAAGCTCCTAGAACCACAGCTGCAGATCAAAAATTTAATTAGTATTTCATATTAATAAAATAATTCATCGAAATGGGCTTGGAAATGGGCTAACCGTCAGAAGAAAAACAAATCCATCGACATATCCCAATGTCTGGTCTGTCTTTATTTTGATGCTACACCCGTTTATTTGCTCGATCAGGTGCTCACACAATGTTGCAAGCCAATTTATTGATGAAAAGATATCTATATTATCAGCAAAAGATTATAGCCCTTCGGGCACCCTAAGATTGTTGTGAGGAAAGAATAAGTTCGATAACAAAAACTTAATAAAAAGGCTGACAACTTCCGTGGAGGACTCTGGGAGTGGCCCATCCAGAAGTGCCTTCTTTGCCATATTGGCATCCACATTCGGAATGTTTCTTTTGCCCCAGATTGCTATAACTCCTCTATTGGGCATGCCAATTAACAATGCAATTTGGTCTGCATCAAACCCTATCTCCTTCCCCCCTCAATATGAATACCAGGTTCTCCGTATCCCAGCAATTTACAATGTGCATGGTCATTATGTGATCTTGAATGTAGGCGGGGAGATCAAAAAACTGGTTGAGCTTCAACTCTTCAAGTTTGGCCCAAGTTTCCCTAGATAGACCTGGCTTGATACTGTCCAAAACTTGTCTAAAAGTTGATGGGCGGCATCTGCAATACATGGATTGTTTCTTCATCAACCTGCATGATTAAGTTTCATGTTAATTACACTAAAAGAAAAACATAGTTTATTTTTAAAAATACACTGAAAATACACTGAAAATACACTATGTATTTTTACTGTCTACAGTGTATTTTTTACTGTCTACAGTGTATTTTAACTGTATTTGGTGTATTTTTACTGTATATATTGTATTTTTACTGTATTCAGTGTATTCCTAATGTATTTTAAAAAATACACCAAAAATACACTGAAAATATACTGAAAATACACTATGTTCTACCTAGTGTATTTTTAGTGTATTTTCAGTGTATTCCTAATGTCATTTCTTAAATACAATAGGAATACACTGAAAATGCAATAGGATTTGTGTATTCCAAATATTTTTTAAAATACATTATGAATACACTGGGTTTTACACTAGGTTTTTACCTAGTGTATTTTCAGTGTATTCATAGCATATTTTTGGTATATTTTCAAAAATACACTGAAAATACACTATAAATACAATGAAAATACAGTATGTTCTACCTAGTATATTTTCAGTATATTTATAGTGTGTTTTCAGTGTATTTATGGTGTATTTTAAAAAATATACTAATACTGTATTTTCAGTGTATTTTCAGTGTATTTTCAGTGTATTTTTAAAAATACACCGAAAATACACTGAAAATACACTAGGTATTTAACCTAGTGTATATTTAGTGTATTCCTAGTTAATTTTTTAAAATACACCAATAATACTCTGTATTGGTAGTGTATTTCTAGTGTATTTTTTAAAATACACCAAAAATACACTAAAAAAGGACGCACAACCCTAAGAAACTTACCACAACTGTTCTCCACCCACGCTCTTCTTCTTCTTCTTTGCCACCTTCATCGGCTCTTCGACTTCCGAAATCTCAGAAAATGTTTCTACCTCCTCTGACTCTGATCCTGTGCCTTCCTCCCATAGTGTATACTCTGACTCGGCTGACGACATTGTTTTACTGTCAAATTTTCTCGATCCAGAAAACCTAGCAGAGCGAAGCCGAGTATTCCCAATCCAAAAACCCTAGCAGAGCGCGAGCGGCAGAGCAATGCCGAGTATTCCCAAACAGAAACCCTAGCAGAGAGCGAGCGAGGCCGAGTATTCCTGCGTCAGTAAAACTGTAAAAACCCTAAAGACAAACGTTTTTACCCTAGGGACTGAAGTGTTTTTACGATGGAAGATGTAACGCGATCAGGTGGGACCCATCAGGGTTATATTAGAAACTGCGGAATTTGAAATGGAGGATGGACGCGGGTCGGGCCGGGCCTGGGGAAATTTCCCTCTTTTTTTAATTAAATCTGGCGTGGCATTTGGGACCTCACACCGCCACGCATCGTCACTTAATTGGCGTCCGAACGTAGAGGACCATTCGGACGCCGCACAAGAAAATTCGGCCTGATCTTGGGAACATTCCCTGAATTTTTCAAGGTCAGAGGCCATCTCTACAAAAAGTTTTTGAATTTTCAAGTTCATGTCACTGTTTTAGGTATTTTAATTCCAATAATTAGCATGTTGTAAAATAAATTCTAGGAAAATTTGGTGATGTTTCTGGACCGGGAACCCTATGAAAAATATATTTTGAGTTAATTCATTCATAATAACCTTAATTGGCCTAAACCCCTAAAATTGAATTTGAATTAATAAGGGTTAACCACACATCAAATTGACTTGAAAACAATTCTCTATTACTCTTTAGGGTCAGAGGAACCTTACATAAAGTTTTAAAATCAATTGGACTTAATTAACCCCACCAAATGGATTGATTAAGCCTCATAAGCAAAATGGAACTTAAAAAATTCATAACTCCAAAAATACTTTTAAAAAATTCACAAAAATGATTTTGGAGCTTCTCTGATATCAAGGGAGTTCAAGAAAATTAAAATTGAAATTTTATAAAAATGTTGATTTTTCAAAATATTTTAATATTTTAATAATTAAAAAATAATAAAAATCATAAAAGTATTAAAAATCATAAAAATGTTACATTTTGACTCCTAATCATTTAGGAACAAACCAAATATTTTTCCTAAGTCCCTAGGATAAGATATTGAATTTTAAAGGCTTAATGTAATTTTTAATATTAAAAAAAATGAATTTTCAACCTTTTTCACTAAAATAATTCTAATAAATCAAGGAAAAATTAGAAAATTAGAAAATTTATTTCTCTGGACTTCTTAAGGCCAGAGAAATTTACGAAGAATATAAAATCTATTTTTCAACTTTTATTTTATTTTAAAATTAATTAATACTCTAAAACTTAAAATAATTATAATAAATAAAATATATTTCAAAAAATCACTAAAATTGGTCCAAGTGGTCCTCTCAGTCATTAAGAATATATCATAATTTTCTTAGGACATGTAAACCTTCTCAGTCATGTTGTTGAATTTTCTTGAAAACCCCTATTTTCTACTAAAAATAATTATATAAATAAATTAAATTCGGAAAAATCACATTTTCTCCTCTAATGTCTTAATTAACATGTAGTGAGGTGACATAAAAATTTCAAATTCATTTGAGCTCAATTTAGTGAGTTATGAAATAAATAAGCTTAAAAGGGCATAAAGGTACTTAAAAATTTTAACCCTTAATTAAAACTTTAGGTTTAATCAAAATGGGGGTGGGGGTAAAATATTTGATTCTAATTTTCTCTTGGATGATTGAAACTTAGGAAAATTAAAGGGTAGAAACCCATTAAACACTTTGAAAATATCAAAATGAAACTTTAATTAATTAAATAATTTAAACTTTGGAGAGGATATATTTAAAATTTGGATTATCAAAATAGGGATATTATTAAAAGGATATTTATTATTTAATTTAAAAACCCCTAAATAAGTCACTTTAACAATCTTTAGTTCTTAATTAAAATTAAAATAATAATCCAAATTAACAATTAAATTAAAATTAAATTAAAATTAAATTAAAATTAAATTAAATTAAAATCATTTAACAACAAACCTAAGTAAAATCATTAAGAGTTAAATCAAAACATATCAATAATTTCAACACCTCTTTCTATCTAAGTAAACTTGAAATATGAACATCAATTTGAAATACCAAGATAATTGAAAATGTAAAGATTTAAATTAAATCTAAAATAATTTGAACACTATTCTAAACTTAAAAATTATTAATTAAAACCTCATAATTAAATTAAAACACTTTTAATCATTAACTCAAACTTTTAATTAAGTATGATTAGAATTCTCGATAAACCAACTTGCCCTTAAAGGCTTTAATTATCATAACTCTTAAATAGAGTATTAAGTGAGATGTCACTTCATTCATCAGGTAATCAAATGCTTAAGTTCACTAAGCAAGAGACAAAGTTTAACTAAACTCCTGGATGATTAATTCACATGTGCAACTAAATTTACTTGGATTCAAAATAATCCCAGAAGTATTGAAAAGATGTTTAGGACTCGTCCTAAGCACTTCTTCAATATGACGGGATGTTTTAGAAGAACAACTGAATTTAATTGTTCTTTGATGAAGAAAATCATCCTTAAATCAAACTAAGAACCTAGACGTCATAGGAGATGACTAGTTATAGGATTAGAAATTTGGTAGACAACCAAAACCCTTCCCTTAGCTTTCTTTACCTAGGTATCTATTGAAATGTTTAAATGTTCTAACATGTGTTTTAAGTGCAGCTTGGGATGACGGGAAGACCCTCCAGGTACGCTTTTATTTTATTGCAATTTACTTTATTGCAATTTATTTACATGCACTGTACTTTACATCTCTTGAATGATAAATAAAACTGTTGCATGAAAACCAAAAACTTTAGGATAGTCCCTAAACCGAAACCAAAACTAAATTAAAAAATCATTGCAAGATAAAATTCACCGCCACAACATTCCAAAATATAAAACAACTCAAAATTTAATCACAAACAGAACAACAAAACAACAATCACAACTAAATTAAAACGTCTCATTGAATGATCGGGAATACATTGGATGATGTAACCCACGTGTTGCTAACGAGATTTCTCACGGTATAAATGAAAGTGTGAAACTCATTCAGTTGAGTTTAGCAAATTCATCTGGACTAAGTGAATTCGATGAAAATAACGGTGTCGGGATGACGGAACCGTGAGATCTTAATCAGTTCTGTTTAAATAACTTTAAGATTTATTTTAATTAAAATATTAAAAACATTTGGATCTTAAGATTTTCTCTAAACCAAAGCACTTCTCTCATCTCCTGATTCATGACTTCTAAAACTAAACCTCTGCAACAACAAGGAGCTCGAAGCATGGTGGGCAGCTCGGCCATCGTCATCAGCAAAACTCGGATCTACTTCAGCAAAACTCTCTTAGAATTAAACAACAAAGCCATAAGATTTCGAGGTAATTTGCCTAGTGCAACATAAGTCATCAACTCTTCGTTAGGTATTTGCATAATCATGTTATGCAAATTAAGCCCTAACAGGTCTTAGGACTCCGAGGTAGTCGTTCGGTACGACATAAATCTTCATATCTTCGAGGTTATTTGTATGATCATATTATACAAATATAAGTCCTAATTAACTAAAATTGGCAGGATTGCAATATTAAATAAATTTCCAAATTGAAGCCAAACAATAGGATAGTTTGAGAAGTTGTCAAGATTCCTCTTGGATCCTCAGCTTCTCCTACTTTTCTTCCTTTGAACTCCTTAAACAAACTGTTCTGAATTTGAGTCATTCCTTATTGAAATTTCAAAAATTCAATATCTTGAAATCTTAAACTTTGAAATTCTTGAGAGCAAAACCACTAATCATTATCGACAGTTTTCTTAAATGATTACCGTTATTTAAGATGTAATTAACTATAGGGAACTTTAAGAACCCAGGTAATATAAACCCTGCTTAATTCCCTTGTGTTAAGCAGGGGAACTTGTCGGCTTATAAAATTGGTTCGCACACCAAACAGATGTCACAAATCTTCTAGTTTATTTAATTGAGCCCCATCGTCAAGCAGTGTGTCTATTCTTCGGGATAGATACACGGTTTGTGATGCGGTGCTTGTTTATATAAACTATTTGGGATGTGAGATCGTTTGATTTTTCATATCTTAAAATTTTTAAACTTAAAATTATTTTCAAAAATCAAATATTACTTTTCAAATTATATATTTAAATTAAATTAAAAATCCGCCGACAACTTCTGTAGGCGACGTCTTTTTCAAAATACAACATTCAACCTAAAAATATGCCGACACACCCTACAACAATTTTTTCAAATAAATTTAACGAGACAATTTCGAGCCGAACACTAGCAGAACATTAACCAAACACGAACAAGAATATTTAAATCAAGCTGAACACGAACGCACTGTTCACAAGTTAATTTCGAACACGAGCAATTTCAAACAAGCCAAGCACGAGCCCAGCCTGAGCTCGCTCAAGCTTGGCACGTTTACAGCCCTAATAGGAATAGGCTTTATTCAGCCAGATTAGATGGATTATTACTCATTAGTACAGTAAAAGAATGAGAAAATTCCACTAACCACACAAGCTGATAAAGTAGCTAATAGTCAATGGCATGCATGGTTGATTTAGTACGCCCAGAGTTCTAGGCTTTCTAATTCAAATCTAGTATTATTGTAATGACAAAATCATAAACACACATAACTTCACAATCCACATAACTCACAGTAATAAAAATTATTCATTACTTATGATTAAAACTAAAAACAGAGTTAGTTTCAATTTTGATGAAAATACAATAATTTTCAAAAAAAAAAAAAAAGCACATGGAAATTTGAAACCAGCAAAACATCATACTATTAATTGAAAATCATGCACCACATGATCCTAGATTGTATCAAATTTAAACTAAATCATTCATCCATTAAAACCAAGAATAAATTTTATAGATAGGAAATAAAATTGAAGGCAAATAGCTACTAAATCTAGCCTGTTGCTTGTACAAGAAGATCCCCAAAATCCTCAAAATTCATGGTCCAAATATTATGTTCTTACAAGGCGTAAACCCCTTATTCTTATACAATCCATCCTAATAATTCAAAAATATATATAAAGAAGGATCGCTTATGAGTTAATAAATCTCTTAACAATATTGTAAGAATCCAGCACAAAATTATACAATTATTGATGTATCCAAACTAAATTAAACAATATATCATGCAAAAGCCAACACAAATTAAATGGTTGATCTAGTTAGAATAAGATAATCATATACACACTATATCAATTCCACCTCCAAACACCGAATAAAGACTTGTCACAAATCTTGCAAATCGCAATATAGATTGCAACAAAAGGTTGTCGTGGCACCCATAGCAACTATATGAAGGGACACCTATACTTGGTCATATGAAGGGAAGGGTAGTTTAAAGATTTTGTATTAAGAAATCAAGCTTGGAAGAAATCAAGCTTGGATGAAATTTGACTCTGACAAATTGTCCAATTGATATTCAAGTAGATAAAGAAAAAAATATTGTATTTCATAAAAACAAACCCACAAATCATCAATACTAACAAAATGATTTCATACGTAATAGCATTAAGCAAGTGGTCGGTAAGACAGATTGGTTAATTATATAGATAATCCATTGGATGTGAAATTTGAATGATGCAGAAAGAGAGAAAATTCCAAAGCATAGATTACTGATTCATGATAAGAACAAAAGAAAATTAAATATTAGACAATTGTAAATATTTTATAAGATATCCAACTTGTAGGTATTTGTCTTAAGAAAATATGCAACAATATATGACCTTTTCAAGAAATTATTAAGAATACTTGAAAGAAATTTTGAAGTAGTTAAATCAATTAATTCCATGGGTTTCCGATTCACATCTTCAATAAGCTTAACTATAGATGGAAAACAATAAATTTTCTACAAATATTTTTGCTCCTATTCTGATCACATAGTAGATATTCAATAAAATCTTGATTATAATGATTGTTCTCTTCTTCCTCAACCTACACAATGACAACATCCTTTGATACGTCTGCACCTACTCGGGATGACGAGAGAATCAACAGGGACGTGAGAGGCGAGCCAGACCAAATTAGACCAATATGGATCGGCCAAACCCAGCCAGACCGAGCTAGCCGGCCCAGCATAGAAAGGTGGGATAATTAGGAGAGGCTGAGCACAATTTCAACACCCAGGTGGGGTCCACATAGCCACTAATCACGTAAAAGAGGAGGGGAATCAAGCCAAGTTTTGGGGGAAACGTTTGAAAGTGGATCTTGGAGAGTATTTATCGAAGGTTAATTGTCTAAGGTTGATTTTTATGTTTTTTTTTTTGCTGCAATTTGTCTTTTATCTTGGTGTTCCTAGCACAGTCTAGAGTTGGCGCAGAGATGATCTACCTACCAAATAATAGATCGACATTGTAACATGTTTACTTATCATTGGTATTAGTAAAATCAACCCTCAATTGAGTTCCCCCATCTCGCTATTGCAATTTATTCATTGTTTGTTCGTTGTATTTGGTTTTGGATTGTATTAAATTGATTTTAGAGCCAGATCATAAAGGAAAGATAACAAAGAAAGTGGAAGTATTAGAAAGAGTAGGGCAAATCAGATCGGGAATGAAAGAAACATTCTCCACCATGGAGAATAAATTTTCCCTCATAGAGGACTGAATGAAGAATTAATTAGGGAGCATGTACGAAATGATGAAGAGACTACTAGAGATACAATCCAAGACCTCGCCGAGGGCTCAAATTGCAAACCCTAACCAAATGTTAATCAAAGAATCATTGGCCAGATTGAAAGAGATGAAGATCGAACGAGAGGTCGATAATGAGCAAAGCATTTATCACAAAGAGCTCACATCTATGGCTTCGTGAGGGGAGGGTACAACAACAACAAAGCCTTAATCCCACTAAGTGGGGTCGGCTACATGAATCCTTTTTCTCCATTGTGTCCGATTTAGTGGGGTGCTACAAAGGGCACAAAGAAGAAAGACTAAGAAAGAAGAGAAGCAGGAGGGAGTATGACTATGACTGAATTAGAGAGTTTCACTCTAGACACATGGGGAGACGTCGAAGGGACAGAAAGTTGGGATGGCGATGAAGGGTAAGGAAACTGAAGATGTCACTCTTTAAAGGGGAAGATGCACATGAATGGTTGTATCGGGTGGAGCAATACTTTGTAGTAAATGGTTTAACTGAGGAATAAAAGCTCATAGCGCAGAATTATGTTTAGAGAAAAGAATCCTAGGATAGTTACAGTGGATGGAGGCAAGGTACTCAATAAATTCGTGGGAGGTTTAAGGATTGTTTGTTGGTATGTTTTCGGGCAACTCAGGAAAGAAACTTGTATAAGTAATTCTATGCTATGATTCAAGAAAGAACGATAAAAAATACAGGGAAAATATCGAGCTCTGATCGAGGCGGCTATGGGGTATTTCTACAACAGGACGGGAGCAGAACCTCTTGAAGGGAGTAAAGCCCTCCGACCTTTAATACCAACCGAAGAATCAAGGGAGAAGATGAAGCTCACCCAGATGATGGAAGATGATAAATAGGTGAAGAAGACCAAGGCTAGAAAAGGCAACACAGCAGGGGCAATCAACAAGATTGCGTCAATGGCCATGACACCGAGGACCCAAATGATGTCATTTCAGAAAGAGGCGCCAACGGAGAAGAATGCAGGACCCGTTCTAGGGGCAATTTCAAGATCATCACCGATGCAGAAGTGCAAAATAAAAGAGTGAAATGATTATCTTTCAAATGTGCCGAGAAGTATTTACTAAGGCACCATTGCAAGAAACATGCACTACAGGTCCTGGTAGTTCATGAGATGGACAGATAGTGAGCAGTCTCAAGAAGACATGGTGGAGGAAGATAGGCATTTGCACTTGACTGTTGTAGAGGTGTCCCTCAATTCAATTGTGGGATTTACTCTGAATCACACTATGAAGGTGAGGGGGGTGGATCAGGGATCACTCGAGTAGATAGTGAAGCCACACAATTTCATCTCAAATCATGTCACGGATCAGCTAGGATCGGAGCTGATAGATACAAGGAGCAGAGCTTTGGTGTCATGTTGGGGATAGAGAAGATGGAAAAAAATCGGGGAATTTGTAAGGGAGTTGCTCTAACACTACAAAGCTGAAAGATAATAGAAGACTTCCATTAGACTCGAAAGATACTTATGTGATTTTGGAGATGAAATGGCTACAGACACTTAGAACGATGAAAGTGGATTGGAAATCCCTGGCGATGGAGATCAATGAGGAGGGTTGGAAGGTGATGGTAAGGGGAGGTGCTAACATATGCAAAACCATGGTCACTCTCAAAACTATGGTCAAGATGATATGGGGAACAAGGTTAAGCTATTTGGAGTTGCAAAGCACAAAGTAGATTTAGGATTCCAAGTGAGAAGAGTTCCCCGAGAGAGTTTAGTAGCTCCTACAGTAGTTACACGATGTATTTCAGCAACCAATCAAATTTCCTCCACTAAGAGAATATGAGCATGCCATTAAACATAAGGTTTCAATCCTATCAATGCTAGACCAAACTAATATTCTCATATTCAAAAGGATGAGATTGAAAAGTCGATTTAAAAGATGCTCGATACGGGAATTATCATGCACTGTGTAACCCTATTTTCCAATCCAGTCTTGTTAATAAAGAAAAATGATTATAGCCGGAGATTCACATGGACTACTAGGCCTTCAAAAAGGAAACCGTTGGATAAGTTTCCTATCGTTGTGATTGATGAGGTTTATGAGATAATTATCTTCTCGAAAATCGACCTTATATCGGGATCCCACCAAATCAGGATGTGTCCAACAAATGTGAACAAAGCAACATTCAGAACACATGTAGGACATTACAAGTTCTTAATAATATTGTTTTGTTTCACCAACGCCCCGGCCACACTTTAGTCTCTCATAAATAAAGTTTTTAGCCTTACCTAAGAAATTTCAACCTAGCATTATTCAATGACATTCTGATCTATAACCATACAGAGACAGCATGCGGGGAACCTGAGAACAGTCATGGAGACGTTGAGAGAGAATCAGTTGTACGTCAATTTGAAGAAATGTTATTTGCGCAACTACAGGTGAACTATCTAAGACATGTAGTGAACAAAGCAGGAGCAGCAGCGGACCTGTCCAAAATTGAGGATATAATAGGCTGGCCTTTACTTAGTAGTTTAAAAGAGTTGAGTGGATTCCTAGTTCTCACCGGATACTACCGATAATTTGCGAAGAGGTCTAATGAAGTGTCGACCGTTAAAATTTAAAAAGAAAGATTTTAAAATAAAGTTTGGATTTAAAATAGTTTAATTTAAAATAATAGGGTATAAATTTTGGAAATGATAATATAATTTTGAAAAATGAGACAAGATACCATACATTCAATGGTTTGGATTAATCGAGCGTAACACCTCAAGTAATGCATCTATCCCAAAGGGTAAACACATCACTAGACTAGTGGAGCTCAATTAAATAAACTAATGAATCTATAATATTCGTTGATCTGTTAAATCAGTTTTTATAAGCCCACAAGTTCCCCAATTTAATACAAATGATTAATTAGAGTTTATATTATCTGGGTTCTAAAGTTTCATATAAGGGCGATCCCCAATAGTTAATTACATCTTAAATGATGGGAGTCACTTAAGAAAACTCTCGATTAAAATCAGTGGTTATGCTTTCAAGAATTTCAAAATTTAGGCTTTTAAGATTGAACATTAAAAATTCAAAAAAGAAATGGATCAAATTAGGAACAATTATTATTTGGGAACCAATAGAACGAAAGATAGGGGATGTTACAGATTCGAGGAGACCTCGATGACTTCCCAACTATTTTATTTGTTTGGCTTAAATTTTGAGAAGATGTTATTTGAAGTTTCAACCCTGCTAATTTATTTATTTTTGGCTTACACTTGCACGATACCTAATCGTACGAATAGCCTAAGAAGATAGGAGGTTTTACACCGTACCGCACGGCAACCTCAGAATCACAAAGGTGTTAGGACTTATATTGCACAACAGAATTGTGCAAAAAAGCCTAAAGGATAAAATGAGTGTTTACACCGCACTAAGCAGACTACCTCTTAGTCTTATAGTTTGTTATTTAAAACTAAAGAAAAGTTTTGCTGATGTAGACCCGTTTTGTTGTTGTAGATCGCCCTCCTTCCTCTGTTGCATCCTCTTCGTGCTGCCCTCGAAGATTTGCTCCAAATTTAGAATGTCTCGTTCTAACAATCCTAAGTCTAGCGTTTATGTTTTGTATTTACATGTATAATTATGGTTGGGTCTCATGGTCTGTCGTGGGGTACCTTCTAAACCGGGTGTCCTACTGGCCCTTATCCTAAAGTCCCCTGCAAGTCTCTAAAAAAAGCAACCTAATATATAAAAGAAAACATGCTACGGAGTGTAATAAGATGTAAACGGTAGCGATCACAAGCATGCTATATTAAACAGTAGAAAAACGTGTATCAAAAAATATGCTATAATAAATAACAGGAAACAAGCATCACAGGCAGGCTATGCTAAACAAGTGTGTTATACTAAAACATGCTAAGCTAAGTAGGAGCATATACTATAGAAAGTAAAACATGCTATACTAAACAGGAATGCTAAAAATAAAAAATATACTATACTAAGCATGAATATATACTAGGGAAAGTAAAGCGGGCAAGTAGTGCGAGAAAAGAAAAGGAAGTAGTGGTACTACGAAAGTACCGTGAGTGTCGATTACCTGTAGAGCGTCACTACATATTATTATTATCATTTTATTTCCGGTAGAAAATGAATTAGCACCGAAAGAAAACAAGAGTAGATGCAGTAAGGAAAACCTGACTAAGTGGGGGTGCTACTGTATATGTGAAATAACTAGGACAGGGGCATCATGCAGACAACTAAAAAGAAAGAAGAAAAGAAAAGAACAAACCTGTAGGGAATTCGTAGAAGTCCCGCATAAAATTCATATAAAATCCGTATTAAATTACAAAGCACGGACTACAAATCCGGGAGGACCGTAAGCAAGATGGTGCGGAGTTCTCAGAGCTGTGCTATATATCCCAGCCTTAGGTGCTAACTACCAGACCGACACCCTACGGAAGGCATTCCTACCTCGACTCGAGTGAACCAACCGTGGACCTTTCTGAAATTTCATACATTTCAATTCACATGCCAAGAAAACTTAAATGTGGAAAGTAATTTATATCTCGTATAGGAAATGTCTTTAAAACATTAATATGAGTTATTTTTTTTAATAAAATAGTATAGTCCACATGTTAGTCCCCCTAATCGAACTAGCACTACTGGCAACCAAAGAGTATAGGTGGTAGAAACTCCAAGGAAGGGCGAATAATATCGTTAATTCTTGTGTCTGCCCTCTACAGGGTCTCAGAGTCAGGAGATACTATTCTAAAGGCATCCATCATATCTCTCTAATGCACTTTCATCACCACCTCCCTCATTCATCCTACTTACAGCCTTGCTTGATGGCCCCAAATATAGCAAAAGGGTTATATGTGCACGCTTATGCGTCCTACATAAGCGTGTAATTTAGACCAAGAAGCAAGAAGAAAACAAAATACAGCGAACAAGGAAGAAAAAGAGGAGGAAACGATCTTTCCTAAAACAACGACGTAACAAAGGAGGATCGTCCCTCAAAACCGAACAAAACAGACGACCCGACAAACCATGGATCAACCGAGGTATCCTTTCCAAACTTCATTTTAAACAATCAATAAAAGGGTCATACCAATGGCTTCAAACATAGCCCACAATTCTTATATGTATACACATCCAACTCCCTAAACCCAAATGTTGCATTTAGGCCATACACACCTTTCATAAAAAAAAAAAGCCTCCCCAAAAAGTCCCAACACCGCACCCCAAAACCGCCATTAAAACCTTAAACTGCGACCCAAAAGCCACCAAACATACTCACTAAATGTGACAAAAAAACCTCAAAACCGACTCACTAAAAGTAACCTAAAAGCCACAAAATAAATCCATCGAACGCAGCATAAAAGCCGCCAAACCATTCCACCAAAAGAGGGCCTTTAAAGCCCCGTTTTTGAATTATAAACCACTTTGATACGCTACATGCTTCCAACACAAATGAAAGTCCGTCGCTCAAATGATTCAGGCAAAGGGAACTGAACTCCCCATAAAGCACAAGCAAACCATCACGCATAATATAAATAAATAATCGAGCAAGGAACATTCTGATATGCATTGTCCAATTTCCTTAATATTTACATATTCGACACCAAAATTTTACTTCCGCATTTAGTCCATCATTTTTTTTAATGGTATAACTAAAATCTGCACCTTTAGCTTAAGAAAAAATGTCCATCCATTCAATGGTGGGGTAGCAAGATTATGAAAATTGAATTTCATGTGTCATGTATGTAAATACAAAGGAATTAATTATCAAAATACAAAGGAATTAATTATCAGGCTTGCAAATTTCATAGGCCCCTTAACATGAAATATTTGGCATCAACCGAACCAGCCATAACATGCATGTATGTGCTTCAAGAAAAATATGGATTTAAAAAAAGTGCTCCAGTCTTTTGAAATTGACATTAAAATAGCTTAAGAATTCTCCACCTGAATGATTATTACTGCTATCTCCAAATAATATTTGAGATATCCAACTAGTGCTCAATTTAAAATAGGACTAAATGCTCAACACTTTCAAAGCATTCATATTCATAAAGTTATGATATAGAAGTCTATGCTTGATATAATGAAATCCAACAAATATAATTCCAGCAACGAAAGATTGATCCAATAAACGAAATGAATCCAACAACTGAAAACAAGCTCAACCATGAACCCCAACCTTAGCAATGGTGAATAGAATTCCCATTTAAAGCCAGTTCTTGCATGCAGTTAAAAAAAATGAACATAATGACTGATTTACATGTATACCACTCAGCTCATAAGTATTCACATATTTAACTTCTCGATTCTTTGTTATCTAAATATTGTATACGACGTCAAGAGCATTATCTCGTCACATAGAATCCACTTCCATGCATAAATCCAATGATATGTATGTGAAGAATAATGGTATGTATATAAAGAACTGAAACCAGGAAGTTAAACAATGAATATGAAGGATTAAGTGGTATGTAAGCAGAACCTATATTTCAGGATTCCAAATTAATTGAATAGCCTCTTGCATTCTGTAAAAGTGAACAAATCCCACCAAGATAACTAGTTAAGGAATCCCAAATCCCCTAAGCATTGAATGAAATAGCAAAACTACATCAACCTAAGGTGAAAGAGGGCTTGCGCACCTCACACATCTTTGCAAGTGGCACAATATATATATATATATATATATATATATATATATATATATATATATATATATATATATATGTGTGTGTGTGTGTGTGTGTGTGTGTGTGTGTGTGTGTGTGTGTGTGTATATTTGAATTCCATAAAGCGTAGCCACAAAATTTTCACATTTGTATAAGATGATTGCATCAAGATAGCTACTATGTGCATAAGCTTCGTATTTTCACCAATCAAACATAATGGGATTTCAGGTTTCCATGCGATGAGTACTAACGCATTTCAGATTTCCATAAAAAAAAGTGAAGAGTCTCAATGCTCAAGCATCACAAACAATATGAAATAATAAGATTCCTCAAGAGGAAGACTTTACGATATTCAACACGCACACCGCTCGTATGTCAATAGATTAGCAATTCATCTGTGTATTTTAGACATATAAAGAAGTAACGGGAAGAAAGGGAAGAACTCTTACACCCTGATGCAAAAATGTAAAGCTCCTTTCTCTAATAGCCCAGAGAACACACAAGAAATAGCGCAAACCAGTAAAGCTCCAGCAACCCAAAGCTTCCACAGCCCTTTCTTCTCTCTTCTCCTCCCCAAAATTTCAACAAAAAACCCCACCTCTTCCCCAGGTTTTTATAGCAAGACGAAAGGAGGGATCTTTCCTTGGCTTATCGATGGAGCTAGCCGAATGCGACAAGTTCGGAAGTGGCGACAAGAATCGCGGCAGAACGGGTGACGACAGGGCGCAGAAGGCTGGAGTGCGGCAGAGAGCTGGTGGAAGCCTTTACCAGAGCACGCGTACGAGGAGGGGGGACCAAATCTTGGCGAGGAGAAGAGGAGAGCTCAGCTCGATCCTCCTAGGGTTTTGCCTGGGCATGACAGGGAGGGAGAGGCAAGCCTCGCGTGCGTGAGGGAGTTTAGGTATTTAGGTGTTTTTTTTTCTTTTTTTTATTTTAAAATAATGTTTTATTCAAATTTCGCTCATCCGAACAAATTTCGATCCCGCACGAAACTATATCAAAATGAATGTCATTCCTAGCTAAATTCGATGTTTTGGACACAATGACACGGTCCATTTCGTTATCCGAGGTCGTTTGGACAACCTCGTCGATGATCGCGTCGAATTCAAATTCCAACAAAATTTCGGCTCGCGATCGATTGTTTCAAATTTAATTTTAATTTCGATTAATTATGAAGCAAATAAACGTGCGTGTGATGTAAATTTCAGTCTTTAAATGTATCGAGGGTCTGAATTGTGAAATTTGTGCGTGCGACGGTGTGAATTGTGCATGAGTCAACCCTAAGGCTTAACGATCCTATTGGGACTTGTTTTGAGCTCCGTCGTGTTAGTTTCGACCTTCTAAATGTAAGAGGTCGACAACCATACGTGCAAAACTTCAAGAACGAGTAGGGAGTCGGTTCGAGCTTCTAAAACAAGGTGGGTCTCATTTCTAATGCTCTAGGATAGTCGAAAGGAAAATCCTAAGGCTAGATCCTAAGCGCTAAGAAGAGAAAAAGACCTCACCAAAAATGAGGTCAACAAATGGACCCCCAATAGGTGTGGTGTGCTAACCAAGCACACCACGCATATTGGCGTTGACCGAAGAGATCAACAAGACCAACACAGATGTTATAAGCTAACACACTCAGAGCAAAACAAAGAAAGAGTGAGGAAAGTTTCCGCTGGGGAGTAAGAGGTAAATCTTCGAAACAGAAGATTCCAGAATTTTAGCTGGGGATTAGGAGGTGAATTTTCAAATTGCAAGAGTTGCAAATTTAATTTTCAAATTTCAAATTTCAAAATTGGATTTGATTTACTTTTCTTTTTATTTCAATTTCAAATTGGATTATGATTTTGATTTCAATTTCAATTTCAATTTCGTGCTGAGAGGTTTGAATATTGGGATTGCTGAGAAAAGAGTAGGACTGAAGCCTATCCCGAGTGCTGAAAAGGAGTAGGGCGAAGGCCTATCCCGAATGCTGAAAATTTCTCAGAAGGGAATAGTGCGAAAGCCTATCCCGAATACAGAGAATTTCTGAGAAGGGAATAGGGCGGAAGCCTATCCCTGGTGCTGAGAATTGCAAAGATTTGCTTATAATGTTGAGATAGCTGAGATTGCTGAGAATACTGAGATTACGAAAACATTTGGCAAAGTGCAAAGAATTTGGTGGAAATGACTTGGAAATTCTTGGTGGAAAGAAGAGAATAGGATGCCTTACTCCATTTAAGGTAGTCTCATACCTATCTCTGAATTCTGAGAAGAGGATCGGCAGTTGACGACCGACCTCGAAAATTTTATCCTAAAGCAATGCGGTATCGGATGATGTGATCCTCAACCTCTAGAATTTGAATTTTGCTGGAATTGAACCATTGCAATAGGGAAATATCATAAAGCAAAGCGGTATCGGATTCTATGATCCATAACCTCTAAAATTTGATTTTCTGAGATGAACCATTGCGATAGGAAAGGGTCCTAAAGCAATACAGTATCGGATGTTGTGATCCTCAACCTCTAAAATTTAGTTTTCTGAGATGAACCATTGTGATAGGAAAGGGTCTTAAAGCAATGCATTATCAAATTTTATGATCCTCAACCTCTAAAATTTGATTTCTGAGAAGAACCATTGCGATAGGAATGGGTCCTAAAGTAATGCGGTATCGGATGCTGTGATTCTCAACCTCTAAAATTTAGTTTTCTGAGATAAACCATTACGATAGGAAAGGGTCCTAAAGCAATGCGGTATCGGATGTTGTGATCCTCAACCTCTAGAATTTAATTTTTTGAAATGAACCATTGCATTAGGAAATGGTCCTAAAGCAATGCGGTATCGAATATTGTGATCCTCAACCTCTACAATTTGATTTTCTGAGATGAACCAATGCGATAGGAAAGGGTCCTAAAGCAATGTGGTATCGGATATTGTGATCCTCAACCTCCAAAATTTAGTTTTCTGAGATGAACCATTGCGATAGGAAAGGAACCTAAAGCAATGCGGTATCGGATGTTGTGATCCTCAACCTCTAAAATTTGATTTTCTGAGATGAACCATTGCGATAGGAAAGGGTCCTAAAGCAATGTGGTATCGGATGTTGTGATCCTAAACCTCTAAAATTTAGTTTTCTGAGATGAACCATTGCGATAGGAAAGTGTCCTAAAGCAATACGGTATCGGATGATGTGATCCTCAACCTCTGAAATTTAGTTTTCTGAGATGAACCATTGTGATAGGAAAAGGGTCCTAAAGCAATGCGGTATCAGATGCTGTGATCCTCAACCTCTAAAATTTAGTTTTTACGAGATGAACCATTGCGATAGGAAATTGTCCAAAAGTAATGCGGTATCAGATACTGTGATTCTCAACCTCTAGAATTTAATTTTCTAGAATGAACCATTGCATTAGGAAATGGTCCTAAAGCAATGTGGTATCGGATGCTGTTATTCTCAACCTCTAAAATTTGATTTTTTGAGATGAACCATTGCGATAGGAAAGGGTCCTAAAGCAATGCGGTTTTGGATGTTGTGATCCTCAATCTCTAAAATTTAGTTTTCTGTGATGAACCATTGCGATAGGAAAGGGTCCTACAGCAATACAGTATCAGATGCTGTGATCCACAACTTCTAAAATTTGACATTTGAAAGATTTTCGTCGAAGAAAGCACATTAAGAGGGAATATGAGGGTGTTTCATGTCCCACTCAAAGAGTTGACTAAAAAGGTCCTTGTTTGGGAAAGGATGTGATTCCACGCCAACAAAACCAATCGAAACTCGCGGCTCCATGTCAATAGAATCAACTGATCCTTTCTCAAACGAGGGAGAGAATTGAAATTAAATTGACAACAACACTGGGTTGAGGAAACTCGACTTAATACCTAGTCGGGAGAAGAATTTAGATTTATGATTTGTTTTCTGATTTTCTTTGTTTTGATGGTTAGATTTTCTTTTGATTTATATTTTTGTTTTGATTTGAATTTTGTTTCATTTTGGTTTGAATTTCATTTTGATTTGTATACATTTTTGTTTTGTTTAATTTTGATGGATTCATTCTTTATTTGTTATTTATTTGTTCGTTTTTTTTATTCACTCAGGAATTTATTGTTGTTTATTTGTTATGAAATTTTATTATATTTTTATTTTATTTTATTTTATTATTATTTTTATGTTTTATGACTTTTCTTTTGTTGTATTTTTTTATTTTAGAATTTGGACCTAGTTACAAGTAAGTGCAGCATCCGCGCTTTGTAGAACAAGGCTATATTTGAAACATTACGATGCACAGTACTTCTTGAGGTATCATCCACTAACTGAAGGCATGAATAGAAAATAAACCACTCTTCAAGGTGCTATCGGAATTATATTCTTTTAAGTACCTATAAAGATGTGTTATTTCTACGGACACCTTAGCTGAAGATGTTGTAACTTTGTAGCTCCTTGACGGCGATCATTATTTCTATGACACTAACTTGTAAGGATTGTCCAAGTTGACTTTAAGAAGTCGCTTTGACGCCTTTCGAATTGATGCTGGAGTTGTATTTTTTAGGTACTGAATGATATGACTTCGGGTTCAAATTTCCATTAATTGCCAATAACAAGGCTCCTTTACTTCAACTCTTTCTTTCTGAGGCTAAGCAGATTTCAAAATTTATGCTCATGTGATAAAAATATTTTTCATTGTCAAAAGATATTTCTGAGTCAATTAATGACCAATCAAAAGGCATAAAATCACTTGACACTCTTCAAAGAATAATATCAGAGGAAACTTCTTGAGGTAGTCTTTCATGTTTTATTAATCGGGATGGATTAAGACACCAATTTTTTATTATATACTTGCCTCAAGCTTCTTCTCAGGGAGCCTTCTTATTTCCTTTTCTTTTTTATTTTTTTAAATTTTCATTTTTTTTAGAGGATTACTATATCTGGTGGAGGACATGTTAAAGATTTTGAATGTCTGTATTGGGACATCAATTTTTGATTTTGTGCTCACCTCAAGCTCTCCTCATTTGAATCTTTACATTTTTTTTGCTCCTTTTGTTTTCTGAGAATTACTGTATCTGGTAAGGCATATCTCTGTTAAAGATTTTGAATGTCGAAGCTCCTCTAATTAATAAATATGAAATGTTTCTTAACATGAATCTTGAGATATTATAACTCATCCGAAAGTCTGGACCCTGTCACATGGCAGAAAATTAAAATGCTCATGATATCTCGAATCAATTACTCGATCTTCAACCACACTGCTTCATTTCAAAATCTACTTAGGACTCAGTCCAAATTCCTTAAAGTGAAGGACCCAGTCATTAGGACATTAATTTCATTCTCCCATGAAGTCATATTCTTATTAAAATGCTGAAATTTTACCGTGTATCACCCCTTCTTGATTGTCTTTCTCCTAAACTTTAAACGTCCTTAAGCATTTTTTTTTGCTGTGGCGGGAGGGTTGGGACCCACGACCCATCATCAAGTTGTTATCTCTTTTGACTATTTTGTGGAGGGAGGGTCGGGATCCACTACCCACTATCCTTCTCATATCCTTTTTATTTGTCAATCCATGGCATTTGAACTCATTGGCAGCTTCGTCACGGGACAATCCTTCGATGGAAGTGTACATCATTCTCTGATGACGACATTTCTCCATCAATTGAAGAGTATTCCGAAGTTAGCGACGTCCTGTGTCTTGTAATTTCAGAGGGAGGACTCAAGTTAACGCACTTGTCCTGTAAACTGGAAATCCTTTAAAATTTATTCAAGTGAATTTTTCTTATTTCAAAATTTTGCATTTTATTTTATTATTGTATATTTGATGTGTTTTAAGAAGTTTTATTTTGATTTGAAATTTTGATAAAATTTTATTTTGTTTAGAGTTTATTGGAAGGTTGTTAGGGTGAAATTTTAGTTTGACCTGCTTGCAACAAGTTAAACACAAGGAGGAGTGAAGTGTCGGACCTGGTCCGAGATTTAGAGGAGGTTGAATTCACATCGAACTCACTTTAACAAATCACTCCTAATCTAACACACCTATTGGGGATCTACCTCATCTCATTGAGGAGGTGGGAGGATTCCAGAACCTCTCTGTTTAAGGATGTTTAAACAGTGGCTCCTGAATTCGAAAAGGAGTTGACTATACCCTTTCAAGACAGAAATAAATGAGGTATGTCAATGGAAAGAATGGTAGCTTTGTCCACTAGGGGTATGGACTCACTACCGATTTATGAAAGTAAAACCATCTAATAAAAATGGAGAGAAGAACTAGTCCCCAGCGGAGTCACCAAAATTTGCTGGCCGTTAAATTTTGAAAAGAAAGATTTTTAAATAAAGTTTAGATTTAAAATAGTTTAATTTAAAATAATATGGTATAAATTTTGGAAATGATAATATAATTTTGAAAAATGAGACAAGATACCATACATTCAATAGTTTGGATTAATCGAGTGCAACACCTCAAGTAATGCATCTATCCCGAAGGGTAAACACATCACTTGACTAGTGGAGCTCAATTAAATAAACTAAAGAATCTATAATATCCGTCGATCTGCGAAACCAGTTTTTATAAGCTGACAAGTTCCCCTATTTAATACAAATGATTAAATAGGGTTTATATTATCTGAGTTCTAAAGTTCCCTGTAAGGGCAAGCCACTATAGTTAATTACATCTTAAATAACGGGAGTCACTTAAGAAAACTCTTGATTAAGATCAGTGGTTCTGCTTTCAAGAATTTCAAAGTTTAGGCTTTCAAGATTGGACATTGAAAATTCAAAAAGGGAATGGATTAAATTAGGAACAATTATTATTTGGGATCCAATGGAACGAAAGGTAAGGGATGTCATAGATCCGAGGAGAACCTCGATAACTTCCCAGCTATCCTATTTGTTTGGCTTGAATTTTGAGAAGATGTTATTTGGTATTTCAATCCTGCCAATTTTATTTATTTTGGGCTTACACTCGTACGATACCTAGTCGTACGAATATCCTAAGAAGATAGGACGATTTACACCGTACCGCACAGCAACCTCGGAATCCTAAAAGGTGTAAGACTTATATTGCACAACAGAATTGTGCAAAAAAGCCTAAAAGATAAAGTGAGGGTTTACACCGCACTAGGCAAACTACCTCGAAGTCCTATAGTTTGTTATTTGAAACTAAAGAAAAGTTTTGTTGATGTAGACCCATTTCGTTGTTATAGATCGCCCTCCTTCCTCTGCTGCATCCTCGTGGTGTTGCCCTCGAAGTTTTGCTCCAAATTTAGAATGTCTCGTTGTAACGATCCCAAATCTAGGGTTTATGTTTTGTATTTACATGTATAATTATGGTTGGGTCTCATGGCCTGCCGTGGGGTACCTTCTAAACTGGGTGTCCTAATGGCCTCTATCCTAAAGTCCCTTGCAAGTCTCTAATAAAAGCAATCTAATATATAAAAGAAAGCATGCTACGAAGTGTAGTAAGATGTAAACGGTAGTGATCACAAGCATGCTATATTAAACAGTAGAAAAACATGAATCACAAAACATACTGTAATAAACAACAGGAAACAAGCATCGTAGGCAGGCTATGCTAAACAAGTGTGTTATACTAAAACATGCTAAGCTAAGCAGGAGTATATACTACAAAAAGTAAAACATGCTATACTAAACAGGAAGGTTGAAAAATAAAAAATATATACTATATTAAGCAGGAATATATACTACGGAAAGTAAAGCGGTCAAGTAGTGCGGTAAAAGAAAAGGAAGTAGTGGTACTACGAAAGTACCGTAAGTGCCGATTACCTGTAGAGCGTCACTACCTGTTATTATTATCATTTTATTTCCTGCAGAAAAGGAATCAGCACCAAAATAAAACAAGAATAGATGTAGTAAGGAAAACCTGACTAAGTGGGGGTGCTACTGTATATGTGAAAGAACTAGGACTAGGGCATCACACAGACAACTAAAAAGAAAGAAGAAAAGAAAAGCAAAAACCTATAGGGAATTCCTAGAAGTCCCGCATAAAATTAGTATAAAATCCATATAAAATTACAAAGCATGGACTACAAGTCCGGGAGGACCGTAAGCAAGATGGCGCGGAGTTCTCAGAGCTGTGCTATATATCCCAACCTTAGGTGCTTACTACCAGACTGGCACCCTACGGAAGGAAGTCCTACCTCGACTGGAGTGAACCAACCATGGACCTTTCTAAATTTTCATACATTTCAATTTACATGCCAAGAAAACTGAAATGTGGAAAGTAATTTATGTCTTGTATAAGAAATGTCTTTAAAACATGTATATGAGTTTTTTTTGTATAAAATAATATAGTCCACAGGTTAGTCCCCTAATCGAACTAGGACTACTGGCAGCCTAAGAGTGTAGGTGGCAGAAACCCCAAGGAAGGGTGGATAGTATCGTGAATTCCTGCGTCTACCCTCTCCATGGTCTTACGGTCAGGAGGTACTATTCTAAAGGCATCCCTCCTATCTCTCTAATGAACTTTCATCACCACCTCCCCCATTCATCTTACTTACAGCCTTGTTTGATGGCCCTACATATAACAAAAGGGCTATATGTGCATGCTTATGCGTCCTACATAAGCGTATAATTTAGAGCAAGAAGCAAGAAGAAAACAAAGGACAGGGGACAAGGAAGAGAAAGAAGAGGAAACGATCTTTCCTAAAACAACGACGTAACAAAGGAGGATCGTCCCTCAAAATCGAACAAAATAAACAGCCCGAGAAACCATGGATCAACCGAGGTATCATTTCCAAACTTCATTTTAAACAATCAACAAAAGGGTCATACCAATGGCTACAAACATAGCCCACAATTCTTATATGTATACACATCCTACTCCCTAAACCCAATTTTTGCATTTAGGCCATACACACCTTTCATAAAAAAAAGCCTCCCCAAAAAGTCCCAACACCGCACCCCAAAACCACCATTAAAAAGCATAAATTGCAACCCAAAAGCCACCAAACATACCCAGTAAATGTGACACAAAAACCTCAAAACCGACTCACTAAAAGTAACCTAAAAACCACAAAATAAATCCATCGAACGCGGCATAAAAGTCACCAAACCATTCCACCAAAAGAGGGCCTTTAAAGCCCCGTTTCTGAATTATAAACCACTTTGAAACGCTACATGCTTCCAACACAAATGAAAGTCCGTTGCTCAAATGATTCAGGCAAAGGGAACTGAACTCCCCATAAAGCACAATTAAACCATCACGCATAATATAAATAAATAATCGAGCAAGGGACATTCACATATGCATTGTCCAATTTCCATAATACTTACATTTTCGACACCAAAATTTTACTTCCGCATTTAGTCCATCAAAAGTTTTTTTTTTGTTTTTTTTTTATTTTTTATGGTAGAACTAAAAGTTGCACCTTTAGCTTAAGAAAAAAACTCCATCCATTCATTGGTGGGGTAGCAAGAATATGAAAATTGAATTTCATGTGTCATGTATGTAAATACAATGGAATTAATTATCAGGCTTGCAAATTTCATAGGCCCCTCAACATGAAATATTTGGCATCAACCAAACCAGCCATAACATGCATGTATGTGCTTCAAGCAAAAGATGGATTTAAAATAAGTGCTCCAATCTTTTGAAATTGACATTAAAAAAGCTTAAGAATTCTCCACCTGAATGATTATTACTGCTATCTCCAAATAATATTTGAGATATCCAACTGGTGCTCATTTTAAAATAGGACTAAATGCTCAGCACTTTCAAAGCATTCATATTCATAAAGTTATGATATAGAAGTTTATGCTTGATATAATGAAACCCAACAAATATAATTCCAGCAACAAAAGATTGATCCAATAAACAAGATGAATCCAACAACTAAAAACAAGCTCAACCATGAACCCCAACCTTAGCAATGGTGAATAGAATTCCCATTGAAAGCCGGTTTGTGCATGTAGTTAAAAAAAATAAACATAATGACTGATTTACATGTATACCACTCAGCTCATAAGTATTCACATATTTAGCTTCTCTCCTCTTTGTTATCTAAATCTTGTATACCACGTCAAGAGCATTATCTCGTCACATAAAATCCACTTCCATGCATAAATCAAATGATATGTACGTGAAGAACAATGGTATGTATATAAAGAACTGAAGTGAGGAAGTCAAACAATGAATATGAAGGATTAAGTGGTATGTAGGTAAATCTCCCTTAATCGATTGAAACCAAACAAGCAGAACCTATATTTCAGGATTCCAAATTAATTGAATAGCCTCTTGCATTCTGTAAAAGTGAACAAATCCCACCAAGATAACTAGTTAAGGAATCCCAAATCCTCTAAGCATCGAATGAAATAGCAAAACTACATCAACCTAGGGTGAAAGAGGGCTTGCGCACCTCATACATCTTTAAAATTCAATTTGGGTATTTTGCTAACTCAGTCAATTTGGGGATTTTGAGATTTAATTGAAATTGGGATTAATCATGGGTCAAATTTGGGTTGAATTTGGTTAAGAATGAACTTAGTAATATTGAATTTGAGTTTGGATTTGAAATTGGGCAACATTGGGGTCAATTGGGTTGACATTGGGCTCAATTGGGTCAAACTTTGGTTTAAAATAAATTAAATTGGAACTTTTGGTAAAATTGGATTAATTTGGCAAAATTGGGGTATGTTGTAGTTTAAGAAAATGAAATTAGGAATCTTAAGAAGCTTTTGGGAATTTTTAGGATTTTTTGGAATTTTCAGATTTTTAGGCTAGTGACCACAAGAAAATGTATTAAGAAAATCATACCAATTTTATATGAAATTACATTTTAAAGAAATGTATTTTCTATGTTTATTGCAGTTATGAAGATTTATAGGTATTGGAAGCAAAAACATCGTAAAGAAGCAAATCTGGAATGAAAAGGACTAAAAAGAGATGGAAATTGAACTAGCCCGCCGACGGCGAGGAATAGGCCGTCGACGGCGTGATTTTCCAGAAGGTTTTGAATATATTATAAAGAAGCCCACCGACGGCGAGATCAAGCCCGCCGACAGCAAGCCTTAGCAGTTAGCCAATGTTCTAGAAGCCCGTCAACTATGAGATCGAGCCCGCCGACGGCGAAAATGTCGGTTCAAGCCAAATACATTGAATCTGGATGCTTTTTGAAGAGGTGCTTAAGTAACCCTTGGACATATTCCTTCTTCTTTAAATATAGACAAATTTAGGCCGAAAAAGGGTGTGTTCTTTTGGTGTGTGTGTCTTGTGAAAGTCAGTACTGTGTGGTGAGTCTATTGTGTGTGCATTAGTGTGTTTTAGAGTATATTAGTAAGTATAATTAAGTGTGTTGTACAAGAAGGAAGAGTTAGAGGAACTTGAGAGTACGCTTAGGGAGAAGATTCGAGATAAGTTTTTATTTATTATTTTTTAACTTTAAATGAAATCCAAGTTTTGTGTTATTTTTCCTATGCATTCTGAGTACTTTTCTCTGTCTTTCTCCTTGTTGTTGAGATTTTGTGAAATGAATAATTGAATTAGTTGTGCCTAAAAATATTAAATAAAATTGTGATAATCTTTTTACTTAAATCTTAATTTACTTTCAGTTTGGCCAATTGAATTGTTAAGATATGTTGAATTATCAACTATAGTAAAGATTACATCTAAGATTCAGGGAAGTCAAAGCCTTGGAAGGAGGGTGCAAATAAATAGAGAAATATTATTTATCGGGCGTAGAATTGGATATTTTAGTGTGACAGACTAAAATCTTCAATTCGGTCCTATCGTTTGGGAGCTGAAGTATAGATGTTAGCCCTCAGGCGAGGGAAACGTGGGAGCTCTGAAGTGGCAGCTGGTATCCTCCCAGCCTAGCCACAGATTCAGTAACCAAGCATAGGATTAGTCAATGTTCTTTATGCCTAGACCAAAGGGTAAAGAATAGGAATGCTCCTATTTGGCACAATATAATTCTAAGTAATTTAATTATTCATTCACTTAATTCTCTTAACAAGGAGAAAGATAATTTTTCTAAATTGCAATCTTCTATTTAAAAATTAAGTAATAAAGTTTAGTATAAGCGTTCTTTGTTTCCGTACACTAGATAGTAATTGCATCTCTTGAAATTAGTTCTTAATCTCTAAACTTCCCTGTGGGATCGATATCTAGGACTCCATTAGAACCCTTTATTACTTCAACGATACGTATACTTGCATTGATAAAAGGGGGGACACAATTGTTAATTTAACTCTGATAATCATTTATAAAATATATAATATAAAGCTCCGCAATCGTGTAGACACAGCTGCCTACCAACCCCAGGTCAAGTTTACAGCGCCGTTGCCGGGGAAGTAAAGTAATTATTAAGGTAATTAATAAAAAAATTAATAAAGATAATTACTAGAGTAACAGACTATTTTTTTTTAAATCTACTTAATTTGTGTATGCATAAATTGGGAACCGAAAGTTTAATACCTTACGATTCAGAATTTGAGCGCACTATTAAAAGAATTAGAAAACACAGAAAAGAAACTATAAATTTAAATTAAATGGAAAATAATCCAGCAATTGAAAATATAAATCAACCCAGACATTTAAGAGATTACGCTAACCCTACATTTGATGAAATTCATTTAACTATCCAAAATCCAGATGTAGCGGCTAATTCATTTGAGCATAAACCTGTAATTATCCAAATGGTACAGAATAATCAATTTAGAGGTTCACTAAACGAAGATCCTAATTTACATCTTGCTAGTTTTTATAACTTTATGCTACTTTTAAATACGACGGAGTATCTAATGATGCTGTTAGACTTAGGATTTTTCCTTTTTCTTTAAGGGATAAGGCTAAGATGTGGTTAAATTTGTTAGCACCTGGATCTATTAGAACTTGGGGAGACCTATCACAAAAATTTCTATCCAAATATTTTCCTTCTTTAAAAACTGCAAAGCTTAGAAATGACATAACATCTTTTAGTCAGTTTGATGGAGAATCAATATGCGAAGCTTGGGAGAGATTTAAAGATCTTCTTAGGAAATGCCCACATCATGCGTTACTAGATTGGTTAATTATACAAAATTTTTATAATGGATTAGTAGGATCTCCTAGATCTATTATAGATGCTGTTGCTGGAGGTTCATTAATGTCAAAACCATTTGATGAGGCTTATTCATTAATTGAAGAAATGGCTACCAACAATTTTCAATGGCCTTCTAAAAGGTTGAATCCTAAGAAAATAGCTAGTATACATGACTCTGATGCAATATCTATGTTAGCTTCTCAGATTGATGCTATATCCAAGAAATTAGATCATTTTGGAATGAATTATTCTCCTAATATAATAGAAAAAAATTCCTCTGGACAACTTATAGAAGCTCAATCTTTATATGAAACTTTAAATGCTACTAATAATAGACCCAATAATCCTTATGCAAATTATTACAACCCTGGTTGGAAGAACCATCCAAATTTTAATTGGAATAATAACTCTGCTAATCAACAATGGATGAATAACTCAGTAAACCCATTAGAAAATTCATCTAATCAAGGAAATTCAAATTATAAACCTTCTTATCCACCTGGATTTAATAATAACTCTCAATTTAAGGAAAAGAAATTATCTATGGAAGAATTAATAATAAATATGGGCCAGCATTTTCAAAATCAAGGAAATCAGCTACAAATTCAAGGGAACCAATTACAAAATCAAGGAACTGCAGTTAAAAATATTGAAACTCAACTTGGACATATCGCTACTGCACTTAATAATAGAATTCTTGGCATTTTTCCTAGTAATGTGGAAATAAAACCTAAAGATCAAGGAAAAGAACAAATCAAAGCGATACAATTACGAAGTGGAAAAGAATTAGAAACAAGAATACAAAAAGAAACTGAAAGTGAAAAAGAAAAGGATCAGCAAGATTGAAATTTAGAATATCCACTAATTCCTATGAAAATTTCTATAGAGAGACCAACACCACCATTTCCTCAGCGATTAAAGCAACATGAAAAGGATAAGCAATTTTCTAAATTTCTTGAAATCTTGAAAAAATTAACGTTAAACATTCCTTTTGTAGAAGCATTAGAAAAAATACCCAATTATGTGAAGTTTATGAAAGATATTTTAAACAAGAAAAGAAAGTTCAAAGATAATGAAACTGTTGCACTTAGTGAAGAGTGTAGTGCAATTATTCAGAAAAAGCTTCCTGAGAAATTAAAAGATCCTGGTAGTTTCACTATATCGTGTGCTGTTGGAGAAAAAATTTATGGAAAAGCTTTATGTGACTTGGGAGCCAATATAAATCTTATGCATCTATCAATTTTTAAAAGATTAGGATTAGGAGAAGTCTCACCTACTTCAGTAACTCTTCAGTTAGTTGATCGTTCAGTGACATATCCTAAAGGAGTTATTGAAGACGTGTTAGTAAAAGTGGATAAATTTATCTTCCCAGTGGATTTTATTGTCTTAGATATGGAGAAAGATAAAGAAATACCCATAATTTTAGGAAGAACCTTCTTAGCTACTGGAAGAGCTACGATTGACGTTCAAAAATGAGAACTAACTATGAGAGTAAACGATCAAGAAGTAACTTTTAACATTGCAAAATCAATGAAATATCCTGCTATAGAAAAAGAAGATGAATGTTTTCGAATGGACACTCTTGAACATCTACGAAATGAACATTTTAAAGAATACTTTGAAGATAAACCAGAAATAGAAAATACAGAATTAATTGAAGAAACGGACAATGAAAAATTAGATTATATACAAGAAAGATTTGAGATGTTGGATATTACTGAAAATGCTGAAAAGAATATAGTTCCATCGATTATTAAACCTCCTGAACTTAAGTTAAAAGTTTTACCTACTCATTTGAAGTACACATTTTTGGGAAATTCTTTAACTTTACTATTTATTATATCGGCAGAATTAAATGAATCACAAGAGCAAAAACTTCTGGACACATTAAAAAAGTATAAGAAAGCTTTTGGTTGGACCTTAGCAGATATTAAAGGAATTAGTCCTTCGATCTATATGCACAGAATTATTTTGGATAACGAACATAAACCAAGAATTGATCCCCAAAGGAGATTAAACCCAATAATGAAAGATGTAGTCAAGAAAGAAATATTGAAATAGTTAGACAATTGTATTATATATCTTATTTCAGACAGTGCTTGGGTAAGCCAAATTCATTGTGTTCCTAAGAAAGGAGAAGTGACTGTTGAAGCTAATGAAAATAATGATTTAATACCTATAAGACAAGTTACTGGATGGTGTATATGTATTGATTATAGAAAATTAAATGCATCCACTGGGAAAGATCACTTCCCTTTACCATTGCTAGACCAAATGTTAGATAGACTAGCCAGACACAAATATTTTTGTTTTTTAGATGGATATACCGGCTATCATCAAATTCCTATTGCTCCTGAGGATCAAGAGAAAACTACATTTACTAGTCCTTATGGAACATTTGCTTTTCGAAGGATGCCTTTTGGATTATGTAATGCACCTGCAACATTCCAGAGATGTATGATGTCTATATTTAGTAAATTAATTGATGGTGGAATAGAAGTATTTATGGATGATTTCTCTATATTTGGATCATCATTTGATGCATGCTTGGATCATCTTGAAAAAGTCTTAGAGGTATGTGAACAAACTAACTTAGTTCTAAGTTGGGAGAAGTGTCAATTTATGGTTGCAGGAGGAATTGTATTAGGGCATAAAATTTGAGAAAATGGCATGGAAGTAAACCCTGCAAGAATTCAATTTATAGATAAATTACCACCTCCTACTACAGTGAGAGGGGTAAGAAGTTTTCTTGGACATGCCGGATTTTACAGACACTATATAAAAGATTTTTCAAAAATTACTAAACCTTTATTCCAACTTTTAGAAAAAGACAAGAAATTTGAATTCACTACAGAATGCTTAAATGCTTTTGAATTATTAAAAGATAAATTAATCACAACACCTATAATAGTTTCACCTGATTGGGAGAAACCATTTGAACTTATGTGTGATGCTAGTGATTATGCTATAGGAGCTATTCTTAGACAAAGGTATGATAAAATTTTTAAAGTTATATAATATGCTAGTAAAACTCTTAATAGTGTTGAAATCAATTATATAGTTACAGAAAAAGAATTATTAGCAATTGTATATGCTTTTGATAAATTTAGACCTTATTTAATTGGAACTAAATGTATTGTGCATATTATCACTCTGCTATTAAATATTTAATGCAAAAGAAAGATACCAAACCAAGATTAATCAGATCGATATTACTAATGCAAGAATTTGATTTTTGAAATAATTAATAGAAATGGAACTGATAATCAAATTGCATATCATTTGTCAAGATTAGAATATTATGAATTATCTTACACTGACAATGAAATTACAGACAGTCTTCCTGATGAACAACTTTATAATATAAATGAGTGGAAAATACTATGGCATGCTGATTTAGTTAATTATATTGTAAGTGATATTTTATCACTTATGCTAACTCTGCAACAATAGAAAAAATTCATTTATGATGCTAAAACGTATTTTTGGGATGAACCATATTTATATAAACAATGTAAGGATCTAATTATTAGAAGATGCGTGCCTTATGAAGAAACTGAACAGATTATTCAAAAATGTCCCGATTCTGAATTTGGAGGACATTTTGGGACTGATAAAACTGCTTATAAAATTTTACAATCTGAATTTTATTGGCCTACTCTTTTTAAAGATGTGTATAGATATATCAAAATTTGCGATAAATGCCAACGAGTAGGTAATATATCTAGAAGAAATGAAATGCCTCTGAATTTTATATTAGAAGTTGAAATTTTTGATGTTTGGGGATTAGATTTCATGGGACCATTTATTCCTTCATTTAGAAATTCATATATATTAGTTGTTGTTGATTATGTTTCTAAATGGATTGAATCACAAGTCTTACCTCGTTGTGATGCTAAGAGTTTTTCAAAATTTTTAATGAAAAATATTTTCACAAGATATGGAATGTCGAGAGTGATTATCACTAACTGAGGATCCCATTTTAGGAATAAATATATTCAGAAATTGGCAGAAAAATTTAATATTATTCATAAAATATCGACTTCTTATCATCCACAAACCAGTGGATTAGCTGACGTTTCTAATCGAGAAATTAAACGAATTTTAGATAACTGTAAACCCTAGTAGATTAGATTGGTATACAAGACTAGACATTGCATTATAGGCATACTGGACAACTTATAAAACCCTAGTTGGAATGACTCCGTACAGGTTTATTTATGGAAAAACTTGTCACTTACTAGTTGAATTAGAGCACAAGCATATTGGGCTATTAAAGAGTTCAATTATAATTTAAAAGATGATGGTGAGAAGAGATTGTTGCAGATGAATGAATTAGAAGAACTAAGAAATGAATCCTATAATAACAATAGAATTTAGAAAGAGAAAATGAAATTATGGCATGCTCGGAAGATTAACCAAAAAAATTTTGAACCAGGATAAAAAGTTTTACTTTATAATACAAGATTGAAATTATTTCCTAGGAAACTAAAATCTCGATGGTTAGGACCTTTCACTATAACTCAAATATTTACATACGGAGCTGTAGAAATTGAAGATCAAAAGACTGGACACATATTTAAACTAAATGGACACAGATTAAAACCATATTTTGAAGGAAAAATACCAACTTTTAAAGAGATTTTAATACTCAGTCAACCTGATTAATAACTAGAATAGATCGGGCTGACGACGTTAAACAAAGCACTTTATGGGATGCAACCCATAGTGATCTTTATTTAGGTGTAATAATTGTATATTTATTTGATTTATTACTATTTTTGGTTTAAAATGAATTCTACTACTCAAATTAATATTTATAATCATCACGATATTTGATACATAGAAAAAATTGGAAAGCATTTAAACCAGAGCGAAACTGGGCAATTTTTCCTTAGCCCGCTGACGGCGAGATCGATGCCGCCGACGACGAGTTTTGCCCGCCAAATTCAGTTCATATTTTTAAGAATCCCATCGACGACGAGATCGTTGTCGCCGACGGTGAGATCGGTGAATGAGCGGTTTAGGGAGTTATTTTGACGGTTTCTGGTGATTCTAAGTGTTTTAACTCTTTAAGAACGCTTAAAACTCGAAATCTAAACCATTTACTTCCTAAAAACGATTTGAAACTCGACAAAAACTCATCATTATGGCATACAATCCACTTGAAATCACTAGATCCCGAGTGTTCAATCGAAGAAAGTTTGTCGACTATGAGGCCAGATGAATCTTCAACAAAGTTATGATGAAGAAGAGATTAATCAAAGAAAGAGGATTCGTGAATAGAGGAGTGGAGAATTCGATAACGTCTATCGAGGAGATGATTATGTGATGATGTTGGGAGGTATTATGCTATACAACTTCTATAGTAGTCATCCCCGTAGTAAAAGAATTCTACTCCAATCTTCCTGGAATCAACAACGAAAGCATTTATGTCCGAGGCAGATGGGTAACTTTCACTCCTTCTAGAATCAATGAGTTATATTCAATTGAAAATACACTTGTTTACCACTATTCCAATTTTGTTCCTACAAGAAATAATATGAATGAGATATATCGATATTTGACTGATGAATTAGAAGATTGGGAAACAAGAGAAGACGGGTATGTTAGCTTTTCTGCATCACTTCTAAACCCCGTCTCTAAACACTGACACTTCTTTATTTCTTCAAAATTATTACCTACTATGAGGGTAAACAAAGTTTCTAAGGAGTGTGCAATTCTGAATTATTGTATTCAAGCGGGATTACCTATCGATGTTGGTTCAATTATTGTGAAGTCTGCTTTAGGCCTGATTGTGTATGGATCGATTTATGGGCTTGGACATCCTTCAAGAATTTTTGCATTATGCAGTCAGAACCAAGTTTCCTATGAAGCCTGGGAAAAAGTACTTTTGCCTTGGAAACCATTAGATCCAACTGATATGTTTCCTACTCTGGATAACGATAATGAGACAGCCATTACTACGGATCAAGCATCTCAAAACTCTCTTTCAATCAGGCCCTTTACTGATAAAATAAATCTGATCTTACGAAAAATTGAAGGATTAGAAAAAGATGTACAAAATGTGATGACTTCCATTAATAATATCTTTAATTTATTTGATCATATTGATTGGAGGATGAAAGAACACTTCGATTATTCTGGACATCTTGAGGCTAGTTTCATACGGCTTTTGAGAAAGAAAGGATGGATTGAAGAAGATTCTACAGAAGAATTTCCTTAGAGGCATTTCTACAATTTATTTGTTTATCTACGTTCTATTGGAGATATCAGAGATGAATTTAGCACAGACACTGATGAGTAGAAGACATTCGTATTTGTTTATGTGTTGAGTTAGTTTGAATTTAATTTTTATGAAATTTGCACTTTTGATATTTTAGATTTTAAGATTTGATCTCAGTATAGATGAGATTATGTGTTGTTTGTTTAGTCCCAGCGTTTTGGGTACTGTGGTTTGGATTGCGATGCTGAATTTTATGTGTTAAGTAAATGTGGTGTATGCATATTGTAAAACCTTGGATTTCATATATAAAATTGTTATGTTTTGTGTTGTGTGAATTTATGTGAGTTAAAATAGTATCTAATCACAATAAAATGTATTTAATTGATTGATCGGACATTATCAAGGCTTAAAATAAATTGAAAACATTTTAAATATTAAAAATATTAATTCCCAAAAAATCCCGCTGACAGTGAGAACGATGCCACCGACGACGAGATTTTTCAGAAACTTTAAGCCTATTTGAATTAATTACCCCGCCGACGGCAAGATTTTTCCCTCTGACGGCGAGATCCCGAAAAACACTTTATTTTGACTAGTCAACCGTCACTATTCATCATCCCCTTCCTTAAAACTTCAAAAAACTGACCTAGGGCTTGAGAGATCGTGGATTTGGACCAATAACAACACCTTTTAACACCGGATTTTATCTTCCCTTGGTAAGAGCTTCACTCCCATGCAAAGAGTCCTATAGTCCCACCCAGGGTAATCCTAAGGCCAAAGAGTCCTATAGGAAACTCATCCTTTAAACCTCCACATTTGATTTTAACCCTCCAAGTGGCTTAGGGGTTTGTTGACCTCATTTTTGATGAGGTCTTCTCTTCTTCTTTTTAGTACTTAGGATCTAGCCTTAGACTTTTCCTTTGACTATCTTAGAGGATTAGAATTGGGACCCACCATTTAGAAATTCAAACCACTTCTTAACTCCCTGCAAACTCCACAAACTTGATTGTAAACCCCTAATCACCTAGAAGGTTGAGATCGAATGTGGAAGTTTAAAGGATGAGTTCCTATAGGACTCTTTGGCCTTAGGACCGCCACTGGTGGCCCTGGTGCGGTGAGGGCTAACTTACACACACCTTACACTTATACACTACACTTTCACACACCTCCTAAAACCACACCCATACCCAACTTGACTTCCCGACTCATAAAGTTGATTCACATGGATGGTCCTTAACCCCTAAGCCCTTGGCTAAGAGGGTTAGGAACAACATAGTGAATACCTCAAATGAGTCCCTTCATGGCTCATGTTGGCTTGATATGGCTTCATGGCTCAACCAAAATGATTTCATTCCACTTACATTTACTCAATCTTCAATTTTATAAATTTTCAATTTTTGACCCCCGGGGCTCCGGACCCGCCTAACCTACCAAATGCCATTGAAACTACCCAAAATTTGCAAAATCACCTAAATTATCCAAAATTCCCCAAAATCATTCCTAAACATTTCCCTCTACTCAAATTGATCATCCATAGCCAAAAATACTAGAAATTCCAAAAATACCCCCCAATACCCTCCAAACACCCAAAATGCCCCTCTTGACCCAAAAATCCAAAAATTCAGAAAATTCCAGAAAATCCCAAATATTCCCAATTTCATTTTGTTCAACTACACCATGGGCCAATTTTGTTAATTTACCCCACTTTTGTCAAAATCCCCAATTTGACCTATTTTAACCCAAAGTGAACCCAATGTCAAACCAAACCTACCCAATTGACCCAAATTCTGGTCCAATTCAATTCTAAACTTCAATTCAATATTCCCAACACCAATCTAGACCAAATCCAAGTCCGATTTGATTGACATTTGAATCCAATTTCACTTTTGGCCTTAAAGCCCAATTTGGACCCATGACCCAAACCTAGCCCAAACCAAACCAATTTAACTCCAATTAACCCCAAATCTTTTCTAAACCTTCCCTAACATCCCCACAAACAAAACACTAACATGATTTGCCCAAAATTTGGATCCAAACCTCACTCAAATTCAACCTAAAACCAAAAGGCCCAATTTTGACCTAAATCCAACCCTAACCGAAATGAGCCCAAATCCCAAAATAAAAATCCAACCAAAGTTGAAACCTCTTTCAAACACTCCCATAAACATTTCCCAACATCAATTTCACATCAATTTCAACCTTAGCCCAACATTGGCCCAAATTAGCCCAATTTGACCTACATAGGCCCATTTATCAAATCAACCCAAATTCAACCCAATTCAAACCCAAATCACTCCAAACTTGTTTCAAATCAATCATGACACATCCTTAAGCCAAACCCAACAATTATTTGGCCCAAGCCTTTACCAAACTTTCATCCTAAAATCCATTTTAAAATCCAAAAGCCCACTTCCCTAAACCATTTTAAAAGCCCATCTTCATTAAATTTTAAAAGCCCAAACTCATTCTAAAGCCCACATTACAATCTCATCCCATTACCACTCAATTAATATCATCCCTTAAGTCCTAAATCAATCATCAAATGGTTCCAAATCAAGCCATATGCCAAGTCACCTCTAAATGCCAAAAATCCCAAAATCCCTTTCTCATGTAAGTGAGCCAAGCCATGAGCAAGCCTTGAAGCCATGCACAAGCCACATGAAGTCATGGGATCCACTTTACACATCATCATACTATTAATTTCAAAAGGAGGAGCCTCTTTTAAGCCCCCTTAAAAAGGTTTTAACCCTTTTAATGTTTCACCTTAATCCATGATTAATCAAAATATTCATGGATGGTGACTTCTCTACCCTTTCCTAGCTGATTCATCTGATCCTCCCTCAACCCAAATCAGCCATGGGAGGTGAACCAAGCCCATTTCCATGGGTTGACCAAACCAAGTGCAAAAGAAGCCACCTCCCCATGCCATTTTGATCCAACCACTTTACACATGTAAGGCTTCAATTAAATTCACCAACTTCGACCCCCGACCTCCACGACCTCGAGGGTGACCCTCGCTCGCCGGCCGACCACACAGGCCACCGGAAAACTCCATGGCCAAGACATGGGGAGGAGCCAAACTTTGGAATTCCACCTTGCGGAGTTGCCCCATACCCAATGGCCACCATGGCTGTTCTTCCCTTGACCTAAGCAGCTGATCCCAAGCCCTAACTCCCCCTGGGAGGCCCTCCAGCCTCTCCTATTTAAACCCCACCTCTCTCGGCCATGAGGAGGTGCTGAATCAACCTTAAGGAAACTCTGCCAAAATCACTCCAGACTCTCCCCACACCTAGAGCATTTGATCCCCATTGTCCTCTTCCCCTAATCCTCACTAATTGAGCTCAATTTTGGAGCTCAATTCTCAGGCCAGAACAGGACATTCCCAAATCCTCCATTAAAGTCAAATTAAACTCACCTACACCTGCACAAGGTCAAGAGGAGACGTTCCCCAGTGAAAGCCCCCTCTCCAGGCCACCCATTTGTTCCAGACTCCAAAGGTTGAAATCGGGCTTGGTCAAAATCATGCACCGGACAATTCACCGGGCCGGGAGACTTCATCCGGAGCTTGCTTGGACCCAATCGAAGGTGACACGACCCTCAGATCGAAGCCACACTTCTCTGAGCAAAGGTATGGTCTCACTCTTCTTCCCCAGCTTCTAAACATTCTCAATTTTTATTGAGTCAATTTCATGCCACATAAACTGTATGGATGTGTTCGTCTTCTCGAGACGAATCCATAGAGCATAAGAACGTTTAATTTTGTCAAGTATCGAGCGAGATCTTAAGCCTAGAAGATGGACGGTTCTCGGGCTAGGAGGTTTGGAGACGATGAACGGATGTCATTCATTCAATACACGCGCATATGGACGGCTCAAATCAGGTCGGATCAGTGGATGATACGCGGAAGGTGGGACCCGAGCTGCTGACTCAAGTGGCGGCGTCGAATGGGAGCGCGCCGCGTGGTCGTTCGAAGATACCGAGGATGACAGGGCGCCGTGCTGGATAAGTAGGAAAATAGGCATTTTCTTATTTATTTAATTCCCTAAACTTCAAAAATACATAACTTTGTGTAGAAAAATCGGAAAAATAAAATAAAAATACTCTCTTGCTTCGGTGAACGAGAGGAGAATAACGTGGAAAAGAAATCATTTAATTTCATTGAGTATTTGATTTTTAATAATTTATTTACTCTCTGCACATTTTCAATTCTCTATGCATGTATACAATTCACCATGGCATGAGACCATAGGGCTTTTGAAGCCTCTAAATTTGGGAACATTCCTTGAATTTTCCAAAGTCAGAGGCCACCCCTATGAAGAGTTATTGATTTTTCAATTTTAAGTCACTACCCTGAGTATTTTAATTCTAATAATTAGCATGTTGTGAAATAAATCCTAGGAAAATTTGGTGATGTTTCTTGTGACCAGAGAACTCTAGGAAAAATAGGTTTTGAATTAATCCACTTGGAATACCCCTAATTGGCTTAAATACCCAAAATAGAGCCTTAATTAATTAGAGTTAATCACACATCAAATTGACTTGAAATCAATTCTCCACTGATCTTTAGAATTAGGGGAACCTACCATAAAAGTTTGAAGTCAATTGGACTTGGTTAGCCCTACCAAATGGGTTGATTAAGCCATTTAGCCAACTTAAACTTTAAAAATTCATAACTTTCAAAATACTTTTCAAAAATTCACCAAATTGGTTTTGGAGCCTCTCTGATATTAGGGGAATTTAAGAAAATTAAAAATACAATTTTCTAAAAAAGTTTATTTTTTGCATTATTTTAATATTTTTAATAATTAAAAAATAATAAAAATCACAAAAATAATAAAATTCATCAAAATGTTATATTTTGAATTTTAATCACTTAGGAACAAACCCCATATTTTTCTTAGGTCTCTATGATGTGATATTAAATTTTAAAACCCTAGAGTAATTTAAAAAATTAAAAAGATGTATTTTCTAGCATTTCCACTAAAATAATTCTAATAAATCAAGGAAAAATCAGAAAATTATAAAAAGTGGTTCTCTGGTTTCCTTGATATCAAAGAGATTTTGGAAAAATATAAAATTCATTTTTTAATCTTTATTTTATTTTTAAATTAATTAATACTCCAAAACTCAAAATAATTATAATAAAAATAATATAATTCAAAAAATCACCAAAATTGGTCCAAGTGGTCCTCTAGTCATTAGGAATGTCTCATAATTTTCTTAAGGACAGAAACTTTCCCTTGGTCATGTTGTTGAATTTTCCTTGAAAATCCTTATGTTCCACAAAAAATAATTATATAAATAAATTAAATACAGAAAAATCACATTTTCTCCTCTAATGTCTTGATTGACATATGAGTGAAGCCACATAAAAATTTTAAATTCATTTAGGCTCAATTTAGTGAGTTATGAAATAAATAAGTTTAAAGGGCAAAATAGTAATTAAAATTTTAACCTATAATTAAAAATTTTAGGTTTAATTAAAAGGGTGGGTAAAATATTTGATACTAAGTTGATTTTGGATGTTTGAAACTTAAGTATTTAAAGGGTAGAAACCTACCAAATAATTTGAAAGTAATCAAAATAAACCTTAATTAAATGATTAATTAAATTTGGAAGAATAATGAAAAATTAGAATTATTAAAATAGGGATATTATTAGGAAGAAATTTATTCTTTAATCTAAGAATCCCTAAATTAATCACCTCAATAATATTCAATTCCTAATTAAAATGATAATCCAAATTCAAAATTTAAAATGCTTAATCATTAAATTAAATTAAAATTAAAACATTTAAATTAAATCCTTTTAAAATTTCAATTAAATTAATACTTTAACAATTAAAATTAAATCATCCCTAAAGCATAAAAAAATAAAATATTAAATTAAAATTAAAAGAAAAATAATAAAATTAAATTAAAATTAAAATAAAAAAAAATAAAACTAAATTAAAATTTAAATTAAATTAAAATTTAAATTAAATTAAATTAAATTAAAACATATTAAGTTAAATTAAATTAAATAAAAAATAAATAAAACCAAGTTAAAATAAAAATAAAATTAAATTAAATAAATAAAATTAAATTAAAATTAAAACTAAATCAAATTAAATTAAATTAAATTAAATTGAATTAAATATAACATCAATTAAGACAAAGAATTCAAAAATAAATCTAAAACAACTTGAACACTATTCCAAACTTAAACCCATTAATTGAAATTAAATTAAATCACAAATCACTTGAACGTTAATTTGCCCTCAAAAGCTCATGATGTCATAACTCTTAAACGGAGTGTTAAGTGAAGTGTTATTTCACTCATAGGATATTCAAATGTCCTAGTTCATTGGGCAAGATAACAAAACTTGAACTCCTGGATAATTGATTCATCATATAATTAAATTCTCTTGGACTTAAAACAATCCTAAAAGTATTGAAAAGATGTTTAAGATTCGTCTTAAGCACTTCCTCAGTATGATAGGATGTTTATAAGAACAACTGAACTTAATTGTTCTTTGATGAAGAAAATCGTCCTCAAACCAAAACACAAGAACCTGGACGTCATAGAGCTGACTAGCTATAGGATTAGGAACTTGGTAGAAAACCATAACCCTTCCCTTAGCTTTACCTAGGAACTTGCTTTAAATGCTTAAATATTCTAAATTGTGTTTAAGTGCGGCTCGGGATGACGGGAAGACCCTCCGAGTACGCTTTTATTTTATTGCAATTTACCTTCTTGCAATTTACCTTATCGCAAATGCACTTTATTTTTATTGCATGATAAACAATTGTTGCATGAAAACCCACACCTTTAGGATAGTCCCTAAAATTGAAACCAAAACTAAATTAAAAGTCATTACAAGATAAAATTCACCACCACAACATTTCAAAATATAAAACAACTCAAAATTAACTCACAAACAGAACAACAAAACTACAACTACAACTAAATTAAAATGTCTTGTTGGATGATCGGGAATACCTCGGATGATGTAACCTACGTGTTGCTAACGGGATTTCCCACGGTCTAAATGAAAGTGTCGAACTCATTTAGTTGAGTTTAGCAAATTCATCTCGACTAAGTGAATCCCATAAAAATAACGATGCCGGAAGGATGGAACCGTGGGATCTTAACCGGTGTTGTTATAATCAACTTTAAGATTTGTTTTAATTAAAACATAATAAAAAACACTTGGAAATTAAAACTTTCTCTAAACCAAAAGACTTTCCTCACCTCTTGATTTATGATTTCTAAAACTAAACCCCCTGCAACAACAAGGAGCTCGGAGCATGGTAGGCAGCACGGCCATCTTCGTCAGCAAAACAACTCTACATCAACTAAACTATTCTTTAGTTTAAACAATAAACCATAGGAATTTGAGGTAGTTTTCCTAGTGCAGCATAAATCCTCAATCTTTTGTTAGGCATTTGCGTTGCAAATTAAGCCCTAACCAGTCTTAGGATTCCGAGGTAGTCATCCGATATGACATAAACCCTCACATCTTCGAGGCTATTTGTATGATCATGTCATACGAACATAAGTCCTAATTAATTAAAATTGGTAAGATCAAAACATTAAATAAACATTAGGACTTTCCTAAATTCAAGCCAAACAATAGGATAGTCGGAAATTACGAAGTTCGCTTCGAATCCGTAATTTCTCCTACCTTTCTTTCTTTGAATTCCCAAAACAAAATGTTCCAAACTCGATCTATTCCCTATTGAAATTCTAAAATTCAATCCCTTGAAAACTTAAACTTTGAGATTCTTGAGAGCGAACTATCGATTATTATCGAGAGTTTTCTTAAGTGATTCCCGTCACTTAAGATGTAATTAACTATAGGGGCTTGCCTTATAGGGAATTTTAAGAACTCGGAGTAATATAAACCCTGCTTAATTCATTTATATTAAGCAGGGGAATTTGTCGGCTTATAAAATTGGTTCGCAGACCAAACGGATGTCACAAATCTCCTAGTTTAGTTAACCGGCTCATTAAGCAGTGTGTCTATTCTTCGGGATAAATACATGGTTTGTGATGCGGCGCTCATTTATATAAACTATCTGGGATGTGAGGTCGGTTTGATTTCATATCTTAAAATTATTTTCAAAATTAAATAATACTTTCTAAATCATATATATATATATTTAAATTAAAATTAAAATCTAAAATTCGCCGACAACTTCGTTAGGCGACTCCCTTTTAAAATAATACACACAACCCTAAAATAAGCCATACGGGGTTTACGATCAAACTTGTGGGGTTTGAAGGGAGCCAAGAAGTGTTTTGAATTTCTAAGTGATGGGTCCCATTTCTAGTCCTCTAGGATAGTCAAGGAGAAGCTCTATGGATAGATCCTAAGTACTAAGGAGAGAGAAGAGAAAAGACCTCATCAAAAATAAGGTCAACAGAATGCAATCAACAATCTATCTGACTTCTTTAATCATCTGGATTGGAGAATGAAGGAGCACTTTGATCATTTTGGATATCTTAAACGAATTTTTGGTTCAGTTGATGCGGACTAAAGGTTGGATTGAAGAGGATTCCACTGAAGAATTCTCATTTCATTCATTATATAATTTGTTCGTTCATGCTCAATCCATTGGTGATTTAAGAGTTGAAGATAGTTCTGAGGAAGAGTGAAGGCTTGATTATTGTGATTATGTGTCTATGTTTGTGTGTTGTTTACTTTGCTTTGATTAGATGTTATGCTTGGGCTTGCTTTCTAGTTTAATTGTCAGCGTTATTGTGTTGTGGTTGTGATCGACATTGAATTTTAGAGTATATAGTTTGATTATGTGTTATGTTGAGTGTTATTAGGATGTGGTTGTAATTTAGATTTTATATATATCAAAGTGATGTTTTGCGTTGTTTGTGTTACGAATATAGTTTGTCAAGGCTTTAGTACGTTATTCAATGCTTATTTAGATTAATTAGACGTCGGAGCGGGCTTGAAATGATCGAAATTGCAAAAGAAAGTTGGAAACCTAGTTTTTGAACTGGCGCCGAACAACGTCCTATCCAGTGCCGTTCCGCGCCTAAAGTCAGAGAATTTGGCCTGTAAAGTAGAAAATTGAGCCGAACGGCCCTAGCGCCTGCGCCATTCAGCGCTAGCTCAAAAATTTTGCTTAAACACCAAATTTTCGTGATTTAACCCTGGGACCTGCCATTTCTTCCCAAACCATCATCTTCTACCTTTAACCAAGACTGATTTTCGCACCAAGGGCTCACTAGCATTGGGTTTGGAAGCGATTTCATGGCCGGAAAAGTTTGGATTTCATCTTCTCTCGGTAAGAGCTTCACTTTAAACTAAATTTTTTTTTATTTTTACCGTGGAAATCTCCTACATTAGGATGATTTGATATTTTTTAGATTTTTAGAAAATATTTGGAGATTTTTCATGAGATTTGAGTTCTTACCTACTTAAATTTACTTTGGAGTCATTTACATTATGATTTTAGAATTTATTGGGATTAATTTGAAATTTTAGATAAATATCTCCAAGAATGGCTAACGGGAAGAGGAAGTTTGAATATGATGAAAGTAGATTTGTTTGTTTCAAGGCTTATTCGTGCTTTAGTACATCTATGACTAACAAGAAATGTATTCAAGAGTGAGCCTTTAAAAATCCTTGAGGAGAAATTGAAATTTGATAACTAGTCGTCGATGGGAGATTTTCTGTTGTTTTACTACTGAAGTGATGTTGGGAATTGTTTGAGAGTTCTATGCTAACCTCTACTATTCAGAGAGCGAGTATATTTTGGTTAGAGGTCAGATGGTTGAGTTTACCCCTGCGTGCATCAATGCATTATTTCAATTGTGAGAACCTTTCAGTTGCGAGTATGAGACTTTTTCTGTTACAAATGAAGCTTTGGATACAATTATAAACTTTTTTACAGATGGAAAAAATGAATGGAAGATTAAGCAGAGGATGAGAATTAATTTCCCCTTTTCTACTCTGAATCCTGTATCAAAAGCCTAGCACTATTTTATTTCTGCGAGACCGCTACCCACCAACCATCACAGCGAGGTGACTAAAAGTATTATGTCTATTTCAAAAGGAGAGACTACAGGAGGACTGGGACACCCTAGTTTGATTCATACCCTGTGTATTAATTCAGGTGTAGTAGTTGATGATAATGATGAGGTGATCCACCCCCTGAAGCCCATTAGCAAGTTGAATCTGAAAACCTATGCAGCCCATGTGAGTTGGAAATGGAGTAAGACATCTAAAGAACCTTCCGCTAGTCGAGATAGACCATCCACATCCAGTGCGCCTACTCTACATGATGTTATGAATCAGTTGGAGAGACTGAACACCAAAGTAGAGGGACTAGAGACAAGGAACACGATTAATGATGATTATCAAGTGCGGTGGAGAGAGTACGAGATAGCCTACCATAACGCACAGATGAGAGTCTTCAGGGGTGATACTAGCACTGTGTTTCCTACATACCCTGACTATACTCCATACCAGCCTGATGAACCAGATGATGGTGATGCTCATGCTGAGGGTGATTGGTAGTGTTGTTGTTTTATTTTATGTCTATTTGATGATGTATTTATGTGTTGTATTGTGTTGTACTTGGGACTCCTCTGATTTGTGATTGTGCTGTGATTTGTATTTGGTTGTGTGATGAACTTGATGTTGAACTGTGATGAATGTGATGAGATAAAATAGTTTATCTGTGTTTAGTTTGTTAGCTACTCTGTGATAGTATCAGCTGAACGTTTCTGATGTGTGTTTAATTTGTGGTAGTACCTGATGTGATTTGTGTTTATTTTGTTAGTTATTTTGTGGTAGTACATGTTGGATGTTAGTGTTTTGTTTAGTTGTTGTTGTTTGTTTTCAGATTTCCTCTTTTGAAAATTTCTAACCCATATTTGTGTATAGAAATGCTCTTAAATATTTCAGGCCTATTGTTCTAATATTTGAAGAAAAACTTGCATAAACTCAAAGGTATGAAAAGCCCAGCATATGAGGTATGAATTAAATATGTTTATGTCTTTTCTTTCTTCCTATGTTAGTTGCATTAATATTTAAAAATTTAAGTTTGGGGGAGGGAAAGAATTAACTATTAATTGTCCTCAATTAAAAAATATTTTCAAAATTATTAACATGATTTCCTGTGATAGAACTCAATTTCAGATAACTGTATTTTGATTTTTTATAAGTATTTATGTGAAATTGAATGGAAGTATTTGGTAATGAAAAGTAATTTTGTTGGATATTTGGAATAAGAGAATAGGACTATAGTCAACTATTCAAAGTAAGAAAAACTATATGTTTGGTATATTAAGATTCTTAGAACTTTATGTGAATAGAAAGGATTGAGACTCAATGATGAATTAATAACAAACATATGAAATGCCTATAGGGTAAAGGATTGTGGTAAGTTTCAAATTTTGGGTGAGAAGGGTGAAGTTAAAAATAATTAAAGGCTATCCAGATACAGTAATTCTCACTTGAAAAAGAAAAAGAAAAGAAAAAAGAAAATAAAATGAAAAAAAAGAGAAAATAGGAAAAGAAAAAAGAAAGAAAAGTGAAGAGAAGCTTGAGGAAATGCCTAATAAAAAATTGGCTTCAGTAGGATCTATCTAAAGGGAAAAACTTGTTTACTTTCCTGAACTTATTTATGTGGAATAGTATCCTTTCTAGTAGTGTTCTCATGAGCTTCTTTTTATGAAATGTTTTTGAGTGCCTTAATAGAACATTCTACAGTCATTTCTGAAATGGATAAAAGACTAGAACTCTTAGACTTGATTTCTAGATAATCCTACACCTATAGAATCTACTTGAATTATTCAAAAATCTTTTTGAAAGTTTCAGTATTGTACTTATCTAATTTAGAATATTAGTATTCTAGAAAGGAAAGTTCATTGCAATGGATCATAATTTTATGAATTAACTAAAATTACTTGAGGACAAGTAATAGTTAAGTTTGGGGGATCTTGATCCACTAAAAATTTGAGAGCTTTTTACTATCCATTTCATACTTTTTTTGATGATATTGCATTTTAAAGGAAGATATTTTTCATTATTTCATGCAAGTACAGTGATTACAGGCCTTTGGAGCAAAAGGAAGCAAAAAGGAGCAAATTTGGAGCAAAAGGAAGCCAAAGTGTAAAGATTGAACTGGCGCCGAATGGCGCCCTATCTAGCGCCCTATCCAGCACCAAACCACACATGTTTCTAGAGAGTTATTGTCTAAATGGTAAAAAATAGCACCGAACGGCGCCCTATCCAACTTCGAATTGTGCCCTATTCCGATTTCAAACTAAATTCAATGCATTTAGACAGATTTTAGAGGTATGCATGCAAAAACTCTTGGGAAATCAGTTATGGCCGAATTTAAACCACTTTTGGGAGAGATTTCAAAGGGGGGTGTGTGAGTTTAGTGAGTTGTAGAGAGTAGAGAATGTTAGAGAAGTTTAGATAGATTGATCTAGGGTTTGTAAATTCTCTTCTATGGAGTGTAGGAGAAGAGGAAAAGTGAGAGATTTCTTCTTCCTTACTATTCTAAAGAGATAATTGTGTGTTATTGTGAAGAAAGAAGAGGAGTCAAAGGAATTCCTTAAGATTCGCTTATGGAAGAGTTTGAGATAAGTAGTATTTTCTTTACTCTAATTGTATGAAATTGCTTTTATATATAAAATCCATGTTGAGTCATCCTTTCCTCATGAGTCTTGAGTAGATTTCTTTGTCTTTCTCCTTCTCATGTGATGTGTTGATGTTGTGAAATAGAAATGATGTGTCGATTTATTATGGAATATTTGAGATGATCTTTTCACTTAGAACTTCATTTACTTTTTGATATGGCCAATTGAATTGTTAAAACTTATTGGGAAACTTATTTTCCTAAAGGATCATGAGTTCCACAACTACAGTGAAGATCACATTCAATGTCCATGAATTAGGAACGTAATTTATTGGGGTTGAGTGTAAATAAAAAGGTAAATATACTTTGATGGGCATATAATTGGAGATTTTAGAGTGACAGGTGTAATGTGGCTGTGAGGGAAGATGGAGAGAAGTCATTTAGGTGTGAGGAAAGTGTTAGAGTTAATTCTGAAATACATTGAATTTCGTCTCCACCGACTTTGGGCGCTGTCGGCGCTGGATAGGGTGTCGTCGGTGCCTTATTGCCAATTTAATTCTGAAACTCTCTGGAATTGGACACTAGTGGCGCCCATTCTGGAGCCGTTGGCTCCAGTAAGTTGATTTCTTTATTTACCTCTTTTTGCTCCAAATCCGTTTCTTTTTTGCTTTCTTGTGCTCCAAACACCTAAAATCATCATACCTACAGTAAAACTTGAAAAATACCTTCCTTTAAAGTGCAATATCACCAACAATGAGTTCAATTTATATATATATGAAAACTAACATACTTTTCGTGCATCAACCTACACTAATTTATTGTGATAACATATTGGCTATGTTGATTGTCAAAAATCTGGTCTTTTATGCAAGGAAAAAATATGTTGAAATAGATTATAACTTCATCAAGCAACAAATTGGCATGCAACAAATTCAACTTCATTGCATCAGCTCAATGGACCAACCTACAGATATTCTCACTAAAGCGCTACCCAAGAACACATTTATACAATTCAGAACCAAGCTAATGGTTCACTCGAGTAAACATCAGCTTACTTAGGAGTAATAACGAATTTTTGAAATTACCTTTGTGCTCCTTCTTCTAGTCATGCTCTCCACTTTCTACTGATGCCTGCAGTTGGAGTAGTGAAAAATCGTTAAATGTTTTATCTCCTTTTAAAATTATGCCTTCTTTCTCTTCTTTCTATAATACCTTATATTCAGCAAGTGTCTTTGATGAATGAAACCCATTTTTTACCTAATTTTTGTCTCCAACGTTTCTTAAGAAACCCCATCTTTCTTACACATACTAATTAAAAAAAATAGTTCTCATTTGTATCAAGATCCTAATACATACACTTATATGTAAAAATGACAAGAAAAAATAAATACATGTGCATACATGAATAAGTGAATATGTAGATAATAATATTATTATTCTTGTAGCCTATTATATATCCTTTTGCTCCCCGCTGAAGATGGATGTTAGAGATTTTTTATGGACAATTTAGGCATGAGTGTTGATAAACAATTATGAGGTAATGATTTGATGAATATGTTAGCTACTAATCGTTGGTCTAAGCAGACATAAGTTATATTGTTCCTTATGTTATTTTGTCTTAAAGGAGTGAGTCAATTTCAATTTATTTTACTCATTCATGAAATGTGAAATCAATAGTTATATATATAATGGCTTGATTTCCACAAAATACAATAACTAGATGGTGTAGACTTATCTTAAAAATTTTGTAGCAATTGAATCATCAAAAATAGCTTGCTATCCATTGCTACTAATACCTAGTATTCATGCACTACAAATAGTTTTGACTTTGTGTTTTGCTTAATGGCCTTACTCGAAACCAAAGAGTCTCCATGAAAAATATAATTTTTAAAGATTGATTTCTTATTCCATTATTTATATTCCCCCAATCAACATCAATGAAATCTTTTAAATGTAGGTAAGATGAATTTGAAAAATAAATTCCTTTGTCCTGCTAAATATATGATGTATCAGAGTAGATAATAGATCACTGCAAAGTGATGATTGAGTACTAGCTAAGCTTGTGATTGACAAAAGTTATATATGTAATTGATAAGATAAGGTAAAAAGTAAATAATCCATGAGATGTCTACTATGATGCAGGTAGTGAATCTCCATCTGAAGCATTAAGATGTATATGAGGATTCATGGGAATTTTATTGGTTTGCATCCAAGTGCCTTTGAATCTTCTAAGAGTTGTAAGCATGGTACCTTTGTAAGAGAATAATGCCTTTATTAGACCGTGCAATCTCAAGCCCAAAAAATACATTACAAATTTTTTAGATCCTTAAGTTGAATTATGAATGTACGATGTCATTAATAACTTCAATTGCATGACTAAATGATCCAACATGATAAAATAATCAACATAGATAAGAAAAAAATTAAATCAGGTCCAATATTTTTTGTGCATAAGAAATAATCAAATTTTGATAGATTAAATTCACATTTGATAAGGGATTGAGAAAACTTAAATGTCATTTCCAAGTAGCTTGTTTTACTCCATATAAAATTATATATGTATGTACAAATTAGCTGCTTTAGATTAATATGTGTGACTTCTTCTCCTTTGTTGGTGCAATCGGAGGGCATTTTCTGGTAAACTTATTTGAGAAATTCTCTTTGGAGAAAAATAATATTAATGTCTAATTGATTTAGAATCTAATATTGACTAGCTGCAAGGCCAATAAGAAATTTTATACTCGCCATCTTAACAATGGGAGAGAAAACCCTTTCATATACTATTCTTATTTGTTGATTATATCATTTTGTAACCATATGAGTTCTATAATTATTAAGTGATCAATCAGAATGATACTTTATTTTAATTTATATGTCCATTTATATCCAATAAAAACTTTCTAAGGAGGAAGAGTGGTGATTTTCCATCATTCATTGACATCGAAGGTGTTAAAGTTATTCTATAGTCTGTTATCATTCATGTATTTTAGCAGCTTGATGATAGTATCATGGTTGAAAGTTAGATGAGATATTTAAAAGATAATTCATATTTGAATGTGATGTAAGATTGTAGGATACATAATTGCAAAAAGAATATTTACTTTATGTGTGATGCTTAAAAAAGAAAGATATTATTAACCCTATGAGGTCATGCAATACATACATGATTTATTAATAATTTGATTATTGTGACTTGATAATGATATGTGATTTAATATGATTTAGTTAGTATTCTAATATTTTATAGGTAGGTTATATAATATCAATCAATATGATGTTTGTATTATGTATTAAACTCACTTCAATATTTATCAAATTAAAGATAGGTCTATGCTTACTTGGATATGGAAAAAAATTGAATCTATCAAGAAGACTAAAATGCTAAGAATATTCATTAAGAGGTTATTTGGTTTAGCGTGAAAAGAGTATATTGCATTACATTTATAAAAATTTAAGAAATGTGGGTGTTCAGTCAGGAGAATTTAAAATACAGAGTTAAGTTAGAATACATTTTAAATTCATTCTCTAGATTACTTTTATTCTATTTAAAATTTGCTAGGTAATGATAAATTTTAAATATACTTTTCGTAATGGTGTTGTTCCTTGTTGCAAATGCCACCTATCTGCTTGTTAATCTGATGTCTTTCAGTCAATGTAGGTTGGCTACTATTGTTTCCCATGTTGCCTTCCACCATCGCTACTGGCCCTTTGCCACAGATTACCACCCTCCTCCCGTTGTTTCTCTTTATCACCGCAACTAAGCACCAACCTAACATTGCCGACTGCAATCACCTTCTCTCTTTTCCTTAACCACCTATTGGTTTTGTGTACAGTAATTTTATTTTCTTAACTAAACAAAAAAATATCAAGTCCTACAATTCCCTTAGATTGAACTAAAGAACTTAAAAGTACTCAAACCATAATACACTACTCTTACCTTGCTTTCATTTACAATGCATTCCTTTTTCAACAAAATAAATACATCATAAATTATTTGCTAAGGATTAGGTTTTATGGTAGACATTTAAGATCATATTTAAAAAAAAATTTAATTAGAGAAAGATGAAAACAATGACTTCAAATTGTCTAAATAATTTTACTTATTATTTTTAAATTTTATTTTTTTAATACCTTAAAATGAAGATTAATAAAATTACATAATAATATCATTAAAAATGATCAATCAACTATTTAGTGAAAGATATAAAAAAATAGAATATTATGAATTACAAACTCAAGTATATCATGTTTTTATTATACTTACAATCATATAATTGATCAACCAATATAGTTAAAAGTGTATATTATGATCTAAGTTGGATTAGTCATTAAATTTTCCATTAAAACAATTAAAATAAAAATTTTAACAAATATAAGTTTTATAGTTTTATATAAATCATATAGTGTAATGACAAAATAATAATATGTTAGTAGTGAAGATTAAATTTCATTAACTTACTTTATTATGAATGATTTGTTAAGTGCAAAGACTAGTGTAATGCAAAAATAAAAAATAAAAAATGAGCTTATATGATAATATCTTATTTTTAAAAATTATAGAAAGGTTTAAAATATTCACCAACATCTCCAATGTCCTCTTGGATCTTTATAAGGTTCTTTTTCCCACTTCTAGTTCGTATTATTTTGAATTTTCTTTAATTAAGTCTTTCTACACTCAAGTTTTGTGAAGGGATTACATAATTATAGTTGTAGGTGTGACCATTGAGTCACCTCTAAGGCTTAATTAAAATTTTGTTTCAATTTAAAATATAGTTTTTGTTACTTAGTATGTTATGCTAGGGGTGATAGGTTCCTCACTTTAAAGTAGGAATGGGTGAACTAGCAGGAAGAAAAATGGCAATTTGATTAATGATTTGAATTAGAAGCATTGGTGCCTGACTACGACTTTATATATTAAGCAAGAATTTATGAAGTTGAAATTATATATTTAAAATGATTTAGTAAAGTCACAAATTCAACACAAGTATACGTATCGTATCAAATAATACAAGGCTCTAATGAAGTCCTGGTTATCGATCCCTGAGGGAGGTGAACGTTCTTTAAATCAGATAATACAGCACTAAAATCCAATACCCAATGTAACAATGACTTAAGTGTACTACCAAACTATTTAACTCTGAGCATTAATCTATTTAAGTAAGAACAAATTCTACCATATGAAACTTCACTTTTTCTAAAAAATATCCAAAAATATCATCCAACAATGTGAGAGTTTCACATGGAGAAAATCCCAAAATTGTATGTTAAAGTAAAGCTCTTACCAAGAGAAGTGCAGATCCGGCCTCAGAAATCCTTGAAATCCTCTCTAATATGAGATTAAACAAGCCCTAAAGCTTCAAAATAGCGAATATGGAGGTGGGAGATGACAGAAATGGCGGAAAAATGGGTCCCAGGCTATTTTCACGAATTTTTAAGTGTCCCGGGCTATTTTCGGTGTTTGCGCGCCGGCGGCGCTCTATTCAAAGTATTAGCCTGCTCTCTAGATTTGGGCGCCGGTGGCGCCAGTCCAAAATTCTATTGGGGTCAAAAATTTTCGTCGAAAATTCAATCGTTTCAACCTCCGCATTCCTATTTAACACATCAACAAACATCTATTTCATCTCACAAACATTAAATAACATCACTTCACACAAACAACACATCACATTACTTTTATATATATAAAATCCACGATACAATGATTACACACATATGTTCATCAAATATAAGCAACACTCCTTAGATCCTTAGTGTTGCAAGTACACTAGGATAAGAAAACACTAAGTCCTAAGTACATACAAGAAATCAAAGCAAAGTCCAAACACACCCTACTAAAATAAAGCAAAGCAAACAGCATAGCAATCAAAGCAAACACTTAAACATAACAAAGCAGCATATAGAATCTACTAATTACTCCTCATTAGTCTTAGAAGTCTCATCCTCTCTAATGTCTCCCATTGATTGATGATGAACGAATAGATTGTAGAATGGATGATAAGGGAATTCATCAGATGAATCTTCAGCCACCACAGCATTCTTCTTCAACAGATTAACCAAACCCAATTCAATTTGACCAGTATGATCAAATTGCTCTTTCATCCTCCAATCGATGTGATCAAATAAATCAGAAATGTTATTAATAGCATTCATAATATTTTGTACCTCATTTTCCAACTTCTTTAACTTCTTCAATATCACCCTCGAACTTTCGAATAGTAAGGCCGAATAAGTCCGTGAACTCTCGGTGGGTCGATCGATGAAGCACATCCATGTCTCCTTCATCACCAACTGTTACGTAGTCATAAAGATCATTGGGATCAATAGGTCTCCAGGGTAGAAGAACTTTCTCCCAACTTTCATATGGCACCTGTGATTGACTACATAACAGACATATGGTGGACGGGTGTCCAAGCCCATAATTAGATCCATGCACAATCAATCCCAATACAGATTTAGTAATGATTGATCCAATATCCACTGGTCTTCCAGTTTGTATGCAGAAATTCAGAATAACACTTTCCTTTGTCACCTTACTTATCTTCATAGTAGGAATTAATTTTGCCAAAATAAAGTAATGCCACTACTTTGATATCGGATTCAAGGATGAAGAAGAGAAACTGACATATCCATTATCCCTTACTTCCCATTCTTCATTCTCATCCGTCAAATAACGATAGATTTCATTCATATCGTTGCTCGTAGCATTGAAATTTGCATAATGACAAATAGGTACACTTTCTATCATGAAGATATCATTTATCCTCATAGGAGTGAATGGTACATACCTTCCTCGCACGAAAACACATCCTTGGTTGATCCCATGCAGATTTGCATAAAATTCTTTCACAACCGGAACAACCACTGCGGCGGTAGTGTAGCATAACACTTCCCAACATCTTTGCTTCACTATCTCTTCAATTCTTATCGTCGGACTCTCCAAACCTCGATTCACAAAGCCTCTTTCCTTGATAGTCCTTCTCTTCATTATCACTTTATGGAATAGACGTTGCGCCTCGAAACTAACGAACTTCTGTCGATTGTAGATGTGAGAATTAGAAAGTTCAATGGAGTGGGAATCCATGGGATGCGAATTGAGAAAGGGAGTTTTCATTTCTCTGGTGGTTATGGATTTAAAATAGGGTTTTGGGGTGTTTTAAGGAAGAAAATCCCGCTCAAAACCGCCAAAAATAGCATTTTAAAATGTAAAAACCGTCACCCAAAATTTGGGTGCCGGCGGTGCTCGATAGGGCTCCGACGGTGCTCAAACTAGAAATTCAGCTGTATAAAAGAATAGGGCGCCGGCGGCGCCAATTACAAAAATTTTCATCGAACTTCGTTTGGCTCGAAATACTTCGTTTCCTCAACACGATCCAATATATTTTTAATTTTTAACTTATTTAGGGGTAATTAGGATTCTTAAATATTACACTAAAAGCACAAACAACAATAAGCAAGCAAACTCAACATACAAACAAACATATGGGTCGCCTCCCACAAAGCGCTTAGTTTAACGTCATCAGCCCGACAAACCATTCAGTTAACTAGGATGACATAGCAATAAAACCTCTTTGAAATCAGGTAAAGACCCTCCAAAGTAAGATTTTAAATGATGCCCATTAACCTTAAAAATATTTCCAATTTTTGGTTCCTCAATATCAACAACTCCGAAGAATGAACTTTTACTACAGTAAAAGGTCCTATCCATCTGGACTTAAGTTTTCCCGGAAATAATTTCATTCTCGTATTATATAATAAAACTCTTTGTCCCAGTTTAAATCATTTTTTCCAATATCTTCTGATCATGCCACAATTTCATTTTCTCTTTATAAATCCTGTCGTTATGATATGATTCATTTCTAATTTCTTCCAACTCATTTAATTGCATAAATCTTTTTTCTCCCGCATTTCTCAAATTAAAATTCAACTGCTTAATCGCACAATATGCTTTATGCTCCAATTCAACCAGTAAATGACAAGTTTTACCAAACACTAATCTATAAGGAGACATTCCAATAAGGGTCTTAAAAGCAGTTCTATAAGCCCATAATGCGGTGTCCAATCTAGCAGACCAATCTAATTTATGAATATCCACTGTTTTCTCCAAAATTCTTTTAATTTCCTCGATTCGATACTTCCGCTAATCCACTAGTTCGGGGATGATAAGCGATAGAGATTCTATGAATAATGTTATATTTTCCAGTTAATCTCTTAATTTAATTGTTTCTGAAATGGGATCCACCATCAGTTATAATCACACTCGGCATTTCATATCTTGTAAATATATTTTTCTTCAAAAATTTAGAAACACTCCGAGCATCACATCTTGGTAAAGCAACAGCTTCAATCCATTTCGAAACATAATCAACAGCGACCAATATATATAAATTTCCAAATGAAGGTGTCAAGGGTCCCATAAAATCTAATCCCCATACATCAAAAATTTCAACTTCCAAATTGTAATTCAGAGGCATTTCGTTTCTTCTAGAAATATTACCTACTCTTTAACATCGATCACAAAATTTAACATATTTATAAACATCAAGAAAAAGAGTGGGCCAATAAAATCTAGATTGTAAAATCTTATAAGTTGTTTTATCAACACCAAAATGACCTCCAAATTCAGAACCATGACATCTATGAATGATTGGATTAATTTCTTCATGTGGCACACATCTTCTAATAATCAGGTTCTTACACTGTTTATATAAATAGGGCTCATCCCAAAAATAAAATTCAGCATCATATTTAAATTTTTTTTGTTGTTGCCTTGTTAAATCTGATGGTATAATATCACTTATAATATAATTCACAATATCAGCATACCAAGGCAAATTCTTTTCCATAAGAATATACAATTGTTTATCAAGAAAATTTTCTGCAACTTCCTTCTCAAATTTAGAAAATCTATCTTATTTTATTCTTTACAAATGATCAGCAATTTGATTATCAGATCCTTTCCTATCAATTATCTCAAAATCAAATTCTTACAAAAGGAGTATCCATCTAATCAATCAAGGTTTAGCATCATTCTTTTGAATTAAATACTTGATTGTTGAATGATCAGTATGCACTATACTTTTAGTTCCAATTAAATAAGGTCTAAACTTATCGAAAGCAAATATCATAGCTAATAACTCTCTTTCAGTAGTGGTATAATTAATTTGAGCATCATTAAGAGTTTTACTAGCATAGTAAATAACTTTGAATGTTTTATCATACCTTTGCCCCAATGCAACTCCAATAGCATAATCACTAGCATCACACATTAATTCAAAGGGTTTCTTGACCCAATGCTATATATATGCGTACTAAAAATTCAATCCCCGGCAACGGCGCCAAAAACTTGACCCGCAATCCGCTGATGACAAATATAATAATTAATGCTTTCAAATATATGTAATAGGTAATAATAGCAACTAGTGTACACAAATATAATTTTATTGAAAATATTTTACACACTAGTGGGTACTACGCAAGTATACGTATCGTATCAAGTAATATAGGGCTTTGAAACAAAGACCCCAGTATCGATCCCACGAGGAGTGAGTTATGGATTTTTAAATATTTTAATTTTATTTTTATATATTTCTTTTATAGTTTATAAATTTGATATTTTTAATTTACTAAATGCAATAATAAAGCAGTAATGAAAGATGCAATAATAAAGCAGTAATGAAATGATTGGGGTAAATATCAATAAGAACACAACTTTCTTCCTTTCAATTAATCCAAGATTTTCTAAGATAATGATAATATTCGTGGAGAATATAAATTTATGGTATTGTGCCAAATAGAAGCATTCATATTCTTTACCCTTTGATCCAGGTGTAACGAACATTGGCTAGCCTATAAATCAGGTCTAGATGTATTATTAGTAGAATGAGTTAATCTAGGCTCACACTACTAGATGTCCAAGGGGTGGCTATGGTCGGCCCTACTGGTGAACCTTTCCTTCTCTATAAACCAAATCACAAGAATTTAGTCTGTCACTCTAAAAACTTATTAATTCTACGCTTATTATATAATATCTTCCTATTTATTTGCACTTCGCCTTGAATAACCCGCCCAAGGCCTTCGACTACCCAAGGATTCATGTGATATCTACTAGTTAAGAATTCATCTCCTTCTAGGTATCAAAACTCTTCAACAGATTTTAACAATACAAGTGATCAATTTGTAAAGTAAATGAAGATCCAATATTAATATCATCACAACGTTTTAAAATATAAATAGTTTTTAATTCTCCATCGAATTTTATATTATCTTAGTTATCTTTTCATAATTGAAAGGAGAAAGTAAACTAACTACTCAGAACACATTGAATTTAAACAACAAAACATGATAATAAAACTTTGAATAAAATTACAAATACTTATCTCAAGTGTTTCTCCTACTGAACCTCTGAATTCTTCTGACTCCAAAGCAAATAAACTTCAAAAGCACCAACTCTTTAAACTTTCAATACACACTCTAAATAAACTCACTAATTAATAAAAGTGACCCTAAAGTATTTCTCTAATTCTCCCTGTAGATGGGGCTCTAGATAGGGGGATGTATGGGGGTGTTTTTCTGCGAAGGAGTACCCTCCTATTTATAGGCTTCAAGGGTTGCCTTGAGGCACCTCTTCAAAATGTGTCCACATTCAATGAATCTTCTAGAAGGTGTGTCTGGCACCTAGGCACCAGAATCTAGAGCCTAGGCGCCGGACTCTGCGTCTAGTTCTTTGCACCTCTTCACTTTGGATCGCACCTCTTCGCGATTAAAACCGTTTCCAAGCGTCCAAATACATTGTATCACATGTCCTATAAACCAGGAACAACTACCAGTCTTCTAGAAGTTCCAATAACCGCTAACACAGTCAAAATAACCGTCTAAAAGTTGTAAAAAATCTTGACAAATTTCGTATCGACCTGGCGCTTAGGCACCAGATTCTGGCGCCTAAGCGCCAGACCAATAATTTTGACAATCTTGCATTTTGGCTCCATTTTTGCTCCTTTTTGCTCCTTTTTGCTCCTTTTTCACTTCTTTTTCTTCTTGAACATTTTTCCATCACCTATAACCAAAAACACAAAAATACCTTTCATTAAAGCATAATATCCTTAAAAATTTGATAAAAATCAAGGCATAAAAATGGGTATTTATTTCATGGATCAAAATCCCCCAAACTTAAATGTTACTTGTCCTCAATTAATTCTTTTTACTATATAAAATGTATAACATTTGGAATGAAAGATAAATATTTAAGACTCCTTGTAATTTTTGATCTTATAAAGGCTTTAGTAAATCATTAACCAAATTTCACTAACTAAGTTTAATTTTAAGAATTTAAAGAATATTCAACTACCAAATCATAAGACTTCAAAAATTTTTCATTCATTTCGAAAATAATAGAAGTTTATTATATTAAGATCACATAGATTATTTACAAGAAAAAGATTTTCATGAAACGTCTTTCTTAAATAAAGATTCATGCATGAAAATTAAGTAAAAGTATGTAACTATTTTTCTGCATATAAGATAATTTAAGTGAAGCCAATTTTTGATTAGGCATATCCTCAAGCTTCTCCTCTTTTTCTCTTTTTTTTATTTTTTATTTTTTTATTTTTTCTTTCACAGTGAGCATTAATGTATTTAGATAGTCTGTTAATGATTTTAAACTTCATTATCCTTAACTTATATTTTCAAACTTTTACATTTTCATTTAATTATTATAACATGAATAGAATTTCAAAAAGATTTTCAATCTTTTCTTTTTCAAGTTATAATTTTTGATTTCTTAATACTTCATTATTTCTGTTATGAATAGAAAAATTTCTTAATCTTATTCTTCTTTAAGTTAAATAATTCTTTTCTTAAAATCAATCAAAGTTATTAAAATTTTTGTTAAGTCCACTAAATTATTTATAATTTCAAAGATTTAAGTGATCTTAAATAGATTTTTCATTCCTTATATTATGTTAAGATTTTTTTTTAGAAAATATTAGTTTATTAAGGACAGATAAAATTTAAATTTGCATGTATTTTCTATTCCCCCAAAATTAAGTTTTGGTATATCATGAAAATAATAAAGTATGAGAGAAAGAAAAGTATAATTTAAAAAGGAATTTTATAAGCATGTAAAAAAAATTCTAGAAAGAAATATAATTTACTTCTACACATGATTCTTATGAATATTACAGAAATAATGGAGCATATAAAAGTAAGCAGGCTCAAAACTTTTATATAACAGTAGTTGAATTAAATAACTATATTACTAACAGAAATAAAATAACATTACTAACTATTTTAAAATACTAAATAGTAGGCTGAAACAAAAAATAAACACAAATTCATTCAAATTTCAGTCTGCAACTAAATATCTAAAACAGTCTCAACATCAAGTAATTCATACAAAGTCTCATAAACAAATCTAAACTAGTAAACAGCAAACAACAATCGATACTAGCAAACAAAAACTAAACTAACAACAGACTCAACACATCTCAGAGGTAAATCAGGCCACTAATCATTGTCTGTAGCCTCGTCATCGTCATCACCAAAAGAAAACTCCACATCCTTAGGATCAACATATGGTGAAAATCTAGGATAGGTGGGAAACTGAATATCATGCTCACCCTTCAAGAATCTGACTAAAGACTGAATACTCAGCATCATATTCACTCTTCCTCTAGGTGTAATCAGATAGGTGATTAATCTTCTTATCCATAGTATCAACTCTACAGTGAGTAAGAAATAACTCATTCTGCTGCTCCAGAAATTGATCATGCATCGATTCCCAAAAACTAGACTGTGGCTCGACGATAGAAGTAGAAGGTCCGGGAGTGGAAGCTCCACCGGAGTAGGTGCGAAGTAGAAGGGGCCGTAGATCTCTTCCCACAAAGACGATCATAGATACTAACACTCTCCCGCACAATTGGATTGGTAGACTTCAAGCATCTCCTCGAAATATCGACGAGTGACTCAATTGTTCACACATAAAGAATAAATCGGAGATGGGAATCCTAGTCCTACGTAAGTACCGCATCTAGCAAGTAGACTCTACGTAATCATAAATAATACCGCCGACATCTATCTACTTCCTCTCCCGAATGCGTAGTTTAAGATAGCTCGATCTCTAGTCACTTCGCTCGGGTGGTTGGAAGGTATAAGTCTTGCGTAAATAAAGTAATGCCATGCCTTTCGAAATACCATTTAACTTGAAGATTTGAAATTTAGTCGTTTATCATTCCGGATCTTCCAAGCTCCAGTGTCGTCAGTCAAATAAGCAATAATCATCTCAACAACTCCCTCAAATGGAGATAATCCAGAATAGTGGCACTCGGTGGTAGGTGGCAGTCCATAAAAAACATTGATCCTTTCAGGAGTAAATCCTACTCCAACACCTCTGACGAAGACTTCGTAGTCTTCCGCATCAAAAAAGTTAGCATAAAATTTGCGCACAACTGGAATAACGAAGAATAGACGGTGAAATAACGTAATCGTTGCCGGTTGTGCGCAACGATCGTGTTCTCGATCATTTCACCGGGATTGTAAAAGCTTCACTCTAAGATAAATTTTCTGGACGTCGCAAATTCGTGATATCAAAAATGCGCTGCTGCAGTCACGAATTTGCTACTGTCAAAATTTTCTCGTGCCTTTCGTCACTTAGACTTCGGTGCCAACTAAACGTGAAAGAAAACACAAATAAAATAAGGAATCAAAGATATAAACTCTTTTTAAGCTTAAGAAACTTAAAATGAGTTTATAAATTCATGGAGAAACACTAAAAATTAAAATTTTTCTCAAAATTTCGGTTTTTAGTCAAAAATAGGAAAAACTATGGTGAAAATAAAAAATAAATGGATTAGAGTGTAGATCTGACCTTGAGATGAAGAAATCAAGTGATTTCGAGCTCAAAATCTTGATGTTTTGACCTCAAAATGGATTTAGGAGGTGGGTTTTCGTGAAAAAGAGAAAGAAGATGAAGCTTAGGCGTCAAAAATGGCTAATGGGGGTTTAAATGGTGTTTTTTGGGTAAGCAGGCCGAACCGGCGCCTAGGCGCCTAATTCTGGCGCCTAGACACCAGACTAGCCTTTCCAAAAAAACCTCTTAAAAATTTTATTTTCCACCAAAATTCATAAATTGAACTTCTAATTACTCATATAAGAGAATTTCTTCAGTTTCCATCTTCTAAAATATTTTCCAAAAATTTTAAAAATTAAAAATTAAATCCACCAATTAAACACAAGTTTAAATCAAACTCTTCTAATTTCATTCATGATTTTCAATTTCGGGCTCAATACAATTCAGATAAGTATCATATCATGATTCAAGTTCTAACAACAATCAAACAATACAAATTTGAAAGCAAATACAACACACATTGAACATGAAAGCAAACACACAAACAAACACAATCGATTCACTAAATCGATACAACGACACAATAGATAAATCACAATCTCACCACGTCACTATCTAATTCCCATTATCTTCACAATGAAGATTGCTTGGCCTACTGGGGAAGAATACTAACACTCTCGGAAAATCCATAGCCTTTTTCTCGTCGATCGAATTGTTCTTCGCATACATCTCCACTTGAGCATCTTGATAAGCCGCTAGATGATCAAATTGAATTTTCGCCTGTCATTCCAGATGTTAAATTTGATGATACATCTCATGGAGGCGATCTCCAATGCTTTTAAATTCTGCTTCAAACTTATCTAGAAGACTAGAAATTTTCTCCAAACTTACAGTGATGAAACCATTGAAGTAGGGTTGAGGATCATTTGAAACCTTATCTCTAGCCTCTTCTCCAAGCTTTCTCCTCTCCATTTCTTCAAAAATCCTCTCTAATCTCTCAAGAATGGAGTGTATGGGTCGAAATAATGATTGCATAAGGATTGGGGATGAAGATAGGGTCATTTATAAGAGAAAATCGTGTGAAAAACTGAAGATTTTCGGTTTTGACACGATCCAGTAACTGTGGCGCTTAGGCGCCAAATCTGGCACTTAGGCGCCGGAACCATGTTCGACTCTGTTTCTTCTAACATCAAATTTCAAAGATTCGTTCTCCAAAATAGCTAGTTTAGAATGGTAAGATCAATATAAACTCAGTCACACAAATTATAAGCAATCCTAATGAAGGTTAACTTGATCTTCTTTTTACTCATATATGAAATAGAGTGATCCAATGTCTAAGCTTTATATAATTCGAGATAACTTTCAGCTTAAGTCAATAAAGACTTTTTAGCTTCAAATTTTCTAAAATAATATAAAACTAAACAAGACTGAGGCATAACCTTACATTACAAATGTAAAAACACACAAAATAATAAATAACTATGGGTTGCCTCCCACAAAGCGCTTGGTTTAATGTCGTCGACCGTGACCTAATTAAGTCTTTTAATCGGAAGACTCAACTCATAAGCCTCTTTATAAATCTTTTTAAAATCTCCCAAATAAGGCTTCAGTCTTAATTCATTAACTTTAAAAATTTTTCTTGTTTTGGGATCTTTAACATTCGTAGCTCCATAATGGTATACTTTTTCAATTATATATGGTCCTATCCATTTTTATCTTAATTTTTTTCAGGAAAAATTCTTAAACGAGTATTAAATAATAATGCTTCTAGTCCAGGCTCAAATATTTTTCCTGAAATCTTTTTATCATGTAATATTTTCATTTTCTCTTTATAAATCCTTGCATTTTCATATGATTCATTTCTTATTTCATCCATCTCATTCAATTGCAATAATCATTTTTCTTCTGTATTATTCAAATCAAAATTAAACTCTTTTATCGCCCAATAAGCTTTATGTTTAAGTTCAACAGGTAAGTGACAATGTTTACCATAAACTAATCGGTAAGGTGACATTCCAATTGGTGTCTTATAAGTTGTTCTATAAGCCCATAATGCAGAATCAAGTCTATCAACCCAATCAGTTCTTTTAGGATTAACAGTCTTCTCTAAAATTCTTTTAATTTCTCTGTTTGATACTTCAGCCATTCCACTTGTTTGTGGGTGATATGTAGTTGCAATTATGTGTTTGATTCCAAATTTTTCTAATAATGATTGAATTCTTATATTTCTAAAATGACTTCCACCATCTGTGATAATTACCTTAGGCATTCCAAATCTTGAAAAAATTATCTTCTTTAAAAATTTTGAAACACTTTTGGAATCACAAGTTAGGTAAAGCTACAGCTTCAATCCACTTTGAAACATAATCAACCGCTAATAAAATATAAATATTTCCAGATGATGATACAAATGGTCCTATAAAGTCTAAACCCCATATATCGAAAATTTTAACTTCCAATATATAGTTTAAAGGCATTTCATCTTTCTTAGATATATTTCCCATCCTTTGACATCGATCATATGTTTTCACATAATGTCTCACATCTTTAAATAAGGTAGGCCAATAAAATCCTGAATTTAAAATTTTAAATGCAGTTTTATCTACTCCAAAGTGTCCTCCAAATTCGGAATCATGATATTTTTGAATAATAGCATTAGTTTCTTCATAAGGTATGCATCTACGAATTACAGAATCTCTTCCTAAATTAAATAAATAAGGATCTTCCCAAATATAAGATTTAGCATCATTTTTAAATTTCTTAATAAATTTGTTATCCAATCCATAAGGTAAAATATTGCTAACTAAATAGTTAACTATATCTGCATACCAAGGTGTTTGGTATTCTTGAATAACATACAAATGTTCATCAAGAAATTTCTCATTTATATTTTCTTCAGTAATAACATCATTCTTAATTCTAGTAAATGATCAGCAATTTGGTTATCCGTTCCTTTTCTATCCACTATTTGAAAATCAAATTCTTGTAGAAGTAAAACTTATCTTATCAGTCTAGGTTTAGCATCTTTTTTCATCATTAAATATTTAATAGCGGAATGATCAGTATGAACTATGCATTTGTACCAAGAAGATAAGGTCTAAATTTATCAAAGGCATATACTATAGCTAAAAGCTCTTTCTCAGTAGTAGTGTAATTTCTTTGAGTTTCGAGTAAGAGTTTTACTTAAGCATAATATATAACTTTGAAAATTTTCTCATATTTTTGTCCCAATACAGTTCCAATTGCAAAATCACTTGCATCGCACATTAATTCAAAAGATTTATTCCAATTAGGTGCAATAATTATAGGTGCAGTTATTAATTTGTCTTTTAAAATATTGAAGCATTAACACAGTCTTCATTAAATTCAAATTTAGCTTCTTTTTCCAATAAATGATAAAGAGGTTTAGCAATTTTAGAAAAATCCTTTATATATCTTCTATAAAATCCTGCATGACCTAGAAAACTTCTCACATTAGCAACAGTAGTAGGGGTTGCAGTTCAGCAATAATTTTTACTTTTGCTTAATCAACTTCCATCCCTTTTTATGAAACTTTATGACGAAGTACAATGCCTTTTGTGACCATAAATTGACATTTTTCCCAATTAAGAACTAAATTTGTTTCTTCACATCTTTTCAGAACTTTGGAAATATTTTCCAAATAAGACTAAAAAAAAGTTCCAAAAACTGAAAAATTATCAATGAATACTTCAATTCTTTTGTCAATCAAATCACAAAATATTGACATCATACATCTTTGAAAAGTTGCAGGTGCATTACATAAACCAAAAGGCATTCTTCTAAAGGAAAATGTTCCATAAGGACTTGTAAATGTTGTTTTCTCTTGGTCCTCAGGAGCAATAAGTAATTGATGATAACCAGAATATCCATCCAGAAAACAGAAATATGAGTGTCCAGCTAAATTGTCAAGCATTTAATCCAAGAAAGGTAAAGGAAAATGATCCTTTCTAGTGGCATCATTTAAATTCCGATAATCAATGCAAATTCGTCATCCAATCACTTGTCTTGTAGGAATTAGTTCATTTTATCATTGACAGTGACAGTTACTCCTCCTTTCTTTGGAACACAATGAATAGAACTTACCCATTGGCTATCCGAAATAGGATAAATAATTCCAGCATCTAACCATTTTAAAATTTCTTTTTTAACAATCTCTTTCATGATAGGAATTAATCTTCTTGGCGGTTCAATAGTGGATTTAAAATTTTCTTCCATTAAAATTTTATGCATACAATTGGAAGGCTTATTCCTCTTATATCAGCAATAGTCCAACCAAAAGCTTTTTTATAATTCTTTAACACTCCTATTAATTTTTCTTCTTAATCCAAACTTAGCTCAGAAGAAATAATAACAGGTAAAGTTAATGAATTTTCAAGAAATGCATACTTTAAATGTGAAGGTAACATTTTTAATTCCAGTTCAGGGGCTTTTTTAATTGAGGGTAAAAATATATCATTTTGAGTTATGTCTAAATTTTCTCAGTTATCTTTAATATAATGAGTTTCTTTAAGTAATTCATCTTCTTTTAGTTCTTCATTTTCATTAGTTAAAAATTTAATTTCTTCTTTAGGAATTATTTTACATTTTTCTCGATAGTGTTTTCTATTATAAAATAAAAAATATCCATTCGATAACATTTTTCTTTGTCAGGGTACTTCATCGATTTAAAAACATTGAATTTAATTTCTTGATCATTAACTCTCATAGTTAATTCTCCTTTTTGCACATCAATCATAGCTCGTCCGGTAGCTAGAAAAGGTCTCCCTAAAATAATTGGTATTTCTTTATCTTCTTCCATATCAAGCACAATAAAATCCACAGGGAAGATAAATTTATCTACTTTAACAAGTACATCCTTTATAACTCCTTTAGGATAAGTGATAAATCTATCAGCTAACTGAAGGGTTACAGTGGTGGGAGTAATCTCTCCTAAATTCAACCTTCGATAAATAGAAAATGGCATGAGATTAATACTTTCTCCTAAATCACACAAAGCTTTTCTACAAAATTTTTCTCCAATAGCACAAGGTATAGTAAAACTTCCAGGATCTTTAAGTTTTTGAGGTAATTTCTTTTGAATTATTGCACTACATTCTTCACTTAGTGCAATAGTTTCAAAAGCTTCAAATTTTTGTTTCTTACTTAATATATCCTTCATAAATTTTGCATAAGTCAGCATCCGTTCCAAGGCTTCAAGCAAAGGGTATATTTATAAGTAAGTTTCTTAAAAATTTCAAAGAACTTAGAAAATCGATGATCAAGCTTCGCTGTTTTAATCTTTGAGGAAAAGGTGGTAGTGGTTTTTCAACTTCCACATTAATAGAAATATTAGTTTGATCTTGATTAGGAGAAGGAGTTTCTTTAGGTTTTTTAATCTCTTCAACCTCAATCTTTTTTTCAATTTCATTCTGCATTCTTTCTTTTAATTCCTTTCCACTTCTAAGTTGTACAGCTTTAACAAGTTCATGTTCTTTTCCAGTTTCTTTTGGATTTATTTTAACATTACTAGGAAGTGTTCTTGAAGGTCTGTAATTAATTAAATTAGCGATTTGTCCCATTTGATTCTCAATATTACGACTAGCAGTATTTTGATTTTGTAATTGATTACTCATTTGTAAAATTAATTCTTCTATTGATAACTTTTTCTGTTGATTATTAAATCCAGGTGGTTTATAATTTGAATTTAATTGATTATTCCAATTTCCAGTTGGATGGGATTGATTATTATCCCATTGTTGTTGTTGATTATTCCGATTAAAATTAGGGTGATTTTTCCATCCGGGACTATAATAGTTTGAATACGGATTATTTTTACTAGCAATAGTTTGTAAAGTTTCAATAGTTTGAGAATCTTCAATATTATATGAGTTGTTATGTGATATGTTGATGGCAAAATTATCTAATTTCTTAGATATTGCAGCTACTTGTGAAGCTAAGATAGAAAAGGCTTCGTTCTCTTGAATAATTGACATTCTTTTAGGATTAATTCTTTCAGAAGGCCTTTGAAAATTATTATTAGTCATTTCTTCAATTAAAGTATAAGCTTCTTCAAATGATTTAGACATTAAAGAGCCTCCAACAGCAGCATCAATAATTGATTTTAGTGATCCAATTAAACCATTATAAAATGTTTGAATAATTAACCAATCAGGTAAAGCATGATGAGGACATTTTCTTAATAGTTCTTTAAATCTTTCCCAAGTTTCATAAATTGTCTCCTCGTTAAATTGACTAAATGAAGTAATATCATTTCTTAATTTAGCAGTTTTAGAAGGAGGAAAATATTTAGCAAGGAATTTTTGTGTCATTTCAGCCCATGTTTTAATAGATACCGTTGCTAATGAGTTCAACCACATCTTTGCTTTATCTCTTAAAGAAAAAGGACAGAGTCTAAGTCTAATAGCATCATCAGAAACATTGTTATATTTAAAGGTAACACAAAGTTCTAAAAAACTAGCAAGGTGTAAATTTGGATTCTAATTTGGTGTTCCTCCAAATTGATTATTTTGAACCATTTGAATGATAGATGGTTTAAGCACAAAAGAATTAACATCTACAGTAGGTATTTGCATACTACTATGAAGTTCATCAACTGTAGGGTTAACATAATCCCTTAATGGTTTGTAAACATTTTGTTCATTAATTTCAATTGGATTTTGTAAATTGTTATGTAAATTAGCCATCTCTTGAATTTTTTTAGTTTTTTTCCTTTTTTAATTATTTTAATAGTTCTTTCTAAATCAGAATCTAAAGGTAATAATCCTTCAGATCCAGCACTAAGTATAAAAAGTAAATTAACAAGAAATAAAATCTCTACTTATAAAAAAGAAAATTTTATTTTATTATATATATATATATATATTTGGTATTTTATATTTTTGACAATAAAAGAAAATGAATAAAATAAAATTATTTAAAATCTACTCCGCTCTTCCCCGTGCAACGGCGCCAAAAACTTGACCCAATGCTATATATATGCGTACTAAAAACTCAATCCCCGGCAACGGTGCCAAAAACTTGATCTGCAATCCGCTGATGACAAATATAATATTTAATGCTTTCAAATATATGTAATATGTAATAATAGCAACTAGTGTATACAAATATAATTTTATTGAAAATATTTTACACAATAGGGGTACTACGCAAGTATACGTATCGTATCAAGTAATATAGGGCTTTGAAACAAAGACCCCAGTATCGATCCCACGAGGAGTGTGTTATGGATTTTTAAATATTTTAATTTTATTTTTATGTATTTCTTTTATAGTTTATAAATTTGATATTTTTAATTTACTAGATGCAATAATAAAGCAGTAATGAAAGATGCAATAATAAAGTAGTAATGAAATGATTGGTGTAAATAAGCAGTAAGAACACAACTTTCTTCCTTTCAATTAATCCAAGATTTTCTAAGATAATGATAATATTCATGGAGAATATAAATTTATGGTATTGTGCAAATAGAAGCATTCATATTCTTTACCATTTGATCCGAGTGTAACGAACATTGAGCTAACTTTATAGATCGAGTTCGGATGTATTGTTAGTAGAATGTGTTAATCTAGGCTCACACTACTAGATGTCCAAGGGTGGCTATGGTCGCCCCTACTAGTGACCCTTTCCTTCTTTATAAACCAAATCACAAGAATTTAGTCTGTCACTCTAAAAACTTATTAATTCTACTCCCATTATATAATATATTCCTATTTATTTTGCACTTCACCTTGAATAACCCGCACAAGGCCTTCAACTACCCAAGGATTCATGTGATATCTACTAGTTAAGAATTCATCTCCTTCTAGGTATCAAAACTCTTCAACAGATTTTAACAATACAAGTGATCAATTTGTAAAGTAAATGAAGATCCAGTATTAATATCATCACAACGTTTTAAAATATAAATAGTTTTTAATTCTCCATTGAATTTTATATTATCTTATTTATCTTTTCATAATTGAAAGGAGAAAGTAAACTAAATACTCAGAACACATTGAATTTAAACGACAAAACATGATAATAAAACTTTGAATAAAATTACAAATACTTCTCTCAAGTGTTTCTCCTACTGAACCTCTGAATTCTTCTGACTTCAAAGAAAATAAACTTCAAAATCACCAACCCTTTAAACTCTTAATACACACTCTAAATAAAGTCACTAATTAATAAAAGTGACCCTAAAGTATTTCTCTAATTCTTCCTCTAGATGGGGGGGGCTCTAGATAGGGAGATGTATGGGGGTGTTTTTCTCTGAAGGAGAACCCTCATATTTATAGGCTTCAAGGGTTGTCTTGAGGCACATCTTTAAAATATGTCCACATTCAATGAATCTTCTAGAAGGTGTGTCTGGCGCCTAAACGCCGGAATCTGGCGCCTAGGCGCCGAACTCTGCGTCCAGTTTTTATTACCTCTTCGCTTTGGATCGCACCTCTTCGCGATTAAAACTGTTTCCAATCATCCAAATACATTGTATCACATGTCCTATAAACCAGGAACAACAGTCAGTCTTCTAGAAGGTCCAATAATCGCTAACACCGTCAAAATAACCGTCCAAAAGTCGTCAAAAATCTTGACAAATCCCGTATCGACCTGGCGCTTAGGCGTCGGATTCTGGCGCCTACCAATAATTTTGATAATTTTGCATTTTTACTCCATTTTTGCTCCTTTTTGCTCCTTTTTCACTTTTTTTTCTTCTTGAACATTTTTCCATCACCTATATCCAAAAACACAAAAATACCTTTCATTAAAGCACAATATTCTTAAAAATTTGATAAAAATCAAGGCAAAAAATGGGTATTTTTTTCATGGATCATTTCTCCCAATCAGGTGAAACAATTATAGGAGCAGTGATTAATTTTTCTTTAAGTAATTTAAAAGCACACAAACATTCATCATTAAAATCAAACTTATCATTTTCTAGAAGTTGGCACAAAGGTTTAGTAATCTTAGAAAAATCTTTAATATAACGCCTATAAAATCCAGCATGTCCTAAGAAACTCCGCACATCTCTCACAATAGTGGGTGGTGGTAATCTCTCAATCACTCGAATTTTAGCAGGGTCGACCTCCATACCATATTCAGAAATTTTATGCCCAAGCACTATTCCTCCTGCAACCATAAATTGACACTTTTCCCAGTTCAGAACTAAATTTGTTTTCTCACAGAGTTTCAAAACTTTTGTCAAGTTTTCCAAACAAATATCAAATGAAGTTCCAAATACAGAAAAATTATCCATGAAAACTTCTATTCCATTATCTATTATACAACTAAAGATAGACATCATACATCTTTGAAAGTTGTAGGTGAGTTACACAATCCAAAAGGAATTTTTTGAAAAGCAAATGTTCCATAAGGGCTAGTAAATGTTGTCTTCTATTGATCCTTAGGAGCAATAGGTATTTGATGATAACCAGTATATCCATCCAAAAAGCAATAGTACTTGTGTCCAGCAAGTCTATCCAACATTTGGTCAAGAAAAGGTAGAGGAAAGTGATCTTTTCGGGTGGCAGCATTTAGTTTTCTATAATCAATACAAATTCGCCATCCATTAACTTGTATAGTAGGTAAAATTTCATTCCTTTCATCTACTTCCACAGTCACTCCGCCTTTCTTCGATACACAATGAATTGGACTTACCCAAGAACTATCCGAAATAGGATAAATAATTCCAACATCAAGCCATTTTAAAATCTCCTTCTTAACTACTTCTTTCATTATAGGATTTAATCTCCTTTGCGGATCAATTTTAGGTTTATGTTCTTCATTTAATAAAATTCTATGCATACAGATCGAAGGACTGATTCCTTTGATATCTGCTAAAGTCCATCCAAAAGCTCTTTTGTATCTTTTTAAGATTTCCAATAATTTTTGTTCTTGATATTCAGTTAATTCCGAAAATACAATAATTGGTAAGGTAGATGATTCTCCTAAGAACATATACTTTAAATGTTTAGGGAGAATTTTCATCTCAAGTTCAGGAGGTTTTACAATAGATGAAATTAAACTTTTATCTCCACCTTCCATGGCATCTAACACTTCAAATTTCTCTTGAATATACTCCAATTCCTTATTCTTCTTATTATCTGAATCGGTTTCATTTTCAGTTTCATCTTCAATTATATTTTTATACTTCACTTTCTTTTCAAACATCTCTTTAAAATAATCATTTCTCAAATATTCGCATACTTCCATCCTAAAACATTCATTATCTTTTTCAACTAAGGGATACTTCATAGATTTCAAAATATTAAAGGTCACCTCTTGATCATTAACTCTCATAGTTGATTCACCTTTTTGAACATCAATTACAGCTCTTCCAGTAGCTAGGAATGGTCTTCCTAAAATAATTGGAATATCTTTATCTTCCTCCATATCAAGCACAATAAAATCCAATAAAATCCACAGGAAAGATAAATTTATTCACTTTTACTAACACATCTTCTACCACTCCCTTAGGATAAGTAATAGAACGATCAGCTAATTGAAGAGTTACAGATGTAGGAGAAATTTCTCCAATTCCCAATCTTTTGAAAGTTGATAAAGGCATAAGATTAATACTAGCTCCCAGATCACATAAGACTATTCCAAAAAACTTTTCACCTATAGCACACGGGATAATGAAACTACCAGGATCTTTAAGTTTTTCAGGAAGCTTTTTCTGAATTATTGCACTACACTCTCCGCTAAGTGCAACAGTCTCATGATCCGTGAACTTTATCTTCTTTTTAAGAATATACTTCATAAATTTCGCATAATCAGGCATCTATTCTAATGCTTCAACAAAAGGTATATTTATTGTTAACTTCTTAAGGATTTCTAAAAAATTTCCAAATCTAGTATCCTTATTCTTCTGCTTCAATCTTTGAGGGAATGGAGGAGGTGGTTTCTCAACGATAATCTTCATTGGTTCAAGAGGATATTCCGTGTCCGGATAAATCTTATTTGAACCTTTTTCAATATTCACCTTCTTCTTCTCTTCTTGACTTCTTTCCGCGTTCTAGTTTCTAATTCTTTCCACTCCTCGATTGAATAGACCTTAAGTTGCTCCTTGTTTCGATCTTTTGGATTGATCTCCACATTACTATGAAGCATTCCGAAGGTTCATTATTTAGCGTAGATGAAAATATGTCCTAATTGACTTTCAATATTTTTGATCGCAACACCTTGAACTTGTAATTGGTTACCCATATTCAAAATTATTTCATCTATATACAACTTCTTATCCTTAAATTATGGGTTATTATTAAATCCAGGAGGATAAGATTGTCTAAAGTTAGTATTTCCTTGGTTGGTTGAGTTTCCAACTAGGTATATAGAATTGTGTCCCCATTGTGGGTTCACATTAGCATTATTATTATTCCAATTGAAATTTGGGTGATTCTTCCAACCAGAGTTATAATAATTTGAATAAGGGTTATTAGTTCTATTAATCACATTCAAAGTTTCATAAGGTGTTTCGAGATTCGATTATACGCCTAAATGAATTTTCCTCTAACACCTAGGGATGGTTGAGAATAATTCATTCCATATTGATCTATTTTCTTAGAAGGACCTTTATTCGAGAAACTATCATAGTCATCATGTTAGAATCATGAACACTAGCTACTCTTTTCGGATTTACCCGTTCAGAGGGCTATTGAAAATTATTAGTAACCATCTCTTCAATTAATGAATATGCTTCATCAAAATGTTTTGACATTAACGATCCACCAGCAGCACATCAAAAATTGATCTTAATGATCCCACTAATCCGTTATAAAAAGTTTAAATTATTAACTAATCTGGTAAAGCATGATGTGGACACTTCCTAAAAAGATCTTTAAACCTCTCCCAAGCTTCATATATTGACTCTCCTTCAAACTGACCAAAAGATGTGATATAATTTCTTAATTTAGCAGTTTTCAATGGAGAGAAATATTTCGATAGAAACTTTTGAGAAAGTTCTCCCTAAGTTCGAACAGATCCAGATGCTAATGAGCTTAACCACGCCTTAGCCTTATCCCCTAAGGAAAAAGGAAAAAGTCTAAGTTTGACAGCATCATTCGACACTCCGTCATACTTAAAAGTAGCACATAGTTCTAAAAAACTAGCGAGATGTAAATTTGGGTCTTCATTAGGTGTTCCTCCAAATTGATTATTTTGTACCATTTGGATAATAACAGGTTTAAGTTCAAACGAATTAGTAGCAACATCAGGATTTTGAATAGTTATATGAATTGCATCTGCTGTTGGGTAAGCATAATCTCTTAAAGGTCTTGACAAATTTCTAACATTAATATTCTGATTCTCTTGATTATTCACCATTTCACAGTAATTTTCAATTTGTTTTTGTTGTTTTTTAATTTTTCTAATAGTACGCTCTAACTCTGAATCGTAAGGTATCAAAGCTACAGAACCACTACTACGCATATAAAATCACACTACAAAGTAAATGTTTTCAGTTACTACAATATCTATAAATAAGTACTGTTTATCTACCTCCCCGGCAACGGCGCCTAAAACTTGACCGCGACTTTATATATTAAGCAAGAATTTATGAAGTCGAAATTATATATTTAGAATGATTTAGTAAAGTCACAAATTCAACGCAAGTATATGTATCGTATCAAGTAATACAGGGCTCTAATGGAGTCCTGAGTTATCGATCCCACGGGGAGGTGAACGTTCTTTAAATCGGATAATATAGCACTAAAATCCAATACCCAATGTAACAATAACTTAAGTGTACTACCACTAGTTAATGCAAAGTATAATAAAGCTACTACAATTACTTCTAATTACTGAACTATATTAACTAACAAACGCACTAACTAATGTGATTTATAAGATACTTCTATAAGAAAAGTGTCTTTCTTCTTGCATAAAGATTATTATATGTGGATGATGAAGAATGGTAATTATTTGTGTTGTGCCAAATAGGAGCATATTTGCTTCTTTACTTTTGAAAGAGTACCTCCTCTTCCAAGCAAGTAAAGAACATTGTCATATCTTAAGTTTAGTTACTAAATCTAAGGCTAGGTTGGGAGGATACTGGCTCTCACTTCGGAGCTCCCACTCACCCTTCACCCGAATGCTAACCATAGGCTTTAGTTACCAATCTTAAGACCAAATTGGGGATCACATTCTGTCACCATGAAACCTCCAATTTGAAGTCTATCAAAACTCATTTCTCTATTTATTTGCACTTAATCCCCATGAACTACGCAATTCATTTACGGACATTAAATGGTTTCTTCATTCTTATTGTAGAACATTCAATTCTTTTGGAATTAATGTTCCTCAACATGTTTTAACAATTCAATTGGCCGGATTGAAAAGTAAATTTAGTTCCAAATTAAAGAAACATCACAACTTCTATCACACTTAAAGGGCACATTATTTCCACATCACCACATCATAATTACTTCATGCAAGAAGAAAGGCAAAGGAGACTACTCACTAACCATGGAGAAGATATAAAAACACATAGATTTTATATATAAAAGAAGAGTCATACAAACCACAAAAGTAAATACAACTTATCTCTTTCTCTTCCCCAAGAAAAATCTTCAAAGTCCCCTTGATTCCTTTTCTCTTCATTGCAACACTTGATTCTCTCCTTGGATACAAAGAAGAAGAAGCAATCTCTCACTTTACTCCCTCTTCTCCCCTCCTTAGAGAAGAATTTCTCTTAAAATCACAAATCCTAACTCTCTCTCACACTTTCCTCACACTCTCTACAGCAATTCTCTTCTCTTTTTCCTCTCTATTTTCGTCTTGGACACTTAATTTAATGTTAAGAACGAATTCCTCCAAGAGTTTCTTCAAGCAACTCTTCAAAAATCCGCCAAAACTTTTGAATCCGAAGTGGACCGATATATGGCGCCGGCGGCACCCTATCGTGCCAATAAATTCTAGAGTTCTCTGTAATAGGGCGCCGGCGACGCCCATTCTGGCGCCGGCGGCGCCATTTTGCTCTAAATTTGTTCTTTTTTGCATCTTTTTGCTCCAATCACCTGTAATCATCATACTTGCAACAAATCATGAAAAATACCTTCCTTTAAAGTGCAATAACACCAAAAATAGATAAAAACATATAGCTAAATGGGTATATATTTTTGGTGCATCAGTGCCCTTCATTGCCCACTAAAAAGAAATTAAGTGTAAAAGTTTATTTACCTCCTCATAGATCATAAAGTACAAAAACATACCTTAAGATATTAAGATTTATTGAGGATTCTAGAACCAAGTTAGGCTAGGCATGAACATTGGTCAAGAAAAACTATTTAAATTTTTATTTTATATAATTGCTATATAGTTTAGTTTATTTTCTTGTATAACTATTTTGATTGTTATTTATATGCTTTCATATTTTTGTGATGATTAGTACTTAGTTAAATATCCTTTTGCCAAGTTGTTAGGTAAATATTGTCATTGTTTAAGTAGGAAGATTCCTATCTGTACAACTTGATTTAGAATCCATTAAAAATAAAATTTATTTTTAAAAGGGGTATTAAATTTCCTTTCTCTAGAAGCAAGTAATAAAATTTGATTAACTGATATATTTAATATTTTTATTATCATTAGGCTTTCAATAGAACTTCCTTCAACAGTAGCAATGATTTTAAGAAAGGACGAACTTAATTTTAATGAACCATAGGAGGAGTTATTGAAATTTAAAGACTAAATCTTCTTTCTACATCTCCTTTAAAAGTTTGAAATATCTAATCAAGCTCTTAATTAACCATTTGTCTAAGTGCTATAGCATTATAAACATTCCAAAGTCACCAAAAGTAATTTTGTTTGCAAGGCAAATTTGTTAGTGGACATATGCAAATCTAAGAAATTGGTTTCAATAAGAGAAGCTACATTGTTGCACTATTATTTTTATATTAGAGAATAATGTATCCATAACTTCAATAACATAATTTAAATTTTTTTATCTTGGTAAAAAACTCAAAAAACTTTTCAATTGAAATTATAATTTAGTAGCTTCTAAAGTTTAACATTTGATAGATATAGGATTTAGTAATATATTACAGTGTAATAATCAATGGTATATGCTGAATTTATTAACTCCGAAGGGTTTTTTTGTCCAATTTTGATGCCATCCGTATCTTACATATGCTAAAATGGATACTATATGGATAATATTATAATTTTGCATGTAAGTTTGCGAACCGCCCTTAGCTAGCAATCAAATTAATTTCTCAAAACTAGCTATGGTGTTTGAATATTCTACCAGCATAATACAGGGTTTACCTTTAATGTCAAAGGTATCAATTTTATAAAATAAAAATTCTCTGCTTTTACAATAGCCTTTATTTAGAGCTTTGTTCATGGAGCATTCAAGTAATTCGACCCCATTGAACTAGTTGCCATTCAAAAATTCATGAATTCCGTCTTTAAACAATAATAATGATGGCAGATTCATGCTTATGTAGAAGACTGCATATTACCGTATAAAAAAAATAAAAAAAAATAAGAAAATAATTTAGCCAACAATTCTTAACTTGCTATCATGACTTTGAATTATAAGATAAGTCAACCAATAATTTAGTTAATTCATGACATAATCCAACTTTTCTGTTAAACCCTTACTTCAGAAGGCATTAATCTTTGTTCTTAAAAAGTATTTATTAATTTAAACTCATCTAGTAGTTCAAATATTTTCAATAATTGAAACAGCTTATATTAAAGAAAAGACAGTTTTTTACCGCATCATAATACAAAGAAAAACGCAAGTTAGTTGATTGGAACTGAGCCATAGCTTCCATACATGCATGCAGCTCATGATCATGGAGATATTGCAAGCAAATATATGCTAGTCTGACCGAGCATTTACCAATATATCAACTCATGATAGCTGTTTACCTCAGAAAATCACAATGAAAATGTGATAACTTCTTAAAAAGTGGATTCATTTTCTATTTCTGTTACTCGTTTACAGTGATCAGAACAAAAACAACAAGAAACAAGTATATATATATATATATATATATATATATATATATATATATATATATATATATATATATATATATATATATATATATATATATATATATATATATATATATATATATATATATATATATATATATATATATATCTATCTATCTATCTATCCTCCTCCCAACTTACATTTACAATACAAGGCGAGAGTTACAGGCATATGCCATCAATACTTCGGTGAAGGAAAATCAAACATATTATAGCCAAAAAAACAAAAGTCAATCAAAGTATGAAATATGAAAAAGAGGTAGAATAGAAAGAGTACAGCTTAGCCGAAGCGTTTCTTAAACAAAGCATGCCTCTTGGAGGGATCTTTGTGTTTAATCTTTGTCTGGCCCTGCGCTGTCTTCTTGCCATGCCCCGTACTGCCAAAGACAGAAGCATCATAAATATTCACCAAAGTGTACAAAATCACGAGGAAAAGCATCGTAAATTATTTTCAAAAACGGTGGCTTTATGTGTTGAATAAGCAATATTGATAGAGGGATGATTAAACATTAGAGATTAGTAATCAAAATTCAAATTTTGGTAATTGGGTATTCACATGCCACATGCAACTAGTTAATTCAAACTTATTTTCTTCACATGTAAACAAACATAATTGGAATTAGAAACCAAATGATTGAAATAATACAAAGAAAATCTACAAATTTTAGTATCAGATAAAATTAAAGAACTATTCATCATAGTTTCCCAAAATTAAACTTTTGTCCTGTTAATTTTTTTTATGGAAATCAGGAGCACTAAAAAAGCCAATAACAAATTAGGCAGTTGTAATCAAACAAAGGACAATATATTTTAGTAGAAGGCCTCACTTTGGTAAGATAATGTGATTCCCCTAGAATTAGACAGTTGGACTTGCACCGCCCTTAAAAAAATCAAACGTCAAATTTGTACTCACAAAATCGAAATTAATAAAAGAAATTTTGTTAAACTATATTTGTTAATTACATTTATAGCAACAATTTTTTTAGTCTCTATCTCCTACTCTAGTACATAAGGTTGGCAAAAGCTACAGCTTAATGCACATTTAAATTCAAATCCTAGAGGGTCAAAACAAGATCAGCTTTCTTTTAGTTTTAAACCACAACTCCATCCAACAGCCGCTACAAATCAATTAGCGATCCCAACAATCTCATGAAAGACAACAGAAGATGCAAAAAAATACAAACCTGAAAGAACAAAAACCATATTCTAAAACCACAATCAAGAGAAAGCCGGCAATTGAAGTAATAAGAAGTAAAAAAACCACAAAAGCTACACCACATAAATCACAACAACAACACCCTTTAGAGCCAAAGGAATCGACCAGGAAACAGCTAATCATAAAAACAACACAACTGCCCAAACCCTACACCAATTATGCTAGTTAGATTGTCTATTTTGTAATGAATTCCATCAATAGAAACAGAAATCAATAAAGATAAATAATTGCAAAGAAAAACAGCTAAAATAATCTACAAGTTGACAAAATGGCATACTATATTTTTTTTTAAACAGCTCTGGGAGTAAGCTAATTTCTTATTAAAGAAAATATGGTGTTTTCAACCAAGGAATATAAGAATACTATATTAAGGGGATGTTTGGCTGTGACATGATTTAACAATAAATGGGATTTCTCAAATCCTGTTAAATCCAGATTTATCAAACAGGAGTGATGCCCATAAATCGCCTCTTAGATGGATTTAATAAATCCGGATTTACATAGTTTATTTAACGGAACACAAAAACTACTGATTTAATGGAGCTTTCGACTTAGTTTTTGTTTGTTTTATGTTTGGCGGGATTTATGTAAAGTCAAAGTTAAATCCCATAAATATGCTACCGAACACCCCCTAAAAGAACATCTCCAACTAAATAATATTTGTTGAGAAAATTATACTTGTATTCCATGTAGACCATCCCATTTGCTCCTGACAGTGCACTCATAGACCCAACAGAACGTCGAGCCTTCAGAAGAGCAATGTCATCTGCATCCTCTTCCAGCTGCTCAAGACCCACAGCATCATCTCCAGCATTCAAAACCTAACAGAGTAAAAGAGAATAGACCGACCATCTTGACAAAAAATTCTTGTACAAGTCAACATTAAGGTTTGAATGAAATTTGAGACAGATAAAACAAAACACCTTGTTCAGAAGGTCAAGTTGGTCATTCAGATGATAATAGCTCAGTTCTGGCCCTGTATCAGGCGGTGGCAAGCTTGTAATGACCTGTCAACGTAGCATTCATTTATTAACAAACTAAATGATTCCAGAGTACTTTAAGAACTAAAATTGAACACAAGTGCCAGCAAAGAAATCACATCACAAAGGACGATAGCTAGTAACCATATAGAAGCATACAAGTAAATCACTACAATCATTTAAACATCATTTGCCTCCACAATAATAATAGAAAAAAAAAACTTGGCAGACCTAAGCTACCACAGGACGCGTGCAAGAACAGGAAACGGGTAACAAGGGTTCTGCAACTCTGTAGCTCCAGAAAATTGATATGAATAAAATCCATGATAGGAAAATGCCTCATAATCAAAACAGAAACATAAGATCCAACAATTGTAGGCTAACAAAGCGACAAAGAACAGAGAAATTATGCAGGTTTCCAAAACTTCTGCAGCTCCAATATATATATATATATATATATATATATATATATATATATATATATATATATATATATATATATATAAGAAATATGAACAGACATTTTAATCAACTTAACTTCATTAATGGGCCTTCATCCATGAATATTTCTAAAAAGGCGACTTAAAATTTTCATGAAGTACATTTGAAACGACATCAACTTACACTTTGTACAAGCATAAAATATTTCTCCATTATAACAGTAACATAAAGCAATACGGAATACCGTCATCATGGATACCGGGGGTAAAGAAATCCCCAACTATAGTTTTAATAGCGCCTAATCCATACCTTGAAGCTATAGCCCTGATCAATCAAAAATTGTTGCCTTTTAGTGGAATAGTACATCTCCTGCATTCATACAAAACTACTGTTGAGGCAGAGACAAAATATGTTTACAAACAGCTCACTGCTAGGAACCGCTGGAATTTAACGAATAGAGAAGCATAAATACAGTGCCTGTGTATCTGTAGACACTAATGAATAGAAGAAAGCATTGTACTCTTCTTTCCCACCAGCCATTCTGTCTTGTAGCCGGCCCTAGATGAAGACAGAAAGTTGAAAACTAGTGGTTTCAAATGTCAAAGGATGACAAGTCAGTAGAAATTACTACCTTTGCCCTGAGAATACGGCCCAGACGCTGAGCTTCTTGACGGCGTGAACCCGCATGAGATGAGATCTGTATTATCACATTGGCTTCTGGAATATCAATTGAGTTGTCACCTACCTTCAAAAAAATGCAGAACAAAGTGTTCAAAGCTAACATTTAAGGAGCTATTTGACAATAAGTACAAAAGTTACATAAATCATTTCGGTGCTTGAAAAAGATTTTTTTTAATTAGCTTCTTTTATTTTTGAGAAACAAGAAGTAAAACCAAATAAATTAAGACTTAGTTGTTAAATAATATTTTAAACAGCAGATCAACATGTCAAATGATGATAGCAGTTATGCTTTTGTTTGCCAAAAGGAGCTTTCATAAATAAAAAAAACTCGTTTTCATCCAAATATGGAATCAGCATCATGGGAGCTGAAACAAAATGCCATAAAAAGAACTGCGCTTAGTTACAGACAAACTTACATACAACGACCCCAATCATCATTAATCATTTCTAATATCACTTCTAATGTACTGTGATAAATCAAAATATAATCTTGACTTGAAAATGAAGAAAATTGAAAGCATAAGGATGCATAGTGAACTTACAAATTAATTTCTGACCAGGGCAGCCATTTGCAAATTATTTGCAAGTTCTTCGCAACAATTAATGATTACTTATTAAGGTCTACCATGTTCTTGCCTCGACACAAAGTTGACATCCTTGCCTCTCTAGTGTTTTCTTGGTTTCCAAGTTGATATTTCAGTACCACTATAAGCATGATCCATTGCCTTCTCATTTCAGATTTACTGTAATCCACAAATGCCTTTTCACTTTGTTCCAATCGCATTGGTTCAAGAAGAAATCTTTAATGCCCAAAATTTTGCAACAAATTTAACACATTTTATAAGGATTTTCAATATTTTCCTTCTACCACGCCACAACACGTCCATATAAAGATTACCCTCCTCTCGAATTTGAAAGGAAAAAACTAGAGGTAGGTGAGTACCATGACACGTTTATATAGGCAAACCACCTATTTAAAGCAGGTAGACAACGTAGATTCCGTTGTCCTTTTGACATTGTGTTTTGTTTCTTTACTGAAAAAGGACTCCCTAATAAACAATAGATGGAAATGTACTTCCCCTGTCGACAGGATATTGAAGTGAGGTTATTATTAACCCTAGATATTGCTGCCCAACCTTTCCCTTTTCCCAACCTTCCCCTTTTCCCAACCTTCCCCTCTCAGCCTTGCACACGTTCCACCTTGATCATGTGAACTCTATCCCACTAGAACTATCCACATAGTACCACAACTCGGAAGTGTAACAGTCACACCATTGCTCGCAAACCTTGATCTCATTGCCCCACAAAACTAGTCACATCCTTTAACAAGAACCCACCAGTTCTGCTACTAGCAAGCACTCATATCACTTACTCGACCCCATTCACATTTTAACCAAAAGCAAAACAAATTTTAGAATCATTACTCCCTCATTCAACATAATCTAAACTAACTCTCCAATTCTCAAACCATTTGATGATGTCAAGGCCTCTCAAACTTCGCTTCATGACTAGAGACCCTTCTCACCATTGGCATCACAATAAATTCATTGATATAAACTATCCCCTCTATCGAGTGCCTATCATTTTCTAGTTGGTTCACATCAAGCTCCATCATCCAAATGCTTCTCCTATAATCAAAAAGACCATCAAGTTTTTAAATGACAAACACTCGACTATATTACAGGGTTGTTCAACATTCATGAATGATTGCAAGGAAAAAAATGACACTTTAACATTCCATTTTTATTATACTATTACAGTAACTCAAAAATATATATACTTTCTATTCAAAGATATTTTCATTAGTAGAATCATCTGCTATCCAAGAATATCATGGTACCCTACAATAAAATGGGATGAGTTATTCTAATACTCTGGACTAGCCAAATGTTCTATTATTGCCTTATTGCTATGTTAAGATAATTTAAAATTCAATGCTTACAAATTTAAATGCATTGACAAATGTTATCAATGCACTGATACCATATGTTTTCTGCTTGAAAATATTTTGCATGGTTTAAAGCCTTAGCATGCTTTTCAAGGCAAATTAAAATACTCAAAATTATTTTGTTTTATCTCATATTTTTTACTATATGATCATACTTGAAATTTATGTCATTGATACAACTTCTACAATTCATTTTCTTATCCATTTATTTTTATATATAGATACGTTTGGAGTCAAAGCTACTTCTCAAAGCAAAGCAAACATATTAAAGCAAACATATTAAAGTCAAGTTGTAAATATTGCTAAGTCAAAAATCATTATATAAAATTGTATGCACAAAAGTTATTTTTTAATTGGGATGTTCTTTTTGTAAGACCTAACTTTTAAAAAGTAGAAAAAATTAATAGATTATTCCTTTATGAAAATATGACACTCAGTAGGACACAATAGAGAAAAAGATTCTTGTAACCGACCCCATTTAGTTGGAAAACACTTTTTTTTTTTTGGCAAAAGATAAAAACTTCTATTAAACCCAAATAACTTACTGCACTTACAAAGTGGGGGTTCTAACAGAAGACAAATTTGTACTATCCCTATGAAGCAAATAAATAAAAAGGGATGTTGAGAGTTGGCCAAATAAACAATATGCGATGTAGCACTCTCCTTTGCAAGCCAGCCAATGATTCCTTTGTAATTTGAACTTTTTTTGTGCAAAGCCTGGCTTGTAATAATATCAAATTAAGAGATGATTGATTGTTTGATGAATCAAATGTAATGGAATAATATCTCTCGACTCTTGTTGAGTCTCTCATGGACTACAAAAAAATATTATTTGTTCAATATTAGGGGAGTATCTTTAAGAATTAATGAACTACCTCAGTTTAAATATCATTGTTTTTTTCTTTTTGGTTTACCCATAGATTACAAAGTAATAAATGCAACCTTCCCAATTCACTTGTTCTCCCTCGACCTATCACCAGTTAGAGGTGGCAAGGAGGTTGGCAATGTTGTAGGCATGTAATTGTCATACCTACCACTAGCTTACAAGAAAGAAATGACCAATAAATTTTGACCACAGATAACCACCATTGGACATCTTTTTGCATTCATCGATGTTAACCCAAATAAAAAATAAATAGAGAGAGACAAAACTATGGCTGGATCACGGATTCCACGGATACAAAGTTTTTCAGATTATCACCGAATTAAAGATCAATATACAAGGAAGTCCACAAACTGTGACTCGACTACATTCTTTTGCAAGTAATGAATAGTAACTATTTTGTTCCATTTTACATTTATTTCTTTTGCTTACCTCACTAGTATTTAAAAGCATGACAATAACATGTAATTACACTTTGATCAGCAGCCAATGTCATTGAATGCCTTAACAATAAAACCATATGGAAGTCCCTCCTAGGGCACAAACATAAAGGCCTCCAAGCTCTGTCAAATCAAAGATCAACAGACTATGTCCTTCAAATTTCAGTTGGATCAAATATTAATGGATGCCAAATACTTTCAAACTAAGCCAAATTAAATATATATGATTTCAAAGAAGAATGAAAATCATCATAGAGCCAAATTAGTAAGCAAAAACAAAAGTCTTCAAACTTTGGTGGGATCAAAAGATCAAAGGCTGTGAATTTCTCCAAATTCTGATTGGATTATAGATCAAAGGATGGGGAACTCTTGAAACCAAAGTTGAAACAAAGAATAAAGATATGTTCTTCAACTTAGTTGGGTCTCATTAATGGTTAATGAATATTTTCTAGGTGAAAAAAATGTTGTGGAATAGAAAACTAAAAATAATCCAAGTGTTTATGTGAAAAACTTTTCGATTAGAGCCAAGCAAAAAGATTTTCTAGTAGTTGAAAATAAGGAGGCATAGCTTGAGAAAGTAAAGACACAATTACTAGAGAAGAGCTCAAGAATATTTGCGCTCAGGCATAAGGATGGAGGAGACCCATGCAAGTTGCATGAGTTTGACTGAAGAGCAAAAATGGGCATATAAAAGTACGATGTTATGGTATATAAGGTGTTGAGTGAAGGATGTGTTGGTTATAGAGATTAGCATGATGAACAATAAAAGTAAGCAAATGCATAAAAGAGTAGCCATCTTTGAAAGTGTGTATCAAACATGGTTGATGGATAAGGGTCGAGCAGAGACTGAGAGAGCGAAACATGTTTTTTATGGAAGGAAATAAATCCAAAGCTTGTATATTATGAGCTTGATATTAGGCAATTTAAATAGAGATCTAATTACATAATCTTTTATGTATTCGATATTCCTAACATATAAACTTGAGAGTGTATATAAATATATAAAATATATTTTTCGATTTGAGGAATAAGAAAAGGAGGAATTTTTTCCTCAAATGGTATTAGAGACTCATCAATTTTTTTCCGTCCGTATCATTTGTATTCCACATTAATATCTAGGAATCATTTGTCTTCGGTTTTGTTCGAGGCATCCAAATTGCTAGACTTTGACGTCATCTACATCGTTAAGTGTCAATAGCATGCTCAGCTTCATCTACACCATCTGATGTCGTTAGCATCTGCTTCGTCTTCATCCAACATCGTCATGTTTTGTCTCCATCCGGCATCGTTTGCATCGCTAAGCATCGATGACATATTCAGTGTCGTATGCCCTGCTTCGTCCGCCCTATCTGTGTTGATGAGAAATTCCTAACTTATAAACGTGAGATATTAAGCAACCTATATAGAGGAGATCTAATTAAAGAATATTTTTCATATTAGAGATATTTCTAACCTAAAAATGTAGGATGTGTGTGTGTGTGTGTGTGTGTATATATATATATATATATATATATATATATATATATATATATATATATATATATATACATATATGTTTTTTTATTTGAGGAATAAGAAAGTTGTTTTACATCAAATGGTATCATAGCCTCGTTGAGTTGTTCACGTCTATGTCGTGCATATTCCACATTAGCCTTTGAGAATCAATCGTCTTCAGTTTTATTTGGGTAGTCTAGATTGTTAGATTATACAATCGATAGCATCTTCAGTTTCATCTACTATGTAACTTAAGCATCGATAGCATCTTCAATTTCATCTACATCATCTACATCATTTGATGTTGTCCCCATCTGCTTCGGCTTCATCCAGCGTCGTATGTGCTCTGTCTCCATCAGCCATCACCTGCATCTCTATGCAACGACAACATACTCAACGTCGTCTACATCTGCATCGTCAACCCTATTTGTGTCGACGAGATTAGAGCATCGACAAAGAGGACATCTGCATTGATCGCTCTTCTTGCTTCAGTTTGTTTTGTCAGCTTAGGTCAATTTCCTCAGTTATTGCATTCAGCTGCTTAGTTCAACTTCTTTGGCTTCTCCCGCTCATTTTTTTGTTTATTCGGCAATATTTGAATTGTTAGTCATTGAGTTATTTGTCTACTAGTGCTTTTACCACTCCTTCGGCTCGTCCTTCAACGCTAAATGACATTGATTAGGGCTTGCAAATAAAAACATGTGACGGTATCTAAGATTACAGATGAAAAGCTAAATAGCATCACTTATTTTTATTGAAATAAAATTATGAATCTATTTAATATATATTTCTCAAAAAACTTACCAAACTGATAATATCCCAACTAAGAGTGAGTTAAATTATTTTGAGTGGATAAGGGTGGATGCTCAACTTTTGATAGAAATATGGAACTCTATCGAACCTAATCAGTCTAGTCATATTATTCATTATAACTGTATTAAAGATGCGATGGAGGCATTGACATTTGTATTTTCTTGATTAGTATTTCTCGAATCTTTGATCTATGCAAAGAGTTCTAACAAATTGAAGAACATGATGAATCACTTAACACGTATCCAATGCACATTAAACATGTGTATGAAGAATTGAATGCACTATTTCCCTTCAATAAAATGCCTATGGCCAGATTCACTGGGCTCAAAGAAAACAAATGCGACAACAACAACAACAAAAAAATCCTTAATCCCACTAAGTGGGGTCGGTTACATGAATCCTTTTTCTCCATTGCATCCTATTTAGTGTCAAATTTTCGTTTAATTCTAATAAATTAAGATCATTTTTTATGCAATAAGCCCAAGTTTTCCTAGGTCTACCTCTGCTTTTCCTAACATAAGTTGTATCTAAAACATCTACTCTTCTAATCGGATTATCAGGTGGTCGACGTTTAATGTGACCAAACTATCTAAGGCGACTCTCTCTAATTTTATCCTTCACTGGTGCAACACCAACCCTATTACGGATATATTCATTTCACATTTTGTTTCTAAGTGTAAAGCCACTCATCCACCTAATCATTCTCATCTCGGCAACACTTAACTTGGCATTATGCTTCTCTTTTAAAGGCCAACATTCAACACCATAGAGCATTGTAGGTCTCACCACCATCTTATAATTTTTTCCTTTCAGTTTAAATGGTACTTTTCTATCACACAATAGGCCGGAAGCATTTCTCCACTTAAACCAACCAACTTAAATTCTACTATTAACATTCTCATCTATATCACCATCGCTTTGAATAATGGACCCGAGATATCTAAATCGTTCACGCCTTTTAATAATTTGATCACCCAAAGTTACACTTCTGTCACTAGAGCTACTATTACTTAAATTACATTCCATGTATTCAGTTTTAGTTCTACTCAAACGAAGTCCTTTAGACTCCAATGTAGACCTCCATAATTCAAGTTTTTCCTGGGTTTTTTCTCTCATCTTACCCACGAGGAAGATATCATCAGCAAAAAACATACACCAAGGTACATCCTCTTGTAAATGCCCAGTAAGATCATCCATAAATAAAGCAAAAAGATATGGGCTTAAAGTCGATCCCTAATGTAAACCAACATAAATAGTAAAATATTTGGTCAATCCTCCTTCAGTTTGAACACATGTAACAGCTCTAGCATTCATATCTTTAATGACTTGAATATAAGTTATATCAACACATTTCTTCTCAAGGACTCTCCAAAGAACATCTCTAGGAACCTTATCGTAAGCTTTTTCTAAATCAATAAAAATCAAATGTAGATCCTCCTTATTTTCTCTGTACTTCTCCATTAAACCTCTCAATAAATGTATAGCTTTCATAGTAGACAAGCCCGGCATAAATCCAAATTGATTATGAGAAACCTTGATAATATTTCTTAACCTATGTTCAATTACCCTCTCCCATAATTGTAAAGTATGACACATCAATTTAATTCCTCTATAATTTGCACACTCTTGTGCATCTCCTTATTCTTAAAAATGAGACCAAAATACTCTTCCTCGACTCTTCAAGCATCTTTTTAGTTTTTAAAATAATATTAAAAAGTTTAGTAAGCCAAGAAACCCCCAAATCACCTAAACATTTTCACACTTCAATTGGGATATCATCAAGTCCTACCGACTTTCCACCCTTGGTTTTCCTTAAAGCCTCCTCAACTTCTTTTCTACTAATGCGACAATTAAAAAGAAAATTTTTATTATTATTAACGATATTAAGATCACTAAGGTCGATCGTATTTTCAGCATCTTCATTAAAAAGTTTATCAAAATAACTCACCCACCTATGTTGAATATCTTTTTCTAAGCACTTTTTGATTTTCATCTTTAATACACTTTACTCGATTTAAATCTTTACTTTTCTTTTCTCTTTGTTTGGCTAGTTTATACATATATTTTTCACCCTCCTTAGTATCTAACATGTTATAAAGATCACTAAAAGCAGAATTTTTAGCATCACGGAAGACAAATGCCTATTATGCATTTTCTAGCTACCCTCAACTCTTAATATAAAGGTGTCAAATCATAGATCCTATCTGACCCTAGAGTTACTATTTTGAGGAATGTCTATACTTGAGTGTTGCATACAATTCTGAGTTCTCAAGCTTCATCTATGTAGCAACCTAGTGCTCTTGCGAGTCAGAAAAATACAAACATCAGTAAACCTCAGTCTCAATTCAATTGCAAAAGTGGAACTCCGAATTATGCAAATCAAGGGTGTCGATTGTAGTGAGTTGGCATGAATCTGGTCATACAAGAGGGCATGTCAGAAGCTACTCAAAAAGAACTATAAATGTTCTAGATCATAGTCTATCATTAGTCAGCTTGGGAATAAATAATATGTTACCATAAAGGGGCTTCTGAACAAGATATTTTATATCAAAATCATGGGCATAGAAATATTAAATGTTTCTCTGATACATATCAGGCGAGTTTTAAGGTTAATCAAAGCTCCATTATTGGATATTGTGTCTTTGTTGGCAATAATTTGTTCTCTAGGAAGAGTGAGAAATAGAATGTAGTGTCACGATCTAATACAAAATCTAAGAATCGGGTGATGGCACAAACTTGGAGTGAATTGATATAAATCTCCCAACACTTGATTGAAATGAGATTTAAGATGACAGTTTCAACAAAGTTGGGGTATGATAACCAAACTGTAATTCATATTGCATCCAACCTTGTATTCCATGAACAATCTAAGCACATTGAGATAGATTATCATATCGTTTGTGAAAAGTTCTACCAAAATTTGATTTCTACAGCTCATGTGAAATCTTGAGAACAACTAAAGGATATCTTTATAAAGCCCTTAATGAAGCTATGGTTACTTATATTTGCAACAAGTTGGGCATGATAAATATCTATGCTCAAGCTTGAGGGTACTGTTATCGAAAAAAATAAATCCAAAGCTTGTCTATTAGGAAGCATGTGTATTAGGAAGCGTGTATATTAAGCAACCTAACTAGAGGAGATCTAATTACATGATATTTTCTAAATTTGAGATATTCCTAATCTATAAGCATGTAATATATATATTTCAACTTGAGGAATAAGAAAAAGGGGGCTGTTTTCCTTCACAATGTTAGAGCAAAAAAGAAAGAAAACAAACACAAGGGGAGAAAAGAAATGTAGCTAGTCGTGTATTGGAGAAGGAGATTGTGTGAAGCATCGTATGGAAGTATCAGCAGGACAAAGACATACTGCTATTTTATTTTTCTTCCATTCTTTTGTGATTAACACATATGCTTCATTAAGTGTTAAATAACACTAGTTTTTAGTAAGTTCCAACTTCCTGGAAATGGTAATCAAGCCTTTATGATTCAATAATGCTCACAAGTAAAATTTGAGCCCATGGAATAAGCTGCCTTTTTTGGTGAATAATGGTGATCAGTTATTCAACATGATTTTTCCACGACCATATCTCCAACTAAACATCTACTTTTCAGTGATAATTAGTAAGCAGTCAAATCCAACAAGAAAATCATTAAATCAATAAAGCATTATATATTGTTAAATTTGATAGATTATATACAATTTCAGATGCTTATCTCTTCATTTGAAACTTCTATGTTTATCCCTGCAGAATTTTTACACGTAATATGCATAACAGTTCAAGACCGTCAACAAAAAAAATAAAACAAGTACAAATGTTCTGTTTACACAAAACTAAACAAGAAGGTTTTCATTAACAAATTGCTTCACATTAATTACTGGATTTCAAGAATAATGTTCTGAAATGCTCAGTTCTCAATAAATAATTCATAGAGTTTTCTGTTGAAGCAAAAAAAAGGTTGTAGAAATGGATAGGAAAATAAAAGTTATATATAAAAATGCATAGCGTAATGAAATCTGTTTTAGTTTATGTAGATATTCCATAATGAACAAATATTAAATTTAAAGCAAAGTTATATTTTATTTTTTTTTAATTATTATTTTTTACTTAGAAGCTACGGTATGACAGAAAAGTCATCCAAACAAAAGAAAGTGGAAGCCACTTTATAGTGCAAAAAATGCAATCTAATTTATTATCAAGCAAATTTCTTTAAACTGAATCTAATTTTTTATCAATAATAAGTCTTTTGACAGCCACAGGGTGACATTCGACCAGACTTTGGCAACTCCATAAGCATGTGGTATTATGTCCTCAATTGTTTGTTCTTATTTTTCACCCACGACTAGATAAGTTTTTAGAAAATAGCGTCAACATGACATGGCAACGGCTAGGCTCTTCGCAGTTACCCATTAAAATGAATAGTAGAATATATTCCATTTCAGTCTTATCCAACTGCGATAAATATATGAATGCTGGATTGGCATGCATTGGTGCATTCTATATCATTAAACAACATAAAAGCTCCAGGATTCAACGAAAAGCTAGAATTCACTCCATACAGAAACAATAGGACTAAAGTTCAATTTAATTAACAAGATATACCTTAGAAAGAAAGATTGTATTAACGTCAGGACTATGTTTGAATGCTTGAAGTATTCTCGTTCTTTCCTGGTGGCTAAAAATATAATAGATTGGAGATTAACATGAATAAATAAAAAAAACTTAAAATTGAGATATCAAATATCATCGGCTAACTGTACCTGGTTGCACCATAGATCATAGGTTTCCGAAGTTTCATTGCATATGCTGTAAGTGCAAAAAGATTATCCGCAAAAACTATAATCTTATCACCACGCTGTTGCTCATGAAAACGAATTAAAAACTCACAAGCCCTGAATTTATTAGGATTCATGACATATAGAGCCTGAAAACAAACATGCCATTAAAAAATATGTAAGCAATAATGCACCTAAGATTAACCAAGGCATTATGAATCCCAATTAATAAGAGAGCAGAAAAGAGAGCTAACTTCAAGAAGCATAAACTGCAAAATCATCGGTGAGTGATAATCAAACACTAATTTAGTAATGTAACAAATATATCCAACGTGAAAAAATCTTCCTACTATCCTCCGTTGTTATTTTCTTGACAAACAAATAAAAGACCGGTCCTAAAATGGTTCAATCTATAAGTTTAACTTCATGAGTTCCAAAGAAATAAAGTATGAGCACAATAAAAGGATACAATATATGTATATGGACCTTTAATAAATGGGATAATGCTAATGAAGGTTGATAAATGGTGTTAATGCAAAAATCCTGAAAAAGTAGGGCACAAGTCCCCAAAAATATATACATACATTACATGCATAAGCATGCATACTTGTTGATTAAAAAAAATTCATAACTTCAAAACAAAATGGAAAATCCAAAAGAAACTTGATCATAACGGTAATGTTTTTAGCATGAAAAGATATGGTTTGAAAAATTATTATGATAATAAAAAGTTAATTAACCAGTAAGACCCATATGACTGATCTATCATGCCTCCTTATCAGTACTGAAATACACAAACATTCTTTTAAAATTTTGTAGGACTATGTTGGCGTATCTGACATGGTTTGAAACCATTGGAAAGCATTAGAGGGGATGCATTAAAAGGCATATTAGACATTACATTTGAGGAATAACCAACTAACTGAATATCAGAACTTTATAAGTACCATACCGCACTTCGGAAGCACCTCTGCTTCATAGTAGAGAATGCTAACTTGTCAATACTAGCAATCTAAAAACAGATAGCCCAATTTCATGTCAAACAAGAATATCATCACTGTGATGACCTATGTTTATACGATAAAAATAACAAAGCAGCCAACATCAAACATTACAAATGGCAATTCAGTTTTAACTAGATAATTATAAGACTAGGGAAGAAAAGAAATGCCACAGTTTAAAGGGCCTCTATTTTAATATAGCATATAGTTTCAAATATCTTATTACAAGCATGAGATCAACTGCATTTTGGATTATATACCTGCTTCTTCTTTGAGTTTTCTTTCTTCAAATACTCTGCAAAGAACTCTTTCGTCATGGGACACCATACTTCAGCACACTGAACATTTGCTATGAATCCTCCCTTCACTAGATCAAGCCAGTTAGCTTCATATAGTTTAGGTCCAATAAGGAAGTTCAAATCTGTTATGCGCTCATCCTCTCTCACAAGTGTTGCTGGAATGGTGCAAGAAAAGTGACAAGGAATCAGAACTACTAAAAATAGATGGATTTAATAAAAAAAATTCATTTGTCTAACCAGTTAGCCCAAGTTTGCAATGAGATTTTGTGATACTAATGACTTTACGAAACATGTGTGCAGGAACAACATGCACCTGAAAAACACAGATACATTATAAGACTCCAAATATCATTCTTTAGTCGTAAGATAAGAAATTATGTTGACCTTTAAAAGAGAAGCATAATGCTAAGTTAAGTGTTGCCGAGATGAGAATGATTAGGTGGATGAGTGGCTATACACTTAGAGACAAAATGCGAAATGATTATATTCGTAATAGGGTTGGTGTTGCACCAGTGACACAAAATTAGAGAATCGCCTTAGATGGTTTGGTCACATTAAACGTCGACCACCTGATGATCCGATTAGGAGAGTAGATGTTTTAGATTCAACTTATGTTAAGAAAGACAGAGGTAGACCTAGGAATACTTGGGCTTATTGCATAAAAAATGATATTAATTTATTAGAATTAAATGAAAAATTGACCCTAAATAGGACGCAATGGAGAAAAAGGATTCATGTAGCCGACCCCACTTAGTGGGATTAAGGCTTTGTTGTTGTTGTTGTTGTTGTTGTTGTTGTTGTTGTTGTTAGTCGTAAGATAAGAAATTCAGAAATGAAGCAAGATTACATTGAAATGATGCATTAATAGCAAAATTTAAATGGTTCTATAGCAATGATAAAGACATCTTACCTCATCCATGAGAAGCAAACCCCACTCTCTATTCCTAATTTCTTCAATGATTTTCTCAGAATCTTCAGAGCGTTTGCCACCAAAAGCAACCATATTATATGTTGTCACAACAACACCAGCATTACCACGAAACTTTTCCTTGTTATCAGATGTGAAACGACAGATCTGGTCATCTCTAATAGTAGACCAAAGCTTGAACTGAAAAGCCCATTGATCCACAGATACAGCATTGGTAGCTAAGCAAAGGCAGCTTTTCTTTATTCGACATGCTGCAGAAACACCAACCAATGACTTTCCAGCACCACAAGGTAATACTATGATACCAGATCTTGCTCGTCCTGCAATTTGAGAAAAAATGGTTTAAGAAATCTTCATAAACAAGATAGTCATTGAAATATATAAAATGTTATATATGAGTTGTGCACATTTGCTGGCTAACAAAAATAAGGAGAAACATTCTTTATTAGATTTCAATAACACAAATAGAACAACATGATATTATTAACAGATTCATATTCGATTTCAGAAGTTTATCTAGTTATAAATTTAGGATAGTACCTTGCCTTACGTAAGTATTAAGCACTAGTCTACTGGCACTTGGTTAACCATACTCAATTTTTTCTTAAATCAATATTATTACTACAACAACAACAATAAGTCCCTATCCTACTAAGTGGAGTCGACTGCATGAATCATTTTTTGCCATTGTGTCCTATTGATGGTCATATTTTCATTTAATTCTAATAAATGAAAATAATTATAATACAACGTACCCGAGTCTTTATAAGTTTATCTCTACATTTCTTACAACAAGTCAAATCTAAAACATCTGCTCTCCTAACAAGCTCATGAGATGGTCGATGTTTTATGTGTCCAAACTATCTAAGGCGACTTTCTCTAATTTTGCTTGTTGTTGAAGCTACTCCAACCCTTTTCACAGATACATTTGTTTAGCATTGTCTCTCAGTGTAAAGTCACTCATCTGCCTGAGCATTCTCATCACAACAAAACTTAATTTGATGTGTGACAAGAAAAAGTTTTGTGGTTTGACAAGTAACACCATATTATACGAGCCATATTAAGATTACTAAAATTAATCGTATTTTGACAATCTTCATTGAAAAGTTTATCAAAAAATCACCCATTTATGTTAAATATCCTTATCTAAAAATAATATTTTTTATTTTCATTTTTAATGCTCTTGAACTAAAACTTTACTTTTATTATCTCTTTGTTTGACAAAAATACATATAATATTAACCATCTTTAGTATCTAATCTATTATAGAAATTATTAAAAATAAAATTCTTAACCTTACAGATTATTCGCTTAGACTCCCTATAGATCACCTTATATTTACTAAACTAAGTTTTTACATTTATATCAAATTTTATAACAAAATTTCATATTTTTTATCTTTTCTTACACATTATTATTTCACCACCAACTACTTTAATTTCAAGAGAGTTTTTTCTTCTGCTTTTCCAAACATATATTTTATAACTAGCGTAATCGTACTCGTTATTTTATCCAACATAGTATTATATTTCATGAACATCCCAAATCTTAACATCTTGAATTATACTCATAAAAATAGCTTTATTTGTATTTTTTTAAGTGTCTTTATCCATTCTATGATAATATTTCATTGTATTTTTTATCTTCAAATCATTCAACTTAAAATCCCAAATTCATAATCAACGTTAAATACTTAAATTTTCACTTGAAATGACTTTATAATTTTTACCATCTCGACCATAAATTTTTTTTATAAGAATAATCAATTTGTGTTTCACTATATTCTTTCTTATAAGTAATAATATATTCATCTCTTATCTTAAATATAATAACAACAAAATTATCAGCTAAATTAAAATCTAATATAAGTCTACCTTTTTCATTAGTTACTCCAAAGTCATAGTCACATAAATACTTCTAAAATCTTCATTCATTCCACTAATTTGTCCATTTAAATCTCCTCCATAAATTTTTTTTTCAAAAGGTAATGTTTTTATTAATATTCTAAGTTATTCCAAAATTTTTCTTTAAACATATATCCAAACCTATGAGTGCAGCATAAGCGCGTATAATATTATAAGTTTTAGTATCAAAGACGATCTTTAGAGCTATAATTTTATCTCTAATTCTATTAATCCTTACAACATTATCTTTCAAACTTTTATCTAAAATTACACACATATCATTTCTAGTACAGCTCCAACTTGAATATTAATGTTAAAAACTAAAACTATGAATCTCTCGAGTACTTTCTCTAACCCATTTAATTTCTTGAATACATAAGATATTCAACTTTCAACGAATCATAATATCAATTAATTTTATTAATTTATCTGTGAGAGTAATTATATTCCATGTTTTTATCATACTATTATTTTTATTTACTAACTTATTTGCACGCATCCGTCCATAATGTGGGAACTCTTACTTATTTAACACTACGCCAGGATGTCGATGCAACGACCCTTCCACACTTGTCATTATATTCAGGTCATACAACATGTCGATTCTAGGGGTCGCGCTAGTGTTTATGCTGTGATTCAAAGAATTCATGTCAAAATTTTTAGACAATTTTTATGTTGATTATCAACTATCTAACGCAATCTTCTACTCTTAAATCAATGACAGTAAACTTTTATTTTACATGCACAAGAAGATCACTTTGACCGAATTTCTTTAACATGTGAATTTAAAATTTTCCTTCAATTTCAACAATCAAGAACAGGCATCAATAAATGAACGTTCTTCTAGGTTTACAATACAATAAATGAAGCAAATTACAGCAATTTTAGTGCATCACGCAGAAATTTGAGAGTTTGTAATCTTATTCATAGACTTACATAATTATAAATACCTGTCAAGAACAGACATTTTACGCAATTCTAAGTTATTTAAGGGTCTTCAGATTTACATATCAGCAAGTAGAATTTGTACAAAAAAAGACCAACCATTTCCAAACATCTTGCTAAGGCTCTTTTCTTGGTATGGCCTTGGTTGAGCTTGAGGTTTCAATTCCATATTCAAGTCAGGATTGACCTGTAAAAAAGACCAGAAAAGTAATATAAAAATCAACCTACAAAGTAAATAAACATTTCACGAAATCAAAATCAACCTTATAAAATATCAATAAAGCGTGCATAACAAAAAAGAAACAAATTGAGCAAATGGTCTTCTTTCTAAACATAGGACAAACAAATTCAAAATAACTTTGAAAATGGTAAGTGAAAATATACGCATCAATTTCAGAGGTAGCTGAATCACATAATTGGATATTTTACTGAATGGTACAAACAGTTATTGAAAAGCAGAACATAATTAAAATAAGTACCTTTTTAAAATTAGAAAGCAACACTTAGCTTCCTTTATTTAGGAAGACTTTGAATATCGCGATTTTTCATTTGTATTGGAATTAGGGCTGTGAAAAAAGCTCGTTGTTCGCGAACAGCTTACGTACGGCTCGTTAAGTAGCTCGTGTTCGGCTCATTCGTTATCTACACGAGCCGAACACGAACAAATTTTTTAAGCTCGAGTTATAAACGAGTCGAACATCAACAACTGTTCAGCTCATTTAGCTCGAAACATATTTTATTCATATAATAATGTTATATATATATATATATATATATATATATATATATTTATTTATATTTATATCTAGATTTAAATGAAAAACTTGTGTGGTCATGTGGTTCTATGTCTTCTATTGCACAGATTTGGTGTAGGTTCGAATCCAGCACCCTACAACAATTTTTTCAAATAAATTTAACGAAACAATTTCGAGCCGAACACCAGCAGAACACTAGCCAAACACGAACAAGAATATTTAAATCGAGTTGAACACGAACACATTGTTCACAAGTCAATTTCAAACACGAGCAATTTCAAACAAGCCGAGCACGAGCCCAGCCTGAGCTCGCTCAAGCTCGGCTCGTTTACAGCCCTAATTGGAATAGGCTTTGTTCAGCCAGATTAGATGGATTATTACTCATTAGTACAATAAAAGAATGAGAAAATTCCACTAACCACACAAGCTGATAAAATAGCTAATAGTCAATGGCATGCATGGCTGATTTAGTACGCCCAGAGTTCTAGGCTTTCTAATTCAGATCTAGTATTACTGTAAAAGATGACAAAATCATAAACACACATAACTTCACAATCCACATAACTCCCAGTAATAACAATTATTCATTACTTATGATTAAAACTAAAAACAGAATTAGTTTCAATTTTGATGAAAATACAATAATTTTCTAAAAAAAAGCACATGGAAATTTGAAACCAGCGAAACATCATACTATTAATTGAAAATCATGCACCACATGATCCTAGATTGTATCAAACTTGAATTAAATCAATCATTCATTAAAGCCAAGAATAAATTTTATAGATAGGAAATAAAATAGAAGGAAAAAACCACTAAATCTAGCCTGTTGATTGTACAAGAAGATCCCCAGAATCCTCAAAATTCATGGTCCAAATATTATGTTCTTACAAGTCGTAAAACCCTTATTTTTATACAATCCATCCTAAAAATTCAAAAAGATATATAAAAAAGGATCGCTTATGAGTTAATAAATCTCTTAACAATATTGTAAGAATCCAGCACAAAATTATACAATTCTTGATGTATCCAAACTAAAGTGAACCATATATCATGCAAAAGCCAACACAAATTAAACGATTGACCTAGTTAGAATAAGATAATCATATACACACTATATCAATTCCACCTCCAAACACCTAATAAAGACTTGTCACAAATCTCGCAAATCGTGCAATGCAATATAGATTGCAACAAAAGGTTGTCGTGACACCCATAGCAACTAGATGAAGGGACACCTATACTTGGTCATATGAAGGGAAGGGTAGTTTGAAGATTTTTGTATTAAGAAATGAAGCTTGGATGAAATTTGACTCTGATAAATTGTCCAATTGATATTCAAGTAGATAAAGAAATAATTATTGTATTTCATAAAAAGAAATCCACAAATCATCAATACAAACAAAATGATTTCATACGTAATAGCATTAAGCAAGGGGTCAGTAAGATAGTTTGGTTAATTACATAGATAATCCATTGGATGTGAAATTCGAATGATGCGGAAAGAGAGAAAATTCCAAGGCATAGATTACTGATTCATGATAAGAACAAAAGAAAATTAAATATTAGACAATTGTAAAAATTTTATAAGATATCCAACTTGTAGGTATCTGTCTTAAGAAAATATGCAACAATATAATATGACCTTTTCAAGCAATTATTAAGAATACTTGAAAGAAATTTTGAAGTAGTTAAATCAATTAATTCCATGGGTTTCCGATTCACGTTTTCAATAAGCTTATACTATAGATGGAAAACGATAAATTTTCTACAAATATTTTTGCTCCTATTCTCATCACATAGCAGATATTCAATAAAATCTTGATTATAATGATTGTTCTCTCCTTCCTCAACCTACACAATGACAACATCCTTTGATACGCCTACACCTACTTGGGATGACGAGAGAATCAACAGGGACGGGAGAGGCGAGCCAGTCCAAATTAGACTAATATGGACCGGCCAAACCCAGCAAGACCGAGCTAGCCGGCCCAGCATAGAAAGGTGGGATAATTAGGAGAGGCTGAGCACAATTTCGACACCAAGGTGGGGTCCACACAGCCACTAATCACGTAAAAGAGGAGGGGAATCAAGGCAAGTTTTGGGGGAAACGTTAGAAAGTGGATCTTGGAGAGTATTTATCAAAGGTTAATTGTCTAGGGTTGATTTTTATGTTTTTTTTTTGCTGCAATTTTTCTTTTATCCTGGTGTTCCTAGCACGGTCTAGAGTTGGCGGAGAGACGATCTACCTATCAAATAATAGATCGACATTGTAACTTGTTTACTTATCATTGGTATTAGTAAAATCAACCCTCAATTGAGTTCACCCATCTCGCTATTGCAATTTATTCATTGTTTGTTCGTTGTATTTGGTTTTGGATTGTATTAAATTGATTTCAGAGCCAGATCATAAAGGAATGATAACAAAGAAAGTGGAAGTGTTAGAAAGAGTAGGGCAAATCAGATCGGGAATGAAAGAAACATTCGCCACCATGGAGAATAAATTTTCCCTCATAGAGGACCGAATGAAGAATCAATTAGGGAGCATGGAGGAAATGATGAAGTGACTACTAGAGATGCAATCCAAGACCTCGCCGAGGGCTCAAATTGCAAACCCTAACCAAATGTTAATCAAAGAATCATTGGCCAGATTGAAAGAGATGGAGATCGAACGAGAGGTCGATAATGAGCAAAGCATTTATCACAAAGAGCTCACATCTATGGCTCCGAGAGGAGAGGGTGAAAAACTTACGAGGGAGGGCGATGGGCTAAAATTTAGAGGGGTGCTATAAAGGGCACAGAGGAGCACGACTAAGAAAGACGAGAAGCGGGATGGAATATGACTATGACTGAATTAGAGAGTTTCACTCTAGACACATGCGGAGACGTCGAAGGGACAGAAAGTTGGGATGGCGATGAAGGGTAAGGAAACTGCGCTGTCACTCTTTAAAGGGGAAGAAGCACATGAATGGGTGTATCGAGTGGAGTGATACTTTGTAGTAAATGGTTTAACTGAGGGATAGAAGCTCATAGCACAGATTTATATTTAGAGGAAAAAATCCTAGGATAGTTTCGGAGGATGGAGGCGAGGTACTCGATAAATTCGTGGGAGGTTTAAGGATTGTTTGTTGGTATGTTTTCGGGCAATTCGGGAAAGAAACCTATATAAGTAATTCTATGTTATGATTCAAGAAAGAACGACAAAAAAATACAAGGAAAATATCGAGCTCTGATCGAGGCGGCTATGGGGTATTTCTACAACAGGACGGGGCGGAACCTCTTGAAGGGAGTAAAGCCCTCCGACCTTTAATACCAACAGAAGAATCGAGGGAGAAGATGAAGCTCGCCTAGATGATGGAAGATGAGAAATAGGTGAAGAAGACCAAGGCTAGCAAAGGCAACACAGCGGGGGCGATCTACAAGATTGCGTCAATGGCCATGACACCGAGGACCCAAATGATGTAATTTCAGAAAGAGGCGCCAACGGAGAAGAATGCAGGACCCGTCCTAAGGGCAATTTCAAGATCATCACCGATGCAGAAGTGCAAAATAAAAGAGTGAAATGATTATCTTTCAAATGTGACGAGAAGTATTTCCTAGGGCACCATTGCAAGAAACATGCACTACAGGTCCTGGTAGTTCATGAGAAGGAAAGATAGTGAGCAGTCTCAAGAAGACAAGGTGGAGGAAGATAGGCATTTGCACTTGACTGTTGTAGAGGTGTCCCTCAATTCAATTGTGGGATTTACTCTGAATCACACTATGAAGGTGAGGGGGTGGATCAGGGATCACTCGATTACGGTGTTGGTGTAGATAGTGAAGCCACACAATTTCATCTCAAATCATGTCGTAGATCAGCTAGGATTGGAGCTGATAGATAGAAGGAGCAGAGATTTGGTGTGATGTTGGGGATAGAGAAGATGGAGAAAAATCGGGGAATATGCAAGGGAGTAGCTCTGACACTACAGGGCTGATAGATAATAGAAGACTTCCCTTAGACTCGGAAGATACTTATGTGATTTTGGAGATGAAATTGCTGCAGACACTTGAAAAGATGAAAGTGGATTGGAAATCCCTGGCGAAGGAGATCAATGAGGGTTGGAAGGTGATACTGAGGGGAGGTGCTAACATATGCAAAACCATGGTCACTCTCAAAACTATGGTCAAGACGATATGGGGAACATGGTTAAGCTATTTGGAGTTGCAAAGCACAGAGTAGATTCATGATTCCAAGTCAGAAGAGTTCCCCGAGAGAGTTCAGTAGCTCCTACAGCAGTTACACGATGTATTTCAGCAACCAATTGGATTTCCTCCACCAAGGGAATATGAGCATGCCATTAACCAGAAGGTTTCAATCCTATCAATGCTAGACCAAACTAATATTCTCAGATTCAAAAGGATGAGATTGAAAAGTCGATTTAAAAGATGCTCGATACGGGAATTATCATGCACTGTGTAAGCCTATTTTCCAATCCAGTCCTGTTAATAAAGAAAAATGATAATAGCCGGAGATTTGCATGGACTACTAGGCCTTCAAAAAAGAAATCGTTGGATAAGTTTCCTATCGTTGTGATTGATGAGGTTTATGAGATAATTATCTTCTCGAAAATCGACCTTATATCGGGATACCACCAAATCAGATGTGTCCAACAAATGTGAACAAAGCAACATTCAGAACACATGTAGGACATTACAAGTTCTTAATAATATTGTTTGGTTTCACCAACGCCCCGGCCACACTTCAGTCTCTCATAAATAGGGTTTTTTTAGCCTTACCTTAGAAATTTCAACCTAGCATTATTCAATGACATTCTGATCTACAACCGTACAGAGACAGCATGCGGGCACCTGAGAACAGTCATGGAGACGTTGAGAGAGAATCAGTTGTACGCCAATTTGAAGAAATGTTCTTTGCGCAGCTACAGGTGAACTACCCAAAACATGTAGTGACCAAAGCAGGAGCAGAAGCGGACCTGTCCAAAATTGAGGATATAATAGGCTGGCCTTTACTCGGTAGTTTGAAAGAGTTGAGTGGATTCCTAATTCTCATCGGATATTACCGATAATTCGCGAAGAGGTCTAATGAAGCAACTAAAGAAAGACAATTTCAAGAGGGAGGAAGGGAGGGGGCAGCAACCTAGGCCTTCTAACATCTAAAGAGAGCCATGGCCAGCGTACTGGTATTTTCACTTCAAAATTTTAGTAGACCATTTGTAGCAGAAACAGATGCGTCGGGGTGCAGATTGGGAGCAGTACTCGTGCCGGGCCAACGACTGATTGCCTACTTCAGCCAGGTGCTCACAATTAGGGCGAGGCTCAAGTTAGTGTATGAGTGAGAGTTGATGGATATTGTCTTGGTCATTCATAAGTGGCGACCCTACTGTTGGGACGACACTTTATCGTCTAAGAGATTAGAGGAGCTTGAAATATCTTTCGAAGCAAAGGATGGTGACTATGGAGCATTAGAGGTGGCTATCCAAGTTACTATGATATGATTTTGAGATTCGGTATCGGTCAGGATTGAAGAATAAAGCCGTAGATGCCTTGTCGAGAAAGAAAAAAGCCATAGCTTATCTGTACCCCTGGCCCTTGCTTAGGACGCCTTGAGACTAGAAAGCAAGCAAAATGAAGTGCCGAGGAAAATACAAATAGAGTTGGTACAAGATTCGAACAACCATCCAGAATATGCATTGAGGGGACAGCAGCTACTCTACCAAAGGCGATTCTTGTTGCCAAGGGATCGAAGTACATCCCAAACTATTGTAGGAGTTTCACAACAGTGCAATTGGGGGACACTCCAGGGTACATAAGACATACAGTCGTCTATTGACAGAGCTTGATTGGGTAGGGATGCGTAGGGACATAAATGACAAGGTGGCATGGTGCGATGTATGCCAATGATACAAGGACATGACCATAGCACTAGAAGGGTCTCTACAGCCCTTAGCTTTACCGGAAAGATTTGGGAAGAAGTAATGATTTTTATAGAGGTGTTGTCACGATCATAAGAGTTTATGGTGATCTTGGTGGTAGTGGATCGTTTGAGCAAGCATGCATATTTCATTCAATTAAGACACTCATAGACTACGATCTAAATGGCTATGGTGTTCATACAGGAAGTGGTCCATTTGCACGTAGTGCCAAAACCTATTGTATTAGACAGGGACAAAGTGTTCCTCAGCAAATTCCGTAAGAAGTTAAGGCTAAAAGAAACGATCCTTAAGAGAAGCAAAACACATCATCTTTAGATTGATGGCCAAACGAAGGTGACCAACAAAAGTGTGAAGACATACCTAAGTTGTTTCGTATCGGATACGTCGAAGCTTTGAGCTAGTGGATTGTGTGGGTTGAATATCAGTATAATACTTCATACCATATCACAGCACATACCACCCCTTTCAAGATTTTGTATGAGCGGATCAACCTCACTTGGTACATTATGAGCATAACACTACACTAGTATCTAATGTCGACCAATACTTGGAGAAGAGGGGCAGAATATTGGCAAAAGCTCAACAGATCATGAAGAGAAAGGCGGATGGACATAGGGAAGAGATACGATTTGAACAAGGGGATAAGGTTTAATTGAAGTTGGGGCCCTACAGGCAAAAGAAATTGGTTAGGCGAGGATCCAGAAACTTTATCCACAATATTTTGGACCATATGAGATTATGATAAGCATTGGGATAGTGGCCTACTGTTCAAAGTTACCACCATCAGCAGTACTGCATCCAATCTTTCATGTCTCGCAGCTAAAGTAGGCTATCAAATATTATACACCATCATCTTTACTACCTTTGACGTTGGCAGAGGACATGTAGGTGATTCTAGAACCTTTAGCGGTTGAAGTAACGAGTCAAGGAGTGATAGGAGAAAATAAGATACTCAATAAGTGGAAAGATCTGTCAGATTATGAACCAATACGAGAACCTTACATGAGTATCCAAAATAAGTTTTCCATCCTTCCACCTCGAGGAAAATGTGCTTCTTTGGAAGGGGAGTGTTGATATACCTATGCCTACTAAAGAATGACAAAAGATCCAAAGAGATCAGGAGAGGCGAGCCAGTCCATGTACCAGTCTGGACCGACCAGACCCACCCAGCCCAGACAACGGCCAAAGAGAGCCGACTAACCCAGCATATAGGGGCTAGATACCAAGTGCAAAAGGGGAATCAAAAGGGCTTTTGGGGGGACGGGGGCGTGGGAAGTATAAAAGGGGATATTGTAGAGAATTTATGAGGGCTAATTGTCTAAGGTTGGTTTTTATGTTTTGTTTAACTGCAATTTTTCTTTTATCTTAGTGTTCCTCATAACGTCTAGGGTTGGACGATCTACCTCTCGAACAGTAGATCAATGATTTATCTTGTTTTCTTTCACTGATATTAGTAAAATCAACTCTCATTTGAGTTCCCCAATCTCTCTATTGCAATTTATTCGCCGTAATTTGTTGTTTTAGGTTCTGAATCGTATCATACTACCAATCTTCCTCGCCAAAAAAATATGATAAAAATATTAATTAAAATTTAAAACAATGACTATGATGATGTCTATAATTTTAATTAAATTGATTTTATATAACTTTTCAAAAACTTTTTGACTTGTGTTAGACAAGTTGGTCATGCTACATCCATCAACAAAGGATTCAAAATTGAAATTTTTTTCTTGAGGTTGTGATGGTATGACTTCATTATCATCCTCCACAAATGATTCATCATCCATTGTTACATTAAATTGTTGAATCTTCATCATCCTTTAAAATTTTCTCCTTCAAATATTAATCTTTTAATCTATGATTATACATAATGTAAACAAAGAATCTAATCATTAAAGTAGTTAAATGAAATATCCTCATGGTATGAACTTGGTTATTCACTCCAATTTTTTTCACACCCTGATGATGAGCATGTAAAACCTAGTACTTTAATATCAAATCATAATAGTTCTAGAGTATCATCTCTAAAAAGAATCTTTCACTTAATTAATTTTAGAATATAAATAATTAGCATAATATAAAAATTTCGTGTAATCAAATGAATTATGTTAGATAATTTGAGAAATATTTTGCTACCATATCCTTGGCTTGTTGTAAGCCAAATAATCCTTAATAATTTCTAAATTCTGTTAGTTAAAGATTAACCATTGCCATCTCAAAGTAGTCAGCAATCAACATATCCATACAATGGTACAAGCCAAATTTTATCATTGGATTAGTTGGCTTGTTCTTAACATATTAATATTGAATATTTATATAATAGACTGTGGCATGGAAATGCCATGCAAATAAAGCTCTCATTTCTCATATATGATTTGCCAAATCTCCTTATATATGAACTCATCTCCTCCCAAATTTTGTGCTATCACATAGCTTCATATATTGTGTTAAAAATAAAACACGTGCTTTCATGTAAAACCTTTGCTATTTCCCGTTATGTTTTTATAAAAACATCTAACAAATTTAAAAACCCTCATTGAAATTTTCATTCAAAAGAATGATCAGAAAATGCAAGTATTAAAAAGGAAACTAAATAAAGCAAAAAGAAATTGCGAAAGAATAAAAAATAGATAGGCTAGCACCAAGAAGAGAAGAAGCATTGGAGAAGGAAAAAAAAGGGCAAAGTAACAACAACAGCATAGTATTGGTTGAACAACATTGGCATAAGGATAAAACGAGCCACGAGAATGCAAACAGGCTAGGAGGGTTAGGGATAGAGCAGAGAAATTCATGGTTTGTACTTTGGTGCATACGTAAAGAAAAAATGAGGATTATAGCCTATCTTTTTTTTTTTTTTTTTTGCAATTTTTGTTATCACTTGAAACAACACAGAAATTCGAATAAAGAAAAAACCATGCAGCTAGTTGAGAATCACACCCTCATGGAAGCTCAATCTGTGTCAAACTTAGAATAAAATCAATTATGCATTCAAACCACCAACAAGCCTTGGATACAAGAAATAAAATTGAAGGGAAGAAGCCACCAAATGAAGACTCATTTATACAATAAGATTATCTCCGTTGAAAAAATTGAAGTCCCTCACGTGATTAATAAGTGTGCTCCTGGAAGTAGAAAGTAGCAAATCCAAATAGATCTTTATTCGGACAGAAGAATAAATATTCTTACAGGCTAAAATATCCAATATAGTCCTTAAATTTTCCTAAAAATTAAGAAAAAAGGAAAAGCCCAGAGTTAGCAAATTCTATTTGCAAGCATCTCACGACTCTTTTTGCAACCTAACAAGCATAACAACAACCCTGCAAAAACCCATTGATAATCCATGAAAATATTGCATTCAACAGGAGGTCCACTTAAGCCTATCAAGAACAACCCCAAGAATCCTACTAGCTTATGATAACCACAAAAACATTGTATCGATTTCACCGCCAAGCACTGGCTGAATACTTAACACAAATTCTGCCACCAATAAAAGAATGGAAACAAAAGTAAGCCATTGCACCAAAAGGAGCTGAAGGAAGAGAGTTGCTATACTCAACACCAAGATAATAAGTGAAGAGTTCCACAGCAATTGTGCATCAAAACAAGTAATGACATGCTGCACCGATTGGCACTTCAAATAAATATTAATGCCCTCTCAACTCAACATTATTAGAAAAATTTTAACACTGTAACTTACTGTATCATTTCGGAAATCATACTCCTCAAGCATAGGATAATTTAAGGCATTTGGCAAGCATCTTTGTTTTACATTTTCCACCTGCAAAATTCAATGTTAGGAAAAAGCGTATAGTGGCTATAGATGTGATGATTTCAAATGGCAGCAACAATCCTCTGGGAAGCCAAAATGCCACTTAATATTGAAGGAAGAAACTACCTGGGCAGGGTTAATCTCAAAAGAAAGAGTTTCCTTTTCTTCTGCTGCAGCAGCTAAGTCTGCTCCATCCAACAACCCATTATGAGTATCCATTTCTCCTGGTGTTTTGCTCACTGAAAAAGCTTCACCAGCTTGAAATTCCTTAAACAAGAAGAAATTAAGCATAATAAATTACAGTCAGAAAAGTCTGCAAAGCAAAAGATGAAAAGATTAGATGAAAGAAACAAATAAATCCAATTTTTCATGAAGATTACGGAATTTTAAGAAGGATGAAGAAAGACCTATTCCTGAATATACACAAATAAAAAAAAATTCAGCGTGTTTGAACAATAAGATAAAGTCGAATGGAACAATTAAAATACCTACTATAATTAATTAAGAAACAATATTTTCAATTCTCTAACAAAGTTATATATTATCACCAACATCATTTTTAGCTTTACCCATGGTGACCTTTATGAATGTCAATAATGCAATAATTTTCTCAAGTAATTAACTCTACTCTGGACATATCCGTTTGCACAGCTAGCAAAACGACCTAAGGTCCAACATATTTTTTTTCTTATTGATACTTTTACAATAGGTTTATCTACCAATCTTATTGTAACATCGTTCGCACTATTTTGTAAAAAACAAAATACATTGTGCATCTTTCACAGCCCTATCATCAACAAGTGCTCCTCCCAACATCACAAAAATAATATTTCCTCAATGTACTCTTTCAAGTTTCACCACACATCCACCTAAGCATTCCCACTTTGACCATGCAATCATATTAACATGCGCATTTTTCTACAGTCAACTTTCTACAAATGACCTTTTATCACCCAATACCAAAATTCATAAGAAAAAAAGTCTTCACGAATTCTTTTTTATTGCATACAACACTCCTAAGTCACTTCTCCATTCTAACCATCAACATCAATTATGAAAGTCATGCCTTCACTATTATCTCTATCCTTTTATACAATACAATCACACCAAATTAGTAGTTGATCTTCCAGCAATAGTGATTGATAACCACCCAATAGAATTGTACATAAATTTAGCCTTTGTTTTCTAATTCTTAATAGCTTTCTTTTCTAATAATCCTCTCTGTTGTTCTAACTCTACACTCATTTTAGTAGCAGTCTCACCTACCATAACTTTATCATGTACAAATAGCAAATACCAAAATACTTGCTTTGATTCTCTTTTGTAAGCGACTTCATACCCAACAAGATTAAACATATAGAATTACTGCTGAATTGAACGCTTTGTGCAAATATCAGCATCAATTAAATAATTAAACCAATAAATAGATCATATTGAATACAAATATGCGATCGTTAGGTGCACCCCGTACATTTCCAAAATGTCAGTTTCGAATTCAACAACCTTATCAATCAATCACCAAATTCCACGCAGAAAAAAGTAAATTTATCACAACCATTTATCCAGCATTATTCCTAAATGACACAAACCAAAAATAGCCACTACACATCAGGTTATAAGAGGGCACAATGAGTGAAGTTCTCTTATGGTTAATAAATAGCTGCTAAATAAATAAATATGGATTTCAGATATGATGATTCAAGTAAATCAGATGATAAAAAAATGAGGATACCTCTAAAGAAATTCTCGCTTTCGAGATAACATCATCCTTAAGCAATGTCTTCAACACCTGCAGTATGTATCACCCTTGAACATTGTCATCATACAATTGAATGGCAGCTTGTAATCAGATGATGAAACTTACCTCAGGGAACTGTGACTCTATAAAATATCTATTCTTCTTAAGCACCAATTTAACTTTTCCATAGTTTGCAGTGGAGCCATGGATGAAATCAATCATCTCCTTAGGCAATTTAGTCTTAGACAACTTGTTAAGTACGTTAATGATAGTTTCCGTCTCAAGCCCAACAGACACGGCAGCATAGAGCGAATGGGGTGTCAGGTTGTACTCATGCATGGACTCTGGCCTGAAAACAAACCAGACAACCTAAACAGGGTAAAAAAATATATAAAAACGGAACAGGGTCTAAAGAATAACTCGTCAGTTAAAAAAATAAGAGCAGAAGGACCTGCAAACTGGTTCAGCAATTGCGATGAGAAAATCATAGGCCTGTTTGTACAGCGGCGAGAAAGTCTCGAGGAAGATGCGTCCATCAGCGCATGCCCAGAGGGGCCGATTAGAGTGGTCTGGCTTCAGCTCAAGTTTAGTGAAATCCCTCTTGTTGGCTTCTTTCTCGCCTTAGCATGGACAAAACGAAGCATTACGAGTCAATCTTAGGAATAAGAGCAAGAGAAACATAAAAATCAAAATTAACGGGTATGGAAGAAAAGATACGTTCACGGCTGTCCTCATCGAAGTCTTCTGCGTAGTCCAAATCAACGTCATCGACGAAATGGGCCGCCTGGATGAGAACAGAATCAGAAAGACCAAAGAAGAGAATGTTAACATCGAGCTCCGATTTTGAAGTACTCAATCACCTTCGAGGATATTTTCAATTTCTTGCTGGGGCGCCTCTTCTCACCTGAGAGCAGATTTGCAAAGAAATCGGGACATGTCAAAAAAGCGAAATAATTGAGATATTGAGAAATCAGGGATGGGAAAGAGAGTGAAAATGGAAAGAGTTGCCTTCGCCAGCCATTGGTTGATCGAACGGATCAAATGAATTGCTTAATCAACAGAAGTATGTGAGAAAATGGAATTGAACTCGTTGCGGGAGAAGAGTCGGCCTGGCTTTGCTTTCTGAATCCAGAATGATTCCTAAACAGTGGGGCTGTCCGGCAAGGGATTTTAGAGCAAGATTTGAACTGAACGTCGTATTTTTTATCTTTTCTTACACAAAGATGCAGAAAATGCAGAAAAAATGCAGAAAATGCAGAAAATCGCTCCATTCCATCGCTCCATTCCAGTACAAAAATGCAGAAATACTGCCCATGAAGAAAAGAAACAGATCGGGTGAGTGTGATTACCCTAACACGAGCGAGATCGGGAAGGCGAAGGAGCGATCGAGATGTCAGATGGGCGAGCGAGAGAATTGGAGGGAAAAAATTCTTACAGTGGAAGGGAGCGCAAGAGAAAAAATCGGGAGGGAAGAAGTGATCGGGACAGTAAGGGATCGGTCACGAGGGCTGGAGGAGAGAGCTTCGATCGCCTTCGTCTGCCAAGGTACTATGGTTCGCGGTTTTGGAGAGCTGCGAGCCCTCCTCCTCTCCGCTTGGAGCTCGATCGGAACAGCTTTGGCGAAAAATCGCAAGACACGGCGCGAACGGAGACAAGGGGTGTAGGAAATTCTTTGCCAAGGCTCTGCGGCTCGCGGTTTTTGCGAGCTACGACGCCTAGCGACGGGTGTGGAGGAAATTCGCGAGAGAAGAAGAGCGGGACGGGACGGGACGGGACGGGTTGGAGGGTAATAAGCTGGAGCGATAATCTGTAAGCGGGAAGAGCCCGGTTTCTCAAGTCATAGCGATCAAACGGCAGGAATAATTTAGGTCGGAACTCGAAATTCAATTGGGAAAATCTCATCGCACTCTATAACCTGCCCCAAACATGTTCTTAATTTTAAAAAAGTTTTTTATTTTGCTTCTTCAAATATATATTTTATAACTAGCATAATCGAACTCATTATTTTATCCAACATAGTATTATATTTCATGAACATCTCAAATCTTAATATCTTGAATTATACCCATAAAAATAGCTTTATTTGTATTTTTTTAAGTGTCTTCATCTACTCTATTTGTATTTTTTATCTTCAAATCATTCAATTTAAAATCTCAAACTCATAATCAACGTTAAATACTTAAATTTTTACTTGGAATGACTTTATAATTTTTACCATCTCGACCATAATTTTTTTTTATAAGAATAATGAATTTGTGTTTCACTATATTCATTATTATATGTAATAATATATTCATCTATTTTCTTAAATATAATAACAACAAAATTATCAGCGAAATTAAAATCTAATATAATTCTACATTTTTCATTAGTTAGTCCAAAATCATAGTTACATAAATACTTCTAAAATCTTCTATCATTCTACTAATTTGTCCATTTAAATCTTCTCCATAAATTTTTTTTTCAAAAGGTAATGTTTTTATTAATATTCTAAGTTATTCCAAAATTTTTCTTTAAACATATATCCAAATCTATGAGTGGATCTTTAGAGCTATAATTTTATCTCTAATTCTATTAATCTTTACAACATTATCTTTCAAACTTTTATCTAAAATTACACACATATCATTTCTAGTAGTGCTCCAACTTGAATATTAATGTTTAAAACTAAAACTATCAATCTCTTAAGTACTTTCTCTGACCCATTTAATTTCTTGAATACATAAGATATTCATCTTTCAACGAATCATAATATCAATTAATTTTATTAATTTATCTGTGAGAGTACTTATATTCCATGTTTTTATCATAATATTATTTTTATTTACTAACTTATTTGCACTCATCCGTCCATAATGTCGGAACCCCTTGCTTATTTAACACTATACCAGGATGTCGATGCAACGACCCTTTCACACTTGTCATTATATTCAGGTCATACATGTCGATTCTAGGGGTTGCGCTAGTGTTTATGTTGTGATTCAAAGAATTCATGTCAAAATTTTTATACAATTTTTATGTTGACTATCAACTACCTAACACAATCTTCTACTCTTAAATCAATGACAGTAAACTTTTATTTTACATGCACAAGAAGATCATTTTGACTGAATTTCTTTAACATGTGAATTTAAAATTTTCCTTCAATTTCAACAATCAAGAACAAACATCAATAAATGAACGTTCTTCTAGGTTTACAATACAATAAATGAAGCAAATTACAGCAATTTTAGTGCATCACGCAGAAATTTGAGAGTTTGTAATCTTATTCATAGACATACATAATTATAAATACCTGTCAATAACTGACATTTTATGCAATTCTAAGTTATTTAAGGGTCTTCAGATTTACATATCAGCAAGTAGAATTTGTACAAAAGAAGACCAACCATTTCCAAACATCTTGCTAAGGCTCTTTTCTTGGCATGGCCTTGGTTGAGCTTGAGGTTTCAATTCCATGTACAAGTCAGGATTGACCTGTAAAATAGACCAGAAAAGTAATATAAAAATCAATCTACAAAATAAATAAACATTTCACGAAATCAAAATCAGCCTTATAAAATATCAATAAAGCGTGCATAACAAAAAAAAAAAAACAAATTGAGCAAATGGTCTTCTTTCTAAACATAGGACAAACAAATTCAAAATAACTTTGAAAAATGGTAAGTCAAAATATATGCATCAATTTCAAGGGTAGCTGAATCACATAATTGGATATTTTACTGGATCGTATAAACAGTTATTGAAAAGCAGAACATAATTAAAATAAGTGCCTTTTTAAAATTAGAAAGCAACACTTAGCTTCCTTTATTTAGGAAGACGTTGAATATCATGATTTTTCATTTGTATTGGAATTAGGGCTGTGAAAAAAGCTCGTTGTTCGCGAACAGCTTACGTTCGGCTCGTTAAGTAGCTCGTGTTCTGCTCGTTCGTTATCTACACGAGCCGAACACGAACAAATTTTTTAAGCTCGAATTATAAACGAGCCGAACATCAACAACTGTTCGGCTCATTTAACTCGAAACATATTTTAATCCATTCTAATAATTCAAAAAAATATATAAAAAAGGATACCTTACGAGTTCATAAATCTCTTAACAATATTGTAAGAATCCATCACAAAATTATACAATTCTTGATGTATCCAAACTAAATTGAACATATATCATGCAAAAGCCAACACAAATTAAATGATTAATCTAGTTAGAATAAGATAATCATATACACACTACATCAATTCCACCTCCAAAACACCTAATAAAGACTTGTCACAAATCTCGCAAATCGTGCAATGCAATATAGATTGCAACAAAAGGTTGTCGTGACACCCATAGCAACTAGTTGAAGGGACACCTATATGGTCATATGAAGGGAAGGGTAGTTTGAAGATTTTTGTATTAAGAAATGAAGCTTGGATGAAATTTGACTCTGACAAATTGTACAATTGATATTCAAGTTGATAAGGAAATAATTATTGTATTTCATAAAAAGAAATCCACAAATCATCAATACAAACAAAATGATTTCATATGTAATAGCTTTAAGGGGTCAGTAAGATAGTTTGGTTAATTACATAGATAATCAATTGAATGTGAAATTAGAATGATGCAGAAAGAGAGAAAATTCCAAGGCATAGATTACTGATTCATGATTAGAACAAAAGAAAATTAAATATTAGACAATTGTAAAAAAATTATAAGATATCCAATTTGAAGGTATTTGTCTTCAAAAATTTTGCAACAATATATGACCTTTTCTATGAACACTTGAAAGGAATTTTGAAGTAGTTAAATTAATTAATTCCATGGGTTTCCGATTCACATCTTCAATAAGCTTATACTATAGACGGAAAATAATAAACTCATCACACAGTAGATATTCAATAAAATCTTGATTATAATGATTGTTCTCTCCTTCCTCAACCTAAACAATGACAACATCCTTTGATATGCATGCGCCTACTCGGGATGACGAGAGAATCAACAGGAGCGGGAGAGGTGAGCCAGTCCAAATTAGACCAATATGGACTGGCCAAACCCAGCCAGGCCGAGCTAGCCAGCCCAGCATAGAAGGGTGGGATACCTAGGAGAGGCTAAGCACAATTTCAACACCCATGTGGGGTCCACCAACCACTAATTAAGTAAAAGAGGAAGGGAATCAAGGCAGGTTTTGGGGAAAACGTTTGAAAGTGGATCTTTGATAGTCTTTATCAAGATTAATTGTCTAGGGTTGATTTTTATGTTTTTTTTTGCTGCAATTTTTCTTTTATCCTGGTGTTCCTAGCACGGTCTAGAGAATGCGGAGAGACGATCCGCCTATCAAATAATAGATCGACATTGTATCTTGTTTACTTATCATTGGTATTAGTAAAATCAACCCTCCATTGAGTTCCCCCATCTCGCTATTGCAATTTATTCATTGTTTGTTCGTTGTATTTGGTGTTGGATTGTATCAAATTGATTTCAGAGCCAGATCATAAAGGAATGATAACAAAGAAAGTGGAAGTGTTAGAAAGAGTAGGGAAAAATAGATCGGGAATGAATGAAACATTCGCCGCCATGGAGGATATATTTTCATTTGTAGAGGACCGAATGGAGAATCAAATAGGGAGCATGGAGGAAATGATGAATAGACTACTAGAGATGCAATCCAAGACCTCGCCGACGGCTCAAATTGCAAACCCTAACCAAGTGTTAGTCATAGAATCATTGGTTAGATTGAAAGAGAAGGAGATCGAATGAGAGAGCGATAATGAGCAAAGCATTTATCACAAAGAGCTCACATCTATGACTCCAAGAGGAGAGGGTGAAAAACTTACGAGGGAGGGGGATGGGCTAAAATTTAGAGGGGTGCTACAAAGGGCACAAAGGAGCACGACTAAGAAAGAAGAGAAGTGGGAGGGAGTATGACTATGACTGAATTAGAGAGTTTCACTCTAGACACATGGGGAGACGTTGAAGGGACAGAAAGTTGGGATGGCGATGAAGGGTAAGGAAACAAAAGATACCACTCTTTAAAGGGGAAGATGCACATGAACGGGTGTATCAGGTGGAGCAATACTTTGCAGTAAATGGTTTAACTGAGGAATAGAAGCTCACAGCGCAGAATTATGTTTAGAGGAAAAAATCCTAGGATAGTTTTAGTGGATGGAGGCGAGGTACTAGATACATTCGTGGGAGTTTTAAGAATTGTTTGTTGGTATGTTTTCGGGCAATTCGGGAAAGAGACCTGTATAAGTAATTCTATGTTCTGACTCAAGAAAGAACGATAAAAAAATATAGGGAAAATATCGAGCTCTGATCGAAGCGGCTATGGGGTATTTCCACAATAGGACTGGAGCGGAACCTCTTGAAGGGCGTAAAGCCCTCCGACCTTTAATACCAACAGAAGGATTGAAGGAGAAGATAAAGCTCGTGCAGATAATGAAAGATGAGAAACAGGTGAAGAAGATCAAGGCTGGCAAAAGCAACACAAAAGGGGCGATCTACAAGATTGCGCCAATGGCCATGACACCGAGGACCCAAATGATGTCATTTCAGAAAGAGGCGCCAACGGAGAAGAATGTAGGACTCGTCCTAGGGGCAATTTCAAGTGCATCACCGATGCAGAAGTGCAAAATAAAAGAGTGAAATGATTATCTTTCAAATGTGACAAGAATTATTTCCTAGGGCACCATTGCAAGAAGCATGCACTACAAGTCCTGGTAGTTCATGAGAAGGACAGATAGTGAGCAGTCTCAAGAAGACATGGTGGAGGAAGATAAGCATTTGCACTTGACTGTTGTAGAGGTGCCCCTCAATTCAATGGTGGGATTTACTCTGAATCACACTTTGAAGGTGAGGGGGGCTGATCAGGGATCACTCGATTACGGTGTTGGTGTAGATAGTTAAGCCACACAATTTCATCTCAAATCATGTCGTGGATCAGCTAGGATTAGAGCAGATAGATACGAGGAGCAGAGCTGTGGTGTCATGATGGGGATATAGAAGATGGAGAAAAATCGGAGAATTTGAAAGGGAGTAGCTTTGACACTATAGGGACGATAGGTAATAGAAGACTTCTCGTAGACTCGGAGGATACTTATGTGATTTTGGAGATGAAATGGCTGCAGACACTTAGAAAGATGAAAGTGGATTGGAAATCCCTGGTGATGGAGATCAATATGGAGGGTGGAAGGTGATGCTGAGCGGAGGTCCTAACATATGCAAAACCATGGTCACTCTCCAAACTATGGGCAAGAAGATATGGGGAATAGGGTTAAGCTATTTAAAGTTGCAAAGCACAGAGTAGATTCAGGATTCCAAGTCAGAACAGTTTCTCGAGAGAGTTCAGTAGCTCCTACAGCAGTTACATGATGTATTTCAGCAACCAACCGGATTACCTCCACCAAGGGAATATGACCATGACATTAACCAGAAGGTTTCAATCCTATCAATGCTAGACCAAACTAATATTCTCAGATTCAAAAGGATGAGATTGAAAAGAAGATTTAAAAGATGCTCGATACAGGATATATCATGCACTGTGTAAGCCTATTTTCCAATCCACTGCTGTTAATAAAGAAAAAGGATATTTTTAACCTAGCATTATTCAATGACATTCTGATCTACAACCATACAGAGACAACATGCAGGGCACCTATGAACAGTCATGGAGATGTTGAGAGAGAATCAGTTGTATGCCAATTTGAAGAAATATTCTTTGCGCAGCTACAGGTGAACTACCCAAGACATGTAGTGACCAGAGCAGGAGCGGCAGCGGACCCGTCCAAAATTGAGGATATAATGGGTCGGCCTTTACTCGGGAGTTTGAAGGAGTTTGACGGAGTTGTGGGGTTTGTAGGGAGTTAAGAGGTGTTTGAATTTCTAAGTGGTGGGTTTCATTTCTAGTCCTCTAAGATTAATCAAAGGAAAAGCCTAAGGCTAGATCCTAAGTACTAAAGAGAGAAGCAAAAGACCTCATCAAAAATGAGGACAACAAATGGGACCCCAATAGGTGTGGTGTGCTAACCAAGCACACCGCGCGTATTGGCGTTGACCGAAGAGATCAACAGAACCAACACAGACGTCCAAGTGACAAAATTAGGATGAAGTAGAAGAATTTCCGCTGGGGAGTATCAGTATATTTCCAAAACTGGAGATTCCTGAACTCTCGCTTGGGAATGGAAAAGGAGGTGAGCTCCAAATCACAAGATCTGGGGAATTCGATTTAGATTTCAGTTTACTTTTAAATTTTAAGTTTCAATGTGTGAGTTTAGATTTCGATTGAAGTTTAATTTGAAATCGATTTAAGGAAATTTTGAATTTGAAATTTGGATTTGAAATGAGAATTGAAACCTAGATTTCAACCTCGGGATTGCGAAGAGAACTGGAATTTAGGTACCAGCCTCGGAGTGAGAATTAGAGTTTAAGTATCAACGGAAAAAGGATGAGAATCAGAATTTAGGTACTGATCTCGAAATGAGAGTCGGAATTTAGGTACCGACCTCACAAAGGATGAGAATCAGAATTTAGGTACTGATCTCGAGAGTGTGAGATTTGAAATTTAAGTATCAAACCTGAAAGAGAATCAAAATTTAAGTATCGATCTCGGATGAGAGTCAGAATTTAGGTACCGACCTTGAAGGGAGAGAACTGAAATTTAGGAACCAGTCTCAGAATTTAGAATTGAAATTTAGGTATCGATCTCGAATGAGAGTCGAAATTTAGGTACCGACCTCGAAAGGAGAGAACTAGAATTAGGTACCAGTCTCGGAATTTAGAATTGAAATTCAGGTATCAATTCGAAAGAGAATCGAAATTTAGGTATCGATCTTAAATGAGAGTCGGAATTTAGGTTCCGACCTCGAAGGAAGAGAACTGGAATTTAGGTACCAGTCTCAGAATTTAGAATTGAAATTTAAGTATCAATTCGAAAGAGAATCGAAATTTAGGTATCGATCTCGAATGAGAGTCGGAATTTAGGTACCGACCTCTAAAGGAGAGAACTAGAATTTAGGTACCTGTCTCGGAATTTAGAATTGAAATTTTGGTATCAATTCGAAAGTATCAATTCGAAAGAGAATCAAAATTTAGGTATCGATCTCAAATGAGAGTCGAAATTTAGGTACCGACCTCGAAGGAAGAGAACTGGAATTTAGGTACCAATCTCAGAATTTATAATTGAAATTTATGTATCAATTCAAAAGAGAATCGAAATTTAGGTATCGATCTCGAATGTGAGTCGGAATTTAGGTACTGACCTCGAAAGGAAAGAACTGGAATTTAGGTACCAGTCTCAGAATTTAGAATTGAAATTTAGGTATCAATTCGAAAGAGAATCGAAATTTAGGTATCGATCTCGAATGAGAGTCGGAATTTAGGTACCAACCTCGAAATGAGAACTGGAATTTAGGTACCAGCCTCGGAATTTAGAATTGAAATTTAGGTATCAATTCAAAAGAGAATCAAAATTTAGGTATTGATCTCGAAAGAGAGTCAGAATTTAGATACCGACCTCGAAGGAAGAGAACTGGAATTTAGGTACCAGTCTCGAAAATTTAGAATTGAAATTTAGGTATCAATTCGAAAGAGAATCGAAATTTAGGTATCGATCTCGAATGAGAGTCAGAATTTAGGTACCGACCTCAAAGGAAGAGAACTGGAATTTAGGTACCAGTCTCGAAAATTTAGAATTGAAATTTAGGTATCAATTCGAAAGAGAATCGAAATTTAGGTATTAATCTCGAATGAGAGTCGAAATTTAGGTACCGACCTCGAAGGAAGAGAACTGGAATTTAGGTACCAGTCTCGAAAATTTAGAATTGAAATTTAGGTATCAATTCGAAAGAGAATCGAAATTTAGGTATCGATCTCGAATGAGAGTCGAAATTTAGGTACCGACCTCAAAAGGAGAGAACTGAAATTCAGGTACCAGTCTCGGAATTTAGAATTGAATTTTAGGTATCAATTCGAAAGAGAGTCGAAATTTAGGTATTGATCTCGAATGAGAGTCGGAATTTAGGTACCGACCTCGAAAAGAGAGAACTGGAATTTAGAATTGAAATTTAGTTATCAATTCGAAAGAGAATCAAAATTTAGGTATCGATCTCAAATGAGAGTCAGAATTTAGGTACTGACCTCGAAGGAAGAGAATTGGAATTTAGGTACCAGTCTCAGAATTTAGAATTGAAATTTATGTATTAATTCGAAAGAGAAAAATATGACGTAGTCATTTTCATTCCAACTTGCTGAAAGTACATCATACAACTTGATCTAGTCATGATGACATTTTCTCTTCCCTGGCATTGGATTGTAACAACATCCGCATTGGATTGTAACTCTTCCCTTCCCTGGCATCCATCTTCGGGTTTCTGAATGTCTTTTCTCTCAGGCGGTCAGCTCGACCCATTTTCTGTAATTCAAGGATGCAATCTACAATTTGTTGTTGCTCATAATCCGAGAAAACATCTGTATGTAGCTCGAGGCCTTCCAAGATGTTGACCCTCTTGTTTCCTATTCTTTCAAAGTATTCAAAGGTTTTCTTCTCAACTAATTGCATTTTCTCCAGCTTGTATTCCGGGATTATCTGAAGTCCTCGGTGTCTAGTAACATACTGCGGGATGTATGGCTCAACCCCAGCACGTTCTTCTGCATGTCTCGGCTCCTCGGGGATAGTCTCCGTAGGGACATCCTTCGGGGTTGCTTTCGCAACAAGACTCTTCGGATCCGGTACATATGCTCGGCATCGAGGTACCGACTCTATTTCTGCTTTCCTTGGTATTTCTTTTATCTGTTCCGACCTTCTTGGAATTGACTTTCTTCTTTCTGGTTCCTAACGACCGGTCTCCTTGGAGCACTTGTATTAACAGTATCCACTGTCTGTTCATATTGATCTTCTGCTAACTTGGTTAGCATTTTGCGAATGTGATGATTCTTATTTCTTCTCTGGGTAGCAATGAGAGTAGCTCTCCTTACCCCTTGAATTTCTGCGAGCGCGGCACTGACAAGCCTACCTTCTGCTGTGGCGACCACGGACTTAATTTTTTTATCTTCTCCGGTTGTATGTGCGGCGTTTGCTTTTCTTTTCTTGTTGCTGGATTGGTGGCTTGGGCCACCCATTTTCATCACTGTCTGGCTGTGAAGTTCTTCTCGATCAACTGGGATCCAATCATTTTCTTCATATTGTAAGCCAGCTGGTGTGAAGTCCGAGTCAATCTCTATCACTGCTCCATCCCTCACCCTCTTTTCATCAAGTGCTAAACTCACGCCATTTCTAAAGTTTAGAACCAACCGCCCGTTCGACATTTCCCTTCGAAAAATAAGGAAAGGATCAGGGGTTGTACTAAGAACAAGAACAATAAGAAAAACACTTAAAAATTCTTATTCACTTCTTTTAAATTTAAAGGAAGTAGGAAGGGATGAGGAAATATCAGGAATGAATGGATTTAAGAGGAAAAAAAGACATTTTATTATTATGATTTCCCATATTTTCTTTTTAATATTTTTGTTGATGAGATTTTTTTATCATCCATTTTATTTTGTTTTGGGTTCGGACCCAGTCACAAAGTGATTACTTCACCCGTGTTTCTAGGGATAAGATTTTATTTTAGAGGCCACCCTTCGAAACATCAAGTTGCGTAATACTTCTTTAAATACCATCCATTGATTGGAAGCATGGGTCGTTCTCCACAGCAATTCACCAGTTGATAGGAACCTCATGAGTAGACTGTCTTGACCACGAACGGCCCTTCCCATGTTGGTTCAAATTTACAACCTATCTTGCGATGTGCAAGAATAGGTCTTCTGAGAACAAGAACTAAGTCACCGACTTTGAATGTCCTGGGACGGACCTGTTTATCATGGGCCTGGATCATCTTGGCTTGATACAGTTCCAAATTCTATTGCGCGGAAAGTCTTTTCCCTTCCAAGCTTTCCAATTCTTCTAGTTGTAGTCTGGCATTTTCTTCTGTAGTGATCTTTTCTGCAACTGCAATTCGGAGTGACGGAAGCTGAACTTCCAAGGGCAAGACGGCCTCGGACCCGTACACTAAAGTGTAAGGCGTAGACTGAGTAGGAGTCCTAAAAGTCGTCCTATAGGCCCATAAGGCTTCTAACAACTTCTCATGCCAATTTCTCTTGTTGTCATCCAAAGTTTTCTTTAAAATTTGAACGAGAGTTTTATTAAAAGCCTCGGCCAAGCCGTTTGCTCTTGGGTAGTAGATTGTTGAGTATCGTCAATCGATCCTGTGTCTTCTGACAAAATTGTTAATCTTTGTACTTTTGAATGCAGACCCATTATCTGAAATGATTCTGCGTGGTACCTCAAAATGGTAGACAACTTGGTTCTTGAAAAACTGTAGCACATGGTGTGCATTCACTTCTCTTATTGGTATAGCTTCTGCCCATTTAGAAAAGTAGTCTGTAGCTGCTAGAATAAAGCGATGTCCTCTTGAAGAAGGTGGTTCTATCAGACCCACAATATCCGTGCCCCAACATTCAAATGGCCACGACGCGATTGTCGGATGTAGCACATTTGGAGGTTGGTGTAGAACCACTCCATGCACTTGGCACTGGTGACAACTTATGGCAACTTTCATACAGTCGGTCATCATTGAGGGCCGATTAGTACCTAGTCTTTTAATCTTCATTTTCATTTTCGGACCCGACTGATGAGCTCCACAAAGTCCTGAATGTACTTCTTTAACTATTTCACGAGCCTCGGACCCGCTCAGGCATCTTAGCCACATTTGATCAAAAGACCTTCTGTATAACGTATTGTTTATTAATGCATAAGACAGAGTTATATTCTTGATTTGATGGGCTATCGACTTATCGTCCGTAGGTTTCCCGTCCGCAAGTAGTTCATTAATGGTCGCCGCCAATCTTCTCGTATTTTCACGTCACCTGCCGTAATTGTTTCTTCTGATTTTCTTTCTGATTTATGTACTGTATCCATGTCGAACTGTGATAGGACCTGTCGTCCTCGAACTGACACTTCAACTGACTCATCCTGCAAGAAGGCAAACTCCTTTGCAAGGCGGGCTAACGCATCTGCGAGAGCATTTTCTTTTCTGGGAATCTTGTAGATTGTTACATTTGGAATTTGCTCCAACAGTTTCATGGCATACTGGAACTACTGCTCAAGTCTTGGCTTTAAAATTCTGTACTATCCGGCGACCTGTTGAATGATCAACTGAGAATCTCCATAGATGTTGATGTCCGTGATTCCCATCTGAATGGTTAATTCCAGTCTGGTTATAAGGGCTTCATATTCTTCCTCTTTGTTTGTACACGGTTCTGTTAAGTGGTAGGAGTATTTTATCATCCCCCGCTCCAGCGTTATAAAGATTAGTCTGATTCCTGTCTTACCGGGCACTATCGTTTGCAATTCTTTGTTCTTCTGTGCTGAGGACGCACCGTCGAAGTATAGTTCCCAACGTCGATCATCAGGGTCTTCTAGGCTCATTATCTGCTCGTTAGGCAAATCGTCGTTGAGAGGCGAATCTGCCGGTAAAGGGTGTGCTGTGAGGAAGTCTGCTAAGACTTGTCCCTTTACGGCGTGAAGAGGAACGAAAGTTATGTCGAATTGCAATAGTATCATCGACCACCTGGCAAGTTTGCCAGAAAGTGTCGGTCAGGTCATCAAGTATTACAATGGATTAACTCTAGAAATAAGGTTGACTTTATGAGAAAGCATGTAATGCCTGAGCTTTTGAGCAGCGAAGATCTGGGCCAAACAATGTTTCTCAATAGGAGGATACTTTACTTCCGTCAGAATTAGACGACGGCTTAAGTAGTAGAGAGCATTTTCTTTTCCCTCATCATTAACCTGGGCTAGCAGGGCTCCAAGGGAGTCGTCCAAAGCCACGGTATAAAGTATCAACGGTCTACCTGAGACTGGGGCTGCTAAGAGAGGAGGTGTCATTAAATATTGCTTAATGTCCATGAAAGCCCGCTGGCATGTCTCATCCCAAACTAATTTGGCGTCCTTTTTAACTAATGCCGAGAAGGGCTGACACCTACCTGACAAGTTTGAGATAAAGAGTCAAAGATATGCCAACTTCCCTTGAAAGGATCGTTGTTGTTTCAAAGTTTTGGAAGGAGAAATTTCTAAAATAGCTTTATTCTTCTTTGGATCGATTTCAATCCCGCGATGTCGGACAACAAATCCTAAGAATTTCCCGGAGGTAACGCCGAAGGCGCATTTTAAGGGATTCATCTTAAGGTTGTATTGTCTCAATCGCTCGAAAACAATTCTCAAATCATACAGGTGATCTTCCTTCAGTTTGCTTTTGATGACCACATCATCCATGTAGCACTCGACTTGGTTGTGAATGAGATCATCAAAAATCTTCGTCATCGCTCTTTGGTATGTTGCTCCTGTGTTCTTTAGTCCGAATGGCATTATTGTGTAGCAATACACTCCGATCGGCCTTCTGAATGTCGTGAGCTTTTCGTCTTCTGGTGCCATCTTTATCTGGTTGTATTCTGATGATCCATCCATGAAAGAGAAGATTTCATGTGTTGAAGCAATGTCGATCATCAATTCTGGGATTGGTAGTGGAAATTCATCCTTTGGACATGTTTTATTCAAATCTCTGAAATCCACGCAGATTCTGATCTAACCATTCTTCTTTCTGACTTGTACCACGTTGGCTAACCAAGTTGGGTATTGTTCTTCACGGACAAATTTAGCGTCTATTAGCTTCTTAACTTCAGATATTACTTGTTGCTCAATTTCTAGACGCATTCTTCTGGGAGCTTGTCTGACTGGAACGGAAGTAGGATCTACTCCTAGTTTGTGAACTGCTACTTCTGGAGCTAATCCTGGCATTTCGTCGTGACTCCAAGCAAAACAGTCCTTGAATTCCATTAATAGCTTGATTATATTTTTGGAGTCTTCTTTGTTGAGTAAGGAGCTAACAAAGGTAGGCCTAGGTTCTTCGCTAGTACCTAAGTTAACTTCCGTTAACTCGTCTATTGTAGATTTGATTTCTTCTTCAAATTCTAGCGGAGCATCTCCGATTGGTAGATCTTCGAGATCTTCTGAAGCTTCCAAGCAGTCTTCATTAGGCTCACAAGCGACAACCAAGCAAAATCCCGTATCATCAACTGATCCCACTGTGCCGAATCCGAGACCATGTTTTCAATTGGGAGGCCGACCGGCATTATTCCATAATTTTTCAAAGTGTTGTGATCGGCCTTTTGTCCATTGTCGAGGTAAGACACCATGTTGAATTAAATTTTGAACACAGGGAGAGTACCACTCAAAAGGTAATTCCATTAATTTAGATCAAGTAACATCTTCAAATTGTACATCTTTTTCAGTATTGGAAGAAGAAGCACCACGGTAAAACTTGATTGGTTTAGCACCACCACCATGTACTTCCTTGACCACCATACCCTCAATCTTATTAGAATGGATCGGGGTCAGGGTCATAGTATGTACATAATGGTTAATCTTCTTGTACATTGATTTGTATTCTTCATTCCTTTCATCTTCGAGAGAGATCTTGAACTGTGGTTTCTTCTGATTTATTGTTGCTGCTTCTTTCTTAATTTCTTCTTCTTCTTCAGAGCTATTCTCCCAAACAACATTGATAACCAGTTTTTTCTGTCCAACTGTTCCAACGTTTCTTCCATGTCCTCGTCCCCGGCCTCGACCTCGGGTGTGAGTTCTGGAGAAATCTTCACCATCTCGCCGTAAGGGAGTGGTGAGTAACTGTTGGACTAGAACCTCAGGTTCTTCATCATCTCGAATCTCTTTTGCTTCATTTGGTGTGGTATTTCTGGAAAAGATTGTTTTCTTCGGAGGCACGTAGTAGGCCGCATCTTCATGAATTCCAATCTCATGTACGGAGAATGGTTGCAAGTCACCTTTGATACACTGTTCTCCTCCTTCGTAATACTTTATGCACTGGTGCAGAGACGACGGTACCATCCGATTTTCATGGATCCACGGTCGACCCAGTAGAGCGTTGAACGATGTCTTAGAATCGATTATGTGGAATTTTGCGGTTGTCTTTGTCAAGTCACCGGTCTTCATTAGTAGTGTTATCGATCAAAGAGCTCTTTTTCCTTTTTGATTGAAGCCTCTTAATAGCATCTTGTCTGCTTCAAGCTCACGAGCATCAATTTCCAAATATGCTAGCGTCCGAAGATTCATTATGTTGATTGATGCTCCCGGATCAACCAAAACTCTAGAGAGCATAAACTTTCCAATAGTGACTGAAATGTATAATGGTCGGTTGTGATCTACTGTTCCCAGTAATAGATCTTTGTCCGTGAAGGTAACACCTCACTGTTCTCTTAACGAGCAAACCTCGTCGAAGGAATTACCGGTCATTTGGGCTAAACAAATCTCTGGATCAAGTAAAGCCTTGATCAGAGCCTCTCTCATCTCCTTTGACATGATCAGAGCGTCGTATATTCTTAGTTTGGCTGGTAGCTTCCTAAGATGGGCTAGCACATTGTAGTACTACTTTATTACCATGTTCCTCGGTTTCTTCCCGAATGGGCGGTTCCTCTGTCAGGGTTAGCTCTTCCTGAACAACCACCTACTTTCCTTTATCCTTTGGACCCATTCTCGGGGGTAGAACTTTTCCACTTCTTAAATTTACTTCAGTTATTTCTTCTGAATTTGGTGTTTCCTTTTGAATTGGAGTAACTGGCTATTTTGAAGTCGCTTCGGTGTCTGATGGTTCTAATTCTATCGTGAACGGAGCCCCTCGGAATTCACAAATGGACTCGTTGCTTGTTGAGCTTTCGTAGCCTCCTTTATGAACATCTTCTTCGTCGTGGTCGTCGAGGTTGTGTATGATTTGAGAATCATTATTTGTATTGGAATCGAGATTCGGATTAAGTCGGTTGTCGCTAGTTACGCAATCGTTAGAAACAGTCAAAACGTAGCCAACACCATAACCCTTATCATTATAAGATCCCGTCGGGGCGAGCAGATAATCATACAGAGTCAGGAGTTCGAGGGATTTCTCCCCTGAATCGGAAATAACCATCCAAGGATAAGCAGCCCCTTGTCTACTCTTCGGAGCCTCGGTCTTCTTTTCTTCCACGATCTTCTCCTTCTTCTGGGGCGGTTCTTCAATCGCAAGTGATAGTGCCGACTCGACATGTTTCAAACTTTGAGTTGAAGCGTGTACCAAAGCGGTCTGGATGTGATCCAAAATTTTCTTTGAAGACTTTGTCCAGACGGTACTCTATTCATCATCAGTCGTGTAAGGGTCTATCAGAACAATAGGATCTGTTGAAATAACATTGACGGAACCTCCTTTCTGGGGTTCCTTCATGTATTCCTTTGGGATCGTTATGTTCCCTTTCCGGAGATTGTCATCAAGCCAACTCTTGAAAGTGATGCAATCCTCTATCTTATGTCCGAGCATCTGGTGGTAAGGGCAATAGTTCGGATGATCTTTCTTATTAACTTCCTCTGGTTTCTTGGGCTCTGGCAGTTGAAAATCCGGCGTCTTCATTAAGCTGCGGATCATCTTCGCTATTGCTTCAGTTTTGAATGGATATTCTTTATTTCGGAGTTCTCTTAAGGTACGCGATGAACGAGGCGGTTGTTCATAATGCTGAGATGACTGATAGCTCGGACGAGGTTGCTGATAGCCTTGCTGAGGTTGCTGATAAGTCCGTTGTGGTGGTTGATAACTAGGCTGTGGCCGCTCTGACTGTATCTGAACCGGTTGCTTGCCCTTATCTACTGCCGCGACGATTCTAGATTTCTTTTCAAATGTTTTCACGGGCTTTTGCTTATCGTTCTTGTCCACAAAACTTAGCTGTTTTGCCTCTTCTTGCAAGCTCCCGGCCTTGCTAAGCAACTTCTCGAAAGTCTTGATTGTAAACCCTTTAAGGAGAAGTGCTTATCGGGCCATGGATACTTTTAAGTAGGATGCCGACTGCATGTTGTTCTTGAAGCTGTGGTTCACACTTCATGCTTAAGTTTCTCCATCGAAGTATGTAATCCACTAAAGTCTCGTTCGGCTTTTGTTGCTCCACCACTAGATCGCCGATAGTGATGTGGTGTTGAGCTCCGGCAAATCGTTTCACGAAGAGATTTTCTAGTTTTGAAAAGGTCTTTACTGAACCGTTCGAAAATTCTGCGTACCAGTCGAAGGCAATGCCTGATAAGCTGCTGACGAACTGTCGGAAGTGTAAAGCGTCACTCACACCGGCATTGCAGCAACTAGCACGAAAATGTGCAACATGTTGCCGGGGGTTCTGTTCCATCAAAAGTCTTAAACGTAGTCGGTACGAAGCCTTTCGGATCTTGAATCTGCGTCGAACTCTTCGGGGTAAGGTCTACCCGTCTGAATAGATGCTCCGCTCTTGGATTGTGCTAGGGCCTCTTGCACCTGCTGTTCTACCATGCTCTTAATGTCCTTTTCTGGAATCATGCTTTGTGTAGGATCTTTCTTTGGTTGTTCATCTCCGTTGACAGATGTGATTTCTTTTCCTCCATCTGCAATATGGATAATTTCTGGGGGTCTCTTTCTTAGGTTGTACCTGACTCTGGAGAGTGGCTAAGGCAGTAGCCATCTCTTCCATCCTCTTTGCCATTTGGGAAATTGTGTCATCTCTCTCCCGAATCTGTGCTCTTAACACCTCTGGTTCATCTCTTTCCGTAGCTGCAGGAGCACCTTGTGAAGCTGACGACGCTCGTGTCTCACCATGTTGATCTCGGCATACTCCTCATCCATGAACTCGGATAAGTCAACTTCATCTCCTAATTCTTCTTCTCTTTCTTTTGCTAACCATCGGATATCGGTCCTTAGCTTGTCCATGGCATCCTCTAGTGGCCCTTTTAGCACGGTCTCGCAGTTGTCTCGTGACGGTTGTTGAACTTCCTTCCCAGGAGTCCCCTTCATTGCAGTATCACTTTCTTCTGATTCAAGTCTCCTGACGAGACTTTTCTTCTCAGGACATTGTTTTAGTCTTAGCTCGCCAGTAGTAGGACCGGATGATCTGTCGGCTATATGCTGGAAGGTGGTATCCTCCCTAATTTGTAGACCCGATACAACAACGGGTGAACTGGCTTTTATCTTCTTCTTTGGTTTCTGCGTGGCGGCAACGAGTTCTATTCGCGATCCGAGGCGGGATTTAGCTGGCACCCGTCCTATCCTTCTTAAGATTTCTGACACGGGGCATCTTTCTTTCTTTGCCAATCTTTCTATCACAGCTTGCAGTTGAGTCAATGGCGTAGTCTTATCCCTTTTCCTTTTGTAATTGTTGTAGTACGCAGGTCGGGGTAATGTAGTGGCGATCCTACGGACGTTCTCTTCATCTAATGCGGCAGAGAGAGGGCGAAACCTACTCCCCTTCAACAGAGGTATATACTCAGGCAGTTCTTCTCTTTCCTTAGGAATTTCTTCTAAAAAAGCAACTTCAGCAGCTCTGTCTTTCTTGGCCATCTTTCTGCTTCTATTTCTCCTTTGAGTCCGAGTTAGGGGTGCAACTCTTGAACTGGACCTAAACTCAAAAATAGATGGTATTGTAGCAAAATCTGTACCCTCCATGGTGACAGGCTCATCACAAACTTGGATTTCCTTCCCCTTCAGTTTGGCAGAAGTCAGGGTAGGTGCAGAGATGACTAGACCGGTGGGGGTAGAGACAACAGTCCTTCTACGAACAGTAGTACCTCTTTCAGCTGGAACCCTTTGCAGCGGAGGGAATTCTTGAGTCGATTTCAGGTTGAACTCAATCACAGGTTTCTCAGTTTCTGACACTTTATCCATTAATGTGAAGAGAGTGACATCAACAAACTTGATATCTATGTTGCCAAACCCTTGTCCAAATAGGATGATTCCATTGTCGGGCAGCTCATCCTTGTAAACGGCGAAGTCCATTCCATTGGTGAAGGAGAAGATTAGCTTTGGGGTAGTCATTTTACGGGGCGATTCCGAATGTCAGTCCCGAATTATGCTTCTTTTCGTCGTAAAGTTTAGGACGAAAAAGAAAGAGTCCGGACACATTTTCGTTTATCTTAGTGTATTTGTGATTTTTAAAAGAGATTGTTTATTAGGAGGTTTGTTTGTTAGAAACAAAACGATTGAAGGAAAAAGGTTGTAGAAAAGGTAAAGGGCCTGATTTAGAATTGGAAAGGAAGAGAAAGTCTTATGCAAGACTTCTCAACTCGAATGACCGCTCCTAAACTAACACCTATTGGGGGTCCACCCCACCTCAAAAAAGAGGTAAAAGGATCTCAAAACCTCTCTGTTTAGGGGTGTCTAAACAGTTGCTCCTAAATCCAAGAGAAGTTGGCTAAACTTGTTCAAGACAGAAATGAACGGGGTATTCCAACGGAAGAATGGTAGTTTTGGTCCACTAGGGATATGGACTCGCTACCGATTTATGAAAGCAAAACCATCTAATCAAAAATGGAGAGAGGAACTAGTCCCCAGCGGAGTCGCCAGAAATTTGTAAGGCTTATTTTTAGGTTATGTGTTGTATTTTAAAAAATGGGGGCACCTAACAGAAATTGTTAGCGAATTTTAGATTTTAAATTTGATTTAAATATATATATATATATATATATATATATATATATAATTTAGAAAGTAGTATTTGATTTTGAAAATAATTTTGAGTTTGAAAATTTTAAGATATGAAATATCAAACATATCTCACATCCCAAATATTTTATATAAACGAGCACCGCATCACAAACCGTGTATCTATCCTGAAGAATAGACACACTGCTTGACGATGGGGCTCGATTGAGTAAAGTAGAAGATTTGTGACATCCGTTTGGTTTGCGAACAAACATTATAAGCCGACAAGTTCTCCTGTTTAATACAAAGAAATTAAGCAGAGTTTATATTACCTGGGGTCTTAAAGTTCCCTATAAGGGCAAGCCCTTATAGTTAATTACATCTTAAATGACGGGAATCATTTAAGAGAACTCTCGATAATGATTATTGGTTTTGCTCTCAAAAATTTCAAAGTTTAAGGTTTTCAAAGGATTTGAGTTTTGGAAATTTCAATAGGGAATGGATCAAATTTAGAACAGTTATTTTCATGAATCCAAAGGAAGAGAAATAAGAGAAGTTGAGGATCCAAGAAGAATCTTGGCAACTTCCCAAACTATCCTATTGTTTGGCTTCAATATTGCAATCCTGCCAATTTTAAGTAATTAGGACTTATATTTGTATGACATGATCATACAAATAACCTGGAAGATATGAGGGTTTATACCGTACCGAACGACTACCTCAGAGTCCTAAGACCGGTTAGGACATAATTTACATGACATGACCATGCACATGCCTAACGAAGAGTTGAGGATTTATGTTGCACTAGGAAAACTACCTCGAAGTCCTATGGCTTTGTTATTTAATTCTAAGAAAGTTTTGCTGAAGTAGATCTGGGTTTTGCTGATGACGATGACCGAGCTGCCCACCATGCTCCGAGCTCCTTGTTGTTGTAGAGTTTTAGTTTTGGAAAGTGAAAATCAGGGGATGAGAAAAGTGTTTTGGTTTAGAAAAAAATTAGAGTCTAAGTGTTTTTAATATTTTAATTAAAACAAATCTTAAAGTTAATTAAACAGAACCGATTGAGATCCCACGGTTCCGTCATCCCGACACCGTTAACACGTGGGTTACATCATTCGAGGTATTCCCGATCATTCAACGAGACATTTTAATTTAGTTACAATTGTTGTTTTGTTATTCTGTTTGTGATTAAATTTTTTGTTGTTTTATATTTTAGAATGTTGTGGCGGTGAATTTTATCTTGCAATGACTTTTAATTTAGTTTTGGTTTCAGTTCAGGGACTACCCTAAAGGTTTTGGTTTTCATGCAACAGTTTTATTTATCATGCAAGAAAAGTAAAGTACAATGCATGTAAGTAAATTACAATAAAGCAAATTGCAGTAAAATAAAAGCGTACCTGGAGGGTCTTCCCGTCATCCCAAGCTGCACTTAAAATACATGTTAAGGCATTTAAATATTTCAACAAGTACTTAGGTAAAGCTAAGGGAAGGGTTTGGGTTGTCTACCAAATTCCTAATCCTATAACTAGTCATCTCCTATGACGTCTAGGTTCTTGTGTTTTGTTTAAGGATGATTTTCTTCATCAAAGAACAATTAAATTTAGTTGTTCTTCTAAAACATCCCGTCATATTGAGGAAGTGCTTAGGACAAGTCCTAAACATCTTTTCGATATTTCTGGGATTGTTTTGAGTCCAAGTAAATTTACTTGTGCGGAGTGAATTAATCATCCAGGAGTTTAGTTAAACTTTGTCTCTTGCTCGAGTGAACTTGGGTATTTGATTACCCGATGAATGAAGTGACATCTCACTTAATACTCTATTTAAGAGTTATAATAATTAAAGCCTTTAAGGGCAAGTTAGTTTATCGAGAATTTTAATCATTCTTAATTTGAAGTTTGAGTTAATAGTTTAAAGTGTTTTAATTTAATAATGAGGTTTTAATTAATAATTTTAAGTTTGGAATAGTGTTCAAATTATTTTAGATTTAATTCTTAATGATTTTATTTAGGTTTGTTGTTAAATAATTTTAATTCAATTTGATTTTAATTTAATTTTAATTTAATTTAATTTTAATTTAATTTTAATTTAATTTTTAATTTTAATTTGATTTAAATTTATTTAATTTTTAATTCAATTTAATTTTAATTTAATTTAATTTTAATTTAATTTAATTTAATTTTAATTTTAATTTTAATTAATTTTAATTTAATTTAATTTAATAAATTTTTTATTTACTTTTAATTTAATTTAATTTTAATTCAATTTAATTTTAGTTTTAATTATTAATTTTAATTATCAACTTGAATTATTATTTTAATTTTTAATAGGAATTAAGTATTGTTAAAGTGACTTATTTAGGGATTTTTAAATTAAAGAATAAATATCCTCTTAATAATATCTCTATTTTAATGATCCAAATTTAAATATATTCTTTCCAAAATTTAAATTATTTAATTAATTAAAATTTCATTTTTGATATTTTTAAAATGTTTAGTGGGTTTCTACCTCTTAATTTTCCTGAGTTTCAATCATCGAAGAGAAAATTAAGATCAAATGTTTTACCTCTCTATTTTTATTAAACCTAAAATCTTAATTAAGGGTTAAAATTTTTTAATTACCTTTATGCCCTTTTAAGCTTATTTATTTCATAACTCACTAAATTGAGCTCAAATGAATTTGAAATTTTTATGTCACCTTACTCATATGTCAATTAAGACATTAGAGGAGACAATGTGATTTTTCTGAATTTAATTTATTTATATAATTATTTTTTAGTAGAAAATAGGGTTTTTCAAAGAAAATTCAACAACATGACCAAGGAAATGTTTCTATCCTTAAGAAAATTATGGGATATTCCTAATGACTAGAGGACCACTTGGACCAATTTTGGTGATTTTTTGAATTATATTTTATTTATTATAATTATTTTGAGTTTTAGAGTATTAATTAATTATAAAATAAAATTAAAGTTGAAAAATAGATTTTATATTCTTCTTAAATCTCTCTGACCTCAAGGAGTTCAGAGAAATAAATTTTATAATTTTTTGATTTTTCTTTGATTTATTGGAATTATTTTAGTGAAAAAAGTTAAAAACTCATTTTTTAATATTAAAAATTACATTAAGCCTTTAAAATTCAATATCTTACCCTAGGGACTTAGGAAAAATATTTAGTTTGTTCCTAAGTGATTAGGAATCAAAATGTGACATTTTATGATTTTTTTTATTTTTTTAATTATTAAAATATTATGAAAAATAAACCTTTTTAGAAAATTCCAATTTTAATTTTCCTGAACTCCCCTGATATCAGAGAAGCCCCAAAACCATTTTTGTAAATTTTTGAAAAGTATTTTTAGAAATGTGAATTTTTAAAGTTCCATTTTGCTTATGAGGCTTAATTAATCCATTTGATAGGGTTAATCAAGTCCAATTGATTTCAAATTTTTATGTGAGGTCTCTCTGATCCTAAAGATCAGTGGAGTATTGTTTTTAAGTCAATTTGATGTGTGGTTATCCCTAATTAATTCAAATTCAATTTTAGGAGTTTAGGCCAATTAAGGTTATTATGAATGAATTAACTCAAAAATATATTTTTCATAGGGTCCCCTGGTCCTAAGAAACATCACCAAATTTTCCTGGAATTTATTTCACAACATGCTAATTGTTGGAATTAAAATACCTAAAACAGTGACATGAAATTGAAAATTCAATAACTTTTCACAGAGATGGCCTCTGACCTTAAAAAATTCAGGGAATGTTTCTAAGATCAGAGGCTTCAAAAGCCCTATGGTCTCATGTCATGATGAATTATCTATGCAAATGAAGAATCAAAATATTGAAAACAGTAAATAAATTATTAAAAATAAAATACTCATCCAATTAATTTGATTTCTTTTCGACATTATTCTCCTCTGTTCACTGAGCAAGAGAGTATTTTTATTTTATTTTTTTGATTTTTCTATGCAAAGATATGGATTTTTGAAGTTCTGGGCATTTAAATAATTCAAAAATACCTTATTTATCTACTTATCCATGTGGCGCCAGGGCAACATTGGCAGCTCCGAAAGCCCACGCGGTGCATTCCCATTCGACGCTGCCATCTGACTCAGTGCTTCAGGGGCCCGCGGTTCATGTAACATTCCCTTGTTCGGCGCAATCTGAACCGTCCGCTCGATACACGCGATATCCAAAGGCTCCCGGTCATCGTCTACGACTAGTGTGCACTCGTGACCGTCCACACTAAAACCCTAAGATCTTGCTCGATTCTTAATGGATTTTGGTGTTCTTATGCTCTATGGATTCATCTTGAAGAGACGAACACATCCATACTGTTTATAGGATATGAAATTAACCCAAACAAAATAGAGAATCACTAGAAGCTCGGGAGGAAGAGTGAGTTCATACCTTTGCTTAGAGAAGTGAAGCTTCGATATGAGAGTTGTGTCACCTTCGATTGAGTCCAGGCAAGCTCTAGATGAAGTCTCTGGCTCTGGGGAATTGTCTAGGTATGAAAGTGACCAAGGCCGATCACAAAGCTTGGAGGCTGGAAGCAATGGCTGGCTTGGTGAGGGGGCTTTTGCTGGGGAACTTCTCCTCTTGGTCCGGTGAAGGTGTAGGACCAATCAATTTGGAGATTGGCTCAGTGTGGTGAAGTGTCCTGTTTTTTGGGTGGGTTTTCAACTTAGAAATTGAGCTCTGTTAATGGGGATTAGGGCAAAGGAACACTGGGGATCAACTGCTCTATGTTTGGAGAGGGGTCTGGAATGATTTTGGCAGAGTTTCCTTAAGGTCTGGTTCAACTACTCCTTTGGCCGAGAGGAGGTGGTGTTTAAATAGGCATGGCTGGAGGGCCTCCCAGGGACAATTGGAGGCTGGGATCAGCTGCTCAGGGGAGGAGAAGAAGAGCTCTGGTGTCCACTAAGGTTGGGACAGCTCAGCAAGGGAGAATTCAAAAATTGGCTCACATGGGTGCTCTCGGCCTGGTGGTTTCCGGCGGCTGTGGTGGCTGGCCGGCCAGGGTCAGGTCACCCTCAAGGTCAGGAGGACCAGTGCTGGATGTTTATGCAAGCAATTGTCCAATGCCAAGTGTAAAGGGTTGGATTTAAGTGGTAAAGGGAGAAGAGTGATTTTGGGTTCACATGTGTCAACCCATGTATTTGGGCTTGGTTCACCTCCCCATGGTCTGATTTTGGGCCGAGTGGATCGGTTGGGTCAGTTGCCATGGAGTGGTGTAGTCCTCATCAAAATAGTTTAAGTTAATTTTGGGTTATGGTGTTGCATTAAAGAGGTTAAAATGGCTTAAGGAAGGCTTAGGAAAGGACTCCCTCTTCTTGCCTTTAATGGCTTGGTGACAAGTCAAATCCCCCATGGCTTCATGTGGCTTGTCCATGGCTTGCATGTGGCTCCATTTGGCTCATCCTTGGCTTAGGAAAAGTGGACTCATTTATATGAAAAAGGAATTTGGAGATTTTGGCAATTTAGTGAAAAATTTAGATTGTGCTTGATTTAGGTTGATTTGATGATTGATTTGGGACTTAGGAATTGATTCCAATTAAAGGGATGATGAGAAGGAATTGTCATGTGGGCTTTGGAATGGGTTTGGGCTTTTGAATTTCACTTTGGATGGGCTTTCAAGATGGTTTAGGGAGTGGGCTTTTAGATTTCAAAACAAATTTTAGGATGAAAATTTTGCAAAGGATTGGATCCAATAAGTGTTGAATTTAATTCAGGAATGTTTCATGAATGATTTGGAATCAATTTGAAGTGATTTAGAGTTGAATTGGGTTGAATTTGGGTCATTTTTGGTTATGGTCAAAATGGATCCAATTGGGCTAACTTGGGTTAAGGTTGAGCTAAAGTTGGATTTGATGTAAAATTAATGTTGAGAAATGTTCATGGGGGTGTCACAAAGAGTTTCCAACTTTGATTGGGTTCTAATTTTGGGATTTGGGCCCATTTGGGTTAGGTTTGGACTTAGGTCAATTTAAGGGATTTTGGTTTTGGGTTAGGTTTGGGTGGAGTTTAGGTTCAAATTTTGGGCAAATCAAGTTAGTTTTTTGTTTGTGGGGATATTAGGAAGGTTTAGGAAAAGATTTGGGGTTAATTGGAGTTGAATTGGATAGGTTTGAGCTAGGTTTAGGTCATGGGCCAAAATTGGGCCTTAGGTTTCAAATTGAAATTGGGCTCAAATGTCAATCAAATTGGAGTTGGATTTGGTCTAAATTGATATTGGAAATATTGAATTGAAGTTTAGAATTGAATTAGACCAAAATTGAGGTCAATTGGAGTGGTTTGGTTTGACATTGGGTTCACGGGTTTAAAATGGGCCCAAATTGGGGGTTTTGTTAAAAGTGGGGTAAATTGGCAAAATTGGCCCATGGTGTAGTTAAAAAAATGAAATTGGGAATATTTGAGATTTTCTGGAATTTTTTTTTGGAATTTTCTGAATTTTTGGATTTTTTGGCTAAGAAGGGCATTTTGGGTATTTGGAGGGTATTAGGGGGTACTTTTGGAATTTTTGGTATTTTTTGGCTATGGATGATCAATTTGAGTGTGGGGAAATGTTTAGGATTGATTTTGAGGAATTTTGGGTAATTTAGGCAATTTTACAAATTTTGGGTCATTTCAAGGGTTTTTGGTAGGTTTAGTAGGTGTAGGGCCCCGAGGTTCAAAAATTGAAATTTTGGAAAAATGAAGATTGATCAAATTTGAGTAGAATGGAATCACTTTAGTTGAGCCATGAAGTCATATTAAGCCCATATGAGCCATGAGAGGACTCATTTGAGGCATTCACTATGTTGTTCCTAACCCTCTTAGCCAGGGGCTTAGGGGTTAAGGACCATTCATGTGAATTACCTACATGAGTTAGGAAGTCAAGTTGGGTGAGAGTGTGGTTTTAGGACTTGGAATGTGTGTGAGAGTGTAGTGTATGTGCAAGCTAGACCTCACCAGACCAGGCCACCCAGGGTACTCCTAAGGCCAAAGAGTCCTATAGGGAACTCATCCTTTAAACCTCCACATTTGATTTCAACCTTCTAGGTGATCAGGGGTCTATAATCAAGCTTGTGGGGTTTGCAGGGAGTTAAGAGGTGTTTGAATTTCTAAGTGGTGGGTTTCATTTCTAGTCCTCTAAGATTAGTCAAAGGAAAAGCCTAAGGCTAGATCTTAAGTACTAAAGAGAGAAACAAAAGACCTCATAAAAATGAGGTCAATAAAGTCCAATAGAGATGGTAGCATAAAGCGAATGGGGGTGTGAGGTTGTACTCTTGCATGGACTCTGGCCTGAAAACAAACCAGACATAAAAGAATTAAACAAAGCGACCTAAAAAGGGTGAAAAAATATATAAAAACCAAACTGGGTCTAAAGAAAAACTCATCAGTTAAAGAAATAAGAGCAGAAGGACCTGTAAACTGGTTCAACAATTGCGTTGAGAAAATCATAGGCCTGTTTGTACAACGGCGAGAAGGTCTCGAGGAAGATGCGTCCATCAGCGCATGCCCAGGGGGGCCGATTAGAGTGGTCTGGCTTCAGCTCAAGTTTAGTGAAATCCCTCTTATTGGCTTCTTTCTCACCTTAGCAAGGACAAAACGAAGCATTCCGATTCAATCTTAGGAATAAGAGCAAGAGAAACATAAAAATCAAAATTAACGGGTATGGAAGAAAGGATAGGTTCAGGGCTGTCCTCATTAAAGTCTTCTGCATAGTCCAAATCAATGTCATCGACGAAATGGGCCTCGTGGATGAGAACAAAATCAGAAAGACCAAAGAAGAGAATCTTAAAATTGAGCTCCAATTTTGAGTACTCAATCACCATCGAGGATATTTTCAATTTCTTGCTGGGGCACCTCTTCTCACCTGAGAGCAGATTTGCAAAGAAATCGGGACATGTCAAAAAAGCGAAATAATTGAGATGTTTAGAAATCAAAGATGGGAAAGAGAGTGAAAATGGAAAGAGTTACTGTCGCTAGCCATTTGTTGATCGAACGGATCAAATGAATTGCTTAATCAACAGAAGTCTGTGAGAAAATGGAATTGAACTCGTTGCGTGAGAAGAGTCAACCTGGCTTTGCTTTCTGAATCCAGAATGATTCCTAAATAGTGGGGCTGTCCGGCAAGGGATTTTAGAGCAGGATTTGAACTAAACGCACGCCTGGGGCCGATAATTGGTGCGACACCTTTTGTTGAATATGTTTGGGGCTGTGGTGGAAAAAAACCACGGAATGCGGGCCCGAGTTCAACCCTGCAGCCCCTACTTCCTATTCTTTATGTCTTTATTTTTTGATGTCCTCCCTTATATCTCAAAAGAATTCTTCCTCGTCTATCTCATGACCGTGTAAGCATCTCCCTCCCTCACTCGAGAGTGCGCTGGCATCTCCCTCCCCTTCCTCTCTTATGATTGAAAGGTGAGAACACCTATTTCTTTAGCTTGCCTTTTTTCTGTGTTGGATCTATTGGCCTGGTGGTTTTTATTCAGTTATTTAGATCATTGTTAAAGATCTTCGATTTTGGTGGTTTAGGATTTAGGATTTAAGCTTTGGATTTTCATGAATTACACATTTTTTTTGGGTTGCCTGAGAATTAACACCCCAAGCCATCCTTATGATTTTACCATTATTTGGCATATTTCCCTTATGAATTTTTTTAAAGGTATGCAAGAGAATGATGAAGCCAGTATAAATTCATGTCATAAAATAACACAATGGTACCAATAGATTGAAAGCTCCTTGTCGGTTACCCCATCAAAAATACCGGAATTTTAAAGTTGTTGTGAAAGTATTCCGTGTTATGTGTCTATATATGAAAGTTTAGGTGTGAGATATATAAATACATAAGAGTAGAGTTCATTGAACTAAGTAATTTTCGTCGATCAACATCATTCAGTTTATCTTCATTCCCTGTGGATTGTAGAGTTTTCTTTAATCATTTGAGCTGTGGATTTTTAAGAATTACACTTTATTTTTTGTGGGTTGCCTGAAAATTAACACCCAAAACCATCCTTATGACTTTACCATTATTTTGCATATTTTCTATTTAATATTTGTTATGAACTTTCTTAAAAATAGACAAGAAAATGTTCAAGCCCGTATAAATTCATGTCATAACGCAGCACAATTATACCAATAGATAGAAAGCTCCAAGTAGGTTATCCATCAAAAGTACCAAAATTTTAAAGTTAATGTGAAATTATGTTGTGCTAATTTTTACATATGAAGGCCCTAGGTGTGAGATATGTAAAATGAAAAAGAGTTTTATGATATGCACGTAAATGTCCCAAGATTATGTGATATGATGTGGAGTAATGGTTCTGTTATTTTTCATAATTATATGTTTTCTTGATTTTAGAAGTTGAGAAAGATTGATTAACAAGTTTTAAAGTGGTCAGAAGCTTATGTTATTTGGCAATAACTTAATTTTTATGGTAAAATGGAAGTGCTTTCATGCGTTAGCCTTTTAGTTTTTATATTCTCTTCTTTTGATTTCATGAGAAAAATATAAATGAAGCAATGCACTGATGCTATGGGTTAGGTTGGTGACAGTGGTTACCTCTGTGACAGTGTGTTGAGATGTTGTAGGTGTGACTTTGTGGTGATGTGTGTGGTTCTGGTGGTTGTATGAAATGTGGGGATATTTCCTATAAATTGAGTTGTGTACATGTGGCTGTGGGTTGGGTTGTGCTTCGTGGTGGCTGTTGGTTGTGGTTCTTCGTGGTTCAATGTTGGTTGTGGGGTTTGGGGTGACTGTGCTTTATGGTGATTGTTGGTCATGGCTCTTTGTGGTGGTTATTGGTTATGATGGCTGTGATTGGCTTTTTGGTGGCTGTTGGTTGTGTTTTTTTTTGGGCTGGATTGTGCTTTGTGGTGACTGTTGGTTGTGGTGATGGCTGTGAGTTGTGGTTCATTGTGGTTATGTGGTTTTTGGGGGTTAGGTTGGTGGTTGTGGTTGGCTTTTTCATAGTGGGTTGAGGTGTTGTGAGTGTGGCTTTGGAGTTGTGTCTATGCTTTTAATGGTTATGGGCTTGAGTTGTAGTATGTTGGGTGTGTGGTGGTTGTGTGTTTTGTATCTGTGGGTGGTAATGGGTTTGTATCTGTGTGGTTGTGAGCTTTGGTAGTGGTCTATGAGTTGGGTTTTTGGCTATGGAGTGGCTAATTTTGTGTTGTTCTGCTGTCAAATTTTAATTTTTTTTTTTGTGCTCGTAAAGCAATGGTTAAGACTAAATAATTGGCTTCTTTAGCAATGTGGAATAGGGAAGTCAAACTCATATTTTGCGACCTCTATCTTAAAGGGTTTAAGCTTCGAAATAGGCCGACCACCTATTTTAATAAAGAATGGTGGAAAAATATTATGAATAAGTTCAAAGAAATGACAGGAAGGGAGTACAACAGTTTGCAACTTAAGAACAAGTGGGATTAACAGAAGAATGATTGTAAGTTATTGAAGGAACTAAAATGGGGATTCACGGGCTTGGGTTGAAATCTAGTAAAATGGATAATTGATGCTTCTAAGGACTGGTGGACTAAGAAATTAGAGGTAATAACCTATGCAATGATTACTTGCTCCCATTAAGTTGTTTTAACTAATAAACTTGCCTGAATGTTGTAGGCAGTGCCATCCACTAAGAAATTCAAATCAGTGGATTGAGCCTAACCTTGAGCGAAAGATTGATCTTTTGTTTAGTAGGGTTATTCAAACGAGTAATCATGCATTCACCCAAGTGATCATGTGTTTGCAAGCATACCAGAGAACTTGGAGACTGAGCAGGTAAGTGGGTTCGGTGAATGGCCCAGCCTAAACCAAAAGGAGCTAGAGTCCACATGTCGATAAAAGTGGGCTAGGGTGGAGAAAATGAAAAAAGAAGGAGTTGTTTTCGTCTAAGCCAAATAACAAAACTGGTGGAAGCGTGCACAATTCAAGTTGGTACATCGCATGACACCTCCATTGACGACTTTCTCTGAGTTATGTAGACATATCCCAAACTTTATGGGGATAAGTCATTGTATCTAAACTCCTTGAAGCCCTCAAACCGTAGGGTGAACTATCTACGTTTATTGATGGAAAATAATGACAATTGATTTTATGGAGTTGTTGTTTAGTGGCTTTAGTTTTTTTTCTGTTTCTTTCATGAGATATCTGATTTGAATGTTTTTCTTTCTAGCATAATATTTTATATGTTGCTTTGTATTTTCATCTCTTTATACATTGTCTTTAGAATTTAGATGTTCTTTTAACGTTGTCTGATTAACACATGTTACTTGAACATAACACTTCTTTAACAAGGACTGATGCAACCTTTTTATATGCAAGAATTTATGAACCCATATTTATATATTTATAATGATTTCGTAAAGTCACAATTTCAAACACAAGTATACATATCGTATCAAGTAATACAAGGCTCTAGTGGAGTCCCATTTATCGATCCCACAGGGAAGCGAGGTAAGAGGCCCTTAGTCAAATTCCAGTCTACTACTATTAGACTTTAGTTTGGAAGGTCGATATAAGTGGTTTTTAACAACTACTCTTAAAGGTAAATCTTAATTTTAAAATAATTAATAATTACTCCTAAAGGAAAATATTAATACTAAAGATAACTCTTTCTGGATAAATTGGTTTGGAGAATTTTGGGATAATAAAAACTACTATTCTCAATTAATGAATTAGATAATGTAAATGAATAAGATGCATTAAATATTGTATGTGTCAAATAGGAACAATCCTATTCTTTACCCTCTTTCGAGAGCATAAAAAATATTGGCTAATCCTAAGTTTAATCCCTAAATCCGTGGTTATGCTGGGAGGATACTGGCTCTCACTCTAGAGCTCCCACTTCCCTTTGCCTGAAGGCTAACTCTCGCTTTAGTTTCCAAACACTAGGACCAAATTGAGGATTTTAGTCTGTCACCCTAAAATCTCAAATTCTACGCCCTTCAAAGTATATTTCCCTATTTATTTGCTCTCAGTCCCCATGAAGTACATAACTCATTCATGGACATTGAATGTGGTTCCACTTTGTTGATACTTACACTGCCCTTTTAGAACAATGCAATTACAATGAGTCTTAACAATACAACGAACCCTTATTGTAATGTAAATGAAGTGCAAGTAAAAACCATCACATTTATAATTAAATTCACTTCTAACATGCATCACAAAATCCTAAACATGAATCCTACTCATTGTAAAAGAAAAGTAAAATGAAAACTATGGAATAATTTTCTTATGCCACTATTTCCAAATAAGAAGAAAGAGTAAGAGAAAGACATCACAAAGCATGAAGAAAGCACAACGGAAAACCTCATTTCAAAACAAATCCACAAAATAAGTGTTTACAAAATCATAGGAAATTGAAGAACACAATACTTAGCTTTTTCCTCTTGAAAGAAAGATAAAGATCTCTCCCATAAAGTCTCCCGCTGATCCATGCAATGCTAGTATAAACCCTTACAAATTCTCTCAAAATCCCCTCACCAATCTCTCCAAAAATGTAGAAATCTACATTTATACTCCTATTCTAAGATCTTTAAGGATTCTCCACATTTTTCCTAACATTCCTCTCACACAAACACAAACAAAAAACTCATTTTTTCTGACCTAAAATTGTTCTTTTAAAGTGTAAGGACGAAGTTTGAAGAGTTACCATAAGAAACCTTTCAAAAAGCGTCCAAATACGTTGAATCGCAGCCCCTAACCATCCAAAATCGCATCTAAACTATTGGGGGCAATCCAGCACTCTATTAAGTGCTGTTCAACACTATTTTCCACTTATTTTTGTCGTTCTCTATCTTCTGGCGTAGTCCATCGCCGGATAGGGCTCATCCGACGCTGGTACTACGCAGCTTCACCGTTTTGCTTCGTTTTTCTCCGTTTCAGCTCTAATTCACTCCATTTCAGTTGCGTTGCATTCCTAATAGATAACCCTACAAAATAAGCATAAAAAAACTTTCTATAAAGTTTAATCTCATTAAAAAATATATAGGAAGTGTAAAAGAGATTAAGCAAAGAAAGACTCATCAAAATATATCAGGCCAAAATTTATTTTTTTTGCTTGTTTTTGCTCCAAATTGCACCATTTTTGTTTCCTTTTCTCCAAAAGTCATTTCTTGAACCAAAAAACATATAAAATACATTCCTTTATAATGTAATATCATCCAAAATATGTATGAAATGGACATTAAAAAGCTATCAAATTTTTAGTGGATCAAAATCCCCCGAACTTAACTATTACTTGTCCTCAAGTAATTTAGTTAATACATAAAATAATGATCCACTGCAATGAACATTCTTTCTAGAATACCATGATTTTGACTTTGATCAATACAATAGTAAAAGTTTCAGAAAGATCTTTGAATAATTCAAGTAAATTCTGCAGGTGTGAGGCTATCTAGTCATCAAGTCTAAGAGTTCTAGCCTTCTATTCATTTAAAAAATGACTGTAGATTGTCCTATTAAGGCATTTGAAAGAATTGCATGAAAAGAAGTTTATGAGAACACTACTAGTAAAGATGCTTATCCATACATATAAGTTCAGGAAAGTAATTAAGTTCTTCCCTTTAGGTAGATCCAAGTGAAGCCAATTTTTGATTAGGCATCTCCTCAAGCTTCTCCTCACTTTTACTTTTCTTTTTCTTCTTTTTCTCTTTTCTTTCTTTTTTTTCTTTCTTTATTTTTTTTTTTACTTTTTATTTTTTTCAAGTGAGGAATACTATATCTTGATAGCCTTTAATAATTTTGAACTTCATCCTTCTCACCCTAAATTTTAAACTTACCACGATCCTTTACCTTATAGGCATTTCTTTAGCTTATTATTGATTCATCATAGAGTCTCAATCCTTTCATTTCACATAAAGTTTTAAGATTCTTAATATTTCAAACATACAATTTTCTTACTTTGAATAGCTGATTATAGTCTTATTATCTTATACCAAATATCTTAGCCTACAAAAGTACTTTTCATTACCAAAAACTTTCATTCAAGTCCACTAGAGTACTCAAATAAAATCAAAATAAGTTTATCTAAAATTGAGCTCTATCATAGGAAATTATGTTAATAACTTTGAAAATACTTTTAAATGAGAACAACTACTAGTTAATTTTTTCTCTCTCCCAAACTTAAATTTTAAAATATTTTGTAATTAATTCCATAAAATGTAGCAGGAAGAAAAAGTAAAAGTTTAATCTACTTACTACTACAACATCCTATAAAATTCATATACATGCATAATCAGGATAGAATGACTACAGGAGAAAGTAAATCTAGCCTAAAACATACTTGCAATAATATTAAACTAAAAGGAAGTATTCTCACTTTAAAATATTATTTTTCTTCCTACCCCCAAACTTAATTTTTAACATATATAACGTTCAATACAGATAATATAAGTAGGAAGAAAATTAGTTCAGAAATTCTATCTACCACAAATGTCTATAAAAAACATCTACAAATATTCATCAAGATAGAATAATATGCAACAGAAAGTAAATCTAAACTAATCATGCCAGAATGAAATTCACTAAATAAAAGTTTAACTAGCATAGCAGGTATCAGCATGGGAATTTAAAAATGTTCTTCAAGTCTTATATAAAGTTGTAACACACAAATAAACACATATGATAAATGAGGTTAATTCTTCTATTAACTCATCACATTTCACTACTTACCTCCAATTTCGAACGGAATCACTAACTAATAATTTAGGTTCATTTTAAAATGATTTTATAGATTATAATCCCAAAGATATAATTTTCCTTGATATATTGATTCACGTGCACCAACCTCATGCATCATCTAATCCCCTTAATTAAGCACCTCTAATAGTTTTAAATTGTAGTGTAAGATCATCCTAATGTTATTCATCAAATAGGTTCACGGCTCCTTCCAAATGAAAATAAAGTTAAAGAAAGGAAGTAACAAGATTAAGATGGATCTATCACTGCTCAAATTCATGATATCTCTTGTAAAACTCAAGTCCAAGTAAGACCCGAGTTAGTGAACTCGTCAATCCAACTACTACAAGAGAACATACAAATCTAACCATAATAAGAAGTTAATGAATCACCTCCCTCGTGACACATAAAGATCAAATTAAACCGCTAAAAATCTAAAAATTCACCAACAACAATAAAACTTATCAATCCACAATGAGACATAAAGATCAACTCAATCCACTAACAATCCAAACATTCATTGATCATTAATCAAGCTGATCAATCCACACTAAAGCAAACACAATACAACACTGACAATCATGACTCTCAAGCATACTAAATCAAAGCACACTGATAACTATGGATTGCCTCCCATAAAGCGCTAGGTTTAACGTCGAGAGACCAACAAATGATTCCTCTTAGATCAAAATTCCAATTAAGTAATCATCGATCAATTGCCCAATCCTTTTCGGATCTAGGGATTCCTACAAAATCCTCAAATTTTAATTTTTCATTCAACTCTTCCTTTTTAGATTAATTTATATAATTGTTCCTCATGTTTCTTTCTGGATCCAATATTCTTCTATTGATTTTCTAAATTTTCATATTAATATCATCCTTGAAATTTATAAGAAATGGGTCTCTATAAGATAATTCATCATCTCCTAAAGTTTGGATCAGATTCTCTCTACATAGTTCATATTCTAGATTAAATTCTTCTATACTACTCTTTTGTTTCAAGTTATCTTCCAATTCTTCCCCTTGTTAATTATTAAATGATGGACGTGGTCTTTCTATATCTATCATTATTGAGGAAATAGGTTTTTCTAATTTCTTATGAATTTCTTCCATTGGTCTTCCCATATCCTTATCCTCTTTTCTCAACTCAAAGTTCTTTTGAAATATATCCTCAATTTCTCTTCCAAGTTTTAGTTCGATATCTTTATATTGTTCATTATTCAATTCACATTTTTCTTGTGATTGAGTCAAATCTAAAGATGTAAAGACTAGTGGTGTAGATGAATTCCCTAAATAGGTAGGCTTTAAAATTGTATGGGGTACATTGACCAAACTAAAAATATGTTGAGATTTTCATGCTTATTTTATACTAATTTTGGTGATATTGCACTTTAAAGAAAGGTATTTTTGATGTTTTGTTGCAGTTATGTTAATTTATGGATAATGGAGCAAAAATAAGTGGATTTGGAGCAAAAAGGACCAATATATGCAAAAATTGATCTTGGGCGCTGATGGTGAGGTATTGGCAGCCAACGACATGATTTTCCTGAGAGCACAACATTAATTCACAAAAGAACTCACCGACGGCGAGATCGAGCTTGCCGACAGCGAGCCTTGATTCTTCTAGAAGCCTGCCGACGGTGCCATCGAGGCCGCCGACGGTGAGAATGTCGGTTCCTTCACAGATTCAATGAATCTGGATGATTTTTGAAGGGGTGCTTTGGCAACCTTGGCAACTTTTCAATTAATACTGCCTAGGAAAATTCCTGATTAAGGTTAATATTTATCCTCAAAAAGGGTGTAAGTGTTGTTGTCGCTGTGCGTTTCTGAAGAATCGTTACTACCAGAAAGTTTTGTTTATGTTGGGTGTCTGTCGTTGCTTTGTTTTGTTTTGTTTTATTGTTATAATGTCATTTTGTCATTTTGTATGTCATGTCATGTGTCATGTCGGGATGTCGTAGTTTATATGTCATGTCATGTCATAATGTGATGTCGTAATGTCATGTCTTAATGTGAATCATAATGTTATGTCTTAATGTGATGTCGTAATGTCATAAGATGTCGTGATTAATATCTCGATTTGTCATGAGATGTTTTATCTCCTATAAGAAGATGTTATTATGTCATGAGATACATTCTGTGATGTCAAGAAGATATCATTATTTATTTATTTTTGTTATTTTGTTTATGATTTCCTTTTGTTTTATGTTTTGGTTTTGTGGTCATCTCAATTTTATTTTGTCATATCATTTTGTCATGTATTTGTTTTGGTTTAGTGTCATGTCATCATTTTATTGTGGTATAAAAATGTCATTGTTTGTTTTTGTTAATGTTGATATCAATGTTAATGATTTTGTCATTTTATTTCAGATTTCATGGATAACCTAAAAGTCCAGTTGTCTTTGTTGTCATGTCATTTTTGTTTTGTTTTTTTGTAAAAGGTTTGGGTTTTGTGGCTATCTTAAAAGTCTTGGTTTTGTCGTCAATGTTCAGTCATCGATGTCCTGCAAAATAGAGTTAGTACACCCTATAATATGTAAAGAAAATCTAACTGAAACTTCATGTCTTCATCCTGCAAGGAAAATAAATTTAGAAACAATGTCAAATCAAAATATTTAGATTACCTGGTCAAAGTGTCTGTTGATCCAGAGTTGTCGGATGTCCAAATGTGGTTGAGATGTCGATTTAGATTTATGTCGATTTAAGTTGGATTTTGGATTTTTTTGTCAATTTTAATTTGATTTTGGGTTTTATGTCAGTTTATGTTGATTTGAGTTTGATTTTGGGTTTTATGTCAATTTGAGTTTAATTTTATGTCGAGTTAAGTTCGATGTGGGTTGAACTTAAGAATTATGATGTCGTATGTTAAGTTAAATTCGATACAGGTCGAACATAAGAACTATGTTGATTCATGTCGTGTTAAGTTCGATCATGTCGATTTATGTCGAATTATATCAATTAATGTTGAGTTATATTGAGTTTGGTTTGAAATGTCGATTAATGTCATTTAATGTTGGTGTTTGTTGAATTTGATTTGAAATGTCTATTAAAGTTGGTTAATGTCGGTGTTTGTTGAATTTGATTTAAAATATCTGTTAATGTCAAATTATGTCTGAGTTATGTTTGAAATGTCGATTATGTCGATTTTTGTTTCTAAATGTCAAATTTAGGTTGTTTATGTCAATTTTTGTTTTGAGATGTCAAATTTATGTCGATTGTATCGATTTCTGTTTGAAATGTCAAATTTATGTCGATTGTATCGATTTATGTTTGAAATGTTAAATTTATGTTGATTATGTCGATTTGAGTTCAATTTTATCGATTTTGGTTCAATTTGAGTTGAACCTAAGTTTTATGTCGATTTAGGTTCAATTTGGGTTGAACCTAATGTTCATGTCTTGGTTTAGGTTAGACTTAGGTTCATGTCAGGTTGAACCTAAGTATGATTTGACTTAAGTCTAATGTGGGTTAGACTTAAGTTAGGTTTAAGTTCGACTTAGGTTCATGTCAGGTTGAACCTAAGTATGGTTTGACTTAAGTCTAATGTGGGTTAGACTTAAGTTGGGTTTAGGTTAGACTTAGGTTCATGTCAGGTTGAACCTAAGTATGGTTTGAATTAAGTCTAATGTGGGTTAGACTTAAGTTGGGTTTAGGTTAGACTTAGGTTCATGTCGAGTTTAACCTAAGTATGGTTTAACTTAAGTCTAATATGGGTTAGACTTAAGTTAGGTTTGGATTAGACATAGGTTCATGTTAAGTTGAACCTAAATATGGTTTGACTTAAGTCTAATATGGGTTAAACTTAAAAGTTAGGTTGGTATATGTCATGTTGAACCTAGACTTAAGGTTGACTTAAGTTCAATATGAGTTGAACTCAAGTTTGATTTAAGTTTGAGTTAAGTTAGGTTCAAGTTAAGTTGAAACTAGACTTAAAGTTGACTTAATTTCAATGTGGGTTGAACTCAAGTTGGTTTTGAATTAAGTTAGGTTTAAGTTAGATTGAACCTAGACTTAAGGTTAACTTAAGTTCAAAGTGGGTTGAACTCAAGTTAAGGTTTTAAATTAACGTAGGCTGATTTTAAGTTTGGTTTGTTTACTTAAGTTCAATATGGATTGACCTTAAGTTAAGATTTTTAAACTTGGGTTCACATTCTGTTGAATCTAAATTAAAGGTTGAACTTGGGTTCAAGTTGGGTTGAACCTAAGTTAAAGGTTGAACTTGGGTTCAAGTTGGATAAAACCTAAGTTAAGGGTTGCACTTGGGTACAGGTTGTGTTGAACCTAAGTTACAGGTTGAACTTGGGTTCAAGTTTGGTTGAACCTAAGTTAAAAGTTGAACTTGGGTTCAAGTTAGATTGAACCTAAGTTAAGGGTTGCACTTGGGTTCAAGTTTGGTTGAACCTAAGTTAAAGGTTGAACTTGGGTTCAAGTTTGGTTGAACCTAAGTTAAAGGTTGAACTTGGGTTAAAGTTCGGTTGAACCTAAGTTAAAAGTTGAACTTAAGTTTAAATTTTGAACTTAAGTTAGGTTTATTTTAAGTTCGAGTTTGATTAAACCTTAATTGGTTAAGGTTTAATAGTTTAATGTGGTAGACTTAATTAGAGTTAAAGTTTGATTAAACCTTAGTTGATTAAGGTTTAATAGAATAATTAAGTCTAATGTGGTAGACTTAATTAGAGTTTAAGTTTGATTAAACCTTAGTTGGTTAAGGTTTAATAGATTAATTAAGTTTAATGTGGTAGATTAATTAGAGTTTAAGTTTGATTAAACCTTAGTTAGTTAAGGTTTAATAGATTAATTAAGTATAATGTGGTAGACTTAATTAGAGTTTAAGTTTGATTAAACCTTAGTTGATTAAGGTTTAATAGATTAATTAAGTCTAATGTTGTAGACTTAATTAAAGCTTAAGTTTGATTAAACCTTAGTTGGTTAATGTTTGATAGATTAATTAAGTCTAATGTGGTAGACTTAATTAGAGTTTAGGCTTGATTAAGTCTAATTTAGTTAAGACTTAATGGTTTAATTAGGTCTAATGGGTTAGACCTAATTAGGGTTTAGGTTTGATTAAGTCAAATTTAGTTAAGACAATGGCTTACTTAGGTCTAATGGGTTAGACCTAATTAGTGTTTAGGTTTGATTAAGTCTAATTTAGTTAAGACTTAATGGTTTAATTAGGTCTAATGGGTTAGAACTAATTGAGGTTTATAGCATTAAGCCTAATGTGATTAAGGCTTAACAAGGTTTAATGAGGTCTAATTGATGTCTTAGACCTAATTGGGTTTTATTAAGTTAAAGCTAATGTGATTAAAGTCTAACTTAGTTTAATTAGATCTACTTGGTGTTTTAGACCTAATTAGGGTTCCATTAAGTCTAATTTGTCATTTTAGACTTAATTATAGTTTATTTAGTTAAACTTAATGTGATTAAGATTTAACTTTAATTAATTAGGTCTAAATGGTGTCTTAAACCTAATTAGGGTTTTATTAAGTCTAATTTATCATTTAAGACATAATTATGGTTTATTTAGTTAAAATTAATGTGATTAAGGGTTAACTTTAATTAATTAGGTTTAAATGGTGTCTTAAACCTAATTAGTGTTTTATTAAGTCTAATTTGTCATTTTAGACTTAATTATGGTTTATTCAGTTAAACTTAATGTGATTAAGGTTTAACTTTAATTAATTAGGTTTAAATGGTGTCTTAAACCTAATTAGGGTTTTATTAAGTCTAATTTATCATTTAGACTTAATTATGGTTTATTTATAGGTTTATTGTGAGTTATTTTGATCCTAGTCTATTATAGAATAGGCTAAGTAATTAAAGAAATTTGGAATTTTAGGATTAAATTTATTAAATAATAAAATTTAACCCTATTTTTGAAAATGTCTTTTAAAATTGTGTAATGGTTTAAGAAATGTCATTTTAAGGTTATTGTCTGTTACCTTAAATGTTCTAACCAATTTCCAATTTTATTTCTCTTAATTTTCATTTTTATAATTATTATTTAAAATAATTACAAAATGTCTTGAAAATTATGAAAGGAGGACTTAAAGGGGTTTTCTAATCTTAAAAAATTAGAAAAGATCTCTGAAAACATAAAGATGAATTCCCCAAAATTTCAGATTTTTGTGGTTTGTAAATAATTTTTAATAATTAAAATACTCCAGAGAGTGTTGACCTCATTTTTGATGAGGTCTTCTCTTCTCTCTTTAGTACTTAGGATCTAGCCTTAGGCTTTTCCTTTGACTATCTTAGAGGATTAGAGATGGAACCTACCCCTTTAGAAACTCAACCACTTCTTAACTCCCTGCAAACTCCACAAACTTGATTGTAGGCCCCTAATCACCTAGAGGGTTGAAATCAAATGTGGAAGTTTAAAGGATGAGTTCCTATAGGACTCTTTGGCCTTAGGACCGCCCTGGGTGGCCTGGTCTAGTGAGGGCTGACTTACACACACACTACACTTATACACTACACTTTCACACATCTCCTAAAACCACACCCATACCCAACTTGACCTCCTGACTCATGAAGGTGATTCACATGGATGGTCCTTAACCCCTAAGCCCTTGGCTAAGAGGGTTAGGAACAACATAATGAATACACAAAATGAGTCCTCTTATGGCTCATATGGGCTTAATATGGCTTCATGGCTCAACCTAAACGATTCCATGTCACTTAAATTTGATTAATCTTCATTTTTTCAAAATTTCGAGTTTTTGGCCCCGGGACCGGACCCTTCTAACCTACCAAAGCCTCGAATAGCTCAAAATCTCCAAAATTCCTAAATCACCCAAAATTCCTCAAAATTGATCTTAAACATTTCCATACCACTCAAATTGATCATTTACAACAGAAAATACAAAAAAATTCCAAAAATACCCTCAATACCCTCCAAATTACCAAAATGCTCCTCTTGACCCAAAAATTCAAAAAAATTCCAAAAATTCCCAGAAAATTTCAGAAAATCCCAAATATTCCCAATTTCATTTTGTTCAACTACACCATGGGCTGATTTTGTCAATTTACCCCACTTTTACAAAAACCCCCAATTTAACACATTTTAAACCCAAGTGAACCCAATGTCAAACCAAACCTACCCAATTGACCCCAATTTTGGTCCAATTCAATTCTAAACTTCAATTCAACATCCCAAATGTCAATCTGGACCAAATTCAAGCCCAATTTTATTGACATTTGAATCCAATTTCACTTTTGACCTTAAAGACCAATTTTGACCCATGACCCAAACCTAACCCAAACTCACCCAATTCAACTCAAATTAACCCCAAATCTTTTCTAAATCCTCCTTAGCATCCCCACGAGCAAAATACTAACATGATTTGCCCAAAATTTGGACCCAAATACCACTCAAATTCAACCCAAAGCTAAAAGGCCCAATTTTGACCTAAACCCAAACCTAACCCAAATGAGCCCAAACCCCAAAATCAAAGCCCAACCAAAGTCAAAACCTCTTTGAAACACTCCCATAAACATTTCTCAACATTGATTTTACATCAATTTCAACCCTAGCCCAACATTGGCCCAACTTGGCCCACTTGGACCTATATTGGCCCATTCACCAAAAGAGCCCAAATTCAACCCAATTCAAACCCAAATCACCCCCAATTTGCTTCAAGTCACTCATGACACATCCATGAGCTAAACCCAACAATTATTTAGCCCAAGCCTTTACCAAAATTTCATCCCAAAATCCATTTTAAAATTCAAAAGCCCATTCCCTTAAACCATTTTAAAAGCCCACATTTACCAAATTTTAAAAGCCAAAAGTCCATTACCAAGCCCACATGAAACCTTTTCTTCATCATTCCTTTGATAATCCTATTTGACCAAAGTCTTAAACCATCATGAAATCAACCCATTTATAGCATCATGACAAATCCCATCAATGGAATCCAAAGTTTTCAAAATTCCAAATAACCCTTTTCCATGCAAGTGAGCCAACCTTTTCCCAAGCCATGAGCAAGCCAAATGAAGTCATGGAGCCATGAATAAGCCATATGCAAGCTATGGGGAGCCCTTTCCACCTCACCATGCAACTTATGGCAAGAAGAGGGGAGCCTTTCCTAAGCCTTCATTAAACCTTTTTAACCCCATTCATGATACACTTTAACCAAAATTGGCCACCTCACCTTAGATGGGGACTTCACCACACATATGAGGCTGACCCAAATGATCTCACATCAGCATAAATCAAGCCTTGGTGAGTGAACCAAGCCAAAACCATGAATTGACCCAAATTGGACCAAAAATGCTCCTTACACCCATGCCATTTAAATCCTTGACTTTACACATGGCATAACCCAATTGATTGCACCAAGATCAAGTTCAATCATGTGAGTTTTTCTCAGCAAAAAAACCTTGGTGAATGAACCGAAGCCAACCCTCATGGCCACCCAAGCTCCACCATAACCTTCCTTATTTAAACCCCACCTCCATGACCAAGGGGAGGAGATGCAAGATTTACCTTGGGGAGACTATGTCAAATTGTTCCCAAAGCTTCTCCAAGCATTTCTAAGTTCAATCAAATCATTTCCAATTGAGGCCTCACCTCTTGGACAAAGGTATCAATTTTTTTTCTCCTCCAACCGAGCATGTTTTAATTTTTTTTACTTATTCACATGTTTTAAGTATATCATCACCGTATAGATGTGTGCTACTCAATTAGACGATCATTTAAAAAAAAAATTCAGTAAATTTCGTTGAGAATCGAGGGAGATATCAAGGTTTGAAGTTGGACGGTTTTTAGTGAATAGAACAAAGAAAGAGGAGCAGCATCCGTCCGATCAGGCATGTATCCAACAGACGGCGCTGATGGAGTTGGACAGCAGCTTCATCCGTGAACAGGCAACCACGCCGGCCAGGTAGCGGCGCGACACATGTCATTTGAGCGGGAAATGCATTTTTTTTGATTTATTTTTGAACCTAAACTTCAAAAACTCATAACTTTTCATAGAAAACTCAAAAAAATAAAATAAAAATACCCTCTTGCTCACTGAAACGAGGAGAATAATGTGGAAGTGATTTCATATTTATTTGATACATATTTTATTTTTAATTAATTAAATAGTGTTTTCAATCATTCAATTCTCCATGCATGTATACAACTCATCATAGCATGAGACCATAGGGCTTTTGAAGCCTTTGATCTTGGGAACATTCCCTGAATTTTTCAAGATCATAGGCCATCTCTATAAAGAGTTATGTATTTTCCAAGTTTATGTCACTTGTTTGTGGTATTTTAATTCCAATAATTATCATGTTATGAAATAAATTCTAAGAAAATTTGGTCATGTTCCTTAGGACCAGAGGACCCTATGAAAAATATATTTTGAGTTAACTCACTTGGAATGACCCTAATTGGCTTAAACACCCAAAATAGATCCCTAATTAATTAGAGCTAACCATACATCAAATTGACTTGAAATCAATTCTCCAATGACCTTTAGGATCAGAGGAACCCACCATAAAAATTTGAGGTCAATTGGACTTGGTTAGCCCTACTAAATGGGTTGATTAAGCCACTTAGTCATTTTAAACTTTAAAAATTCATAACTTTCAAAATATCTTTCAAAAATTCACCAAATTGGTTTTGGAGCCTCTCTGATATTAGGGGAATTTAAGAAAATCAAAATTTCAATTTTATAAAAAAGTTGATTTTTTAATATTATTTTAATATTTTAATAATTAAAAATAATAAAAATCACAAAAATAATAAAATTCACCAAAATGTCACATTTTGAATTTTAATCACTTAGGAACAAACCCCATATTTTTCTTAGGTCTATTTAGTGAGATATTAAATTTTAAAGCTCTAGGGTAATTTTAAAATTAAAAAATGTATTTTCTAGCATTTTCACTAAAATAATTATAATAAATCATAGAAAAATCAGAAAATTGCAAAATTTGATTCTCTGATTTCCTTGATATCAGAGAGATTTTTGAAAAATATAAAATTCATTTTTCAACATTTATTTTATTTTTAAATTAATTAATATTCGAAAACATAAAATAATTATAATAAAAATAATATAATTCAAAAAATCACCAAAATTGGTCCAAGTGGTTCTCTGGCCATTAGGAATGTCCCCTAATTTTCTTAAGGACGGAAACTTTCCCTTGGTCATGTTATTAAATTTTCCTTGGAAATCTCTATTTTCTACCAAAAATAATTATATAAAAAAATTAAATACAGAAAAATCACATTTTCTCCTCTCATGTCGTTATTGACATATGAGTGAAGTCACATAAAAATTTCAAGTTCATTTGAGTTCAATTTAGTGAGTTATGAAATTATTAAGCTTAAAGGGTAAAGTGGTAATTAAAATTTTAATCCTTAATTAAAACTTTAGGTTTAAAAAAATTAATAAGTAAAATATTTGATCCTAATCTGATTTGGATGATTGAAATTTAAATAATTAAAGGGTAGAAACCCATTAAACAATTTTAAAATAATTAAACCTTAATTAAATAATTGATTAAATTTGGAAGAATAATAAAATTGGAATTATTAAAATAGGGATATTATTAGGAAGAGATTTATTCTTTAATTTAAAAATCCCTAAATTAATCATCTCATTAATATTCAATTCTTAATTAAAATGATAACTCAAAATTCAAAATATTAAAAGACTTAATCATTAAACTAAAATTAAATTATTAAACTCTTTCAAAAATTTCAATTAAAATTAAAAATAAAATTAAATTAAAAATTAAATTAAATTAAGTAAATTAAATTGGATTAAATTAAATTAAATTAAATTAAAATTAAAAGTTGAATTAAATTAAAGATTAAATTAAATTAAATTAAATAAACAAATTAAATAAAATTAAATGAATAAATTAAATTAAATTAAATTAAATAAATTAAATTAAATTAAATTAAATTAAATTAAATTAAATTAAATTAAATTAAATTAAAGGAAATTAAATCAAATTAAATTAAAATTAAATCAAATCAAATTAATTTAATTTAACATCAAATCAAACTAAATTGAATTAAATTGAATTAAATAAATTAAAAACTCAATTAAATTAAATTAAATTAAATTAAGTTGAATTAAATATAACATCACCAAAGACATAAAGAATTCAAAATAAATCTAAAAATAACTTGAACACTATTCCAAATTAATTGAAATTAAACTAAATCACAAATCATTTGAATACCAATTTACCCTCGAAAGCTTTAGTTATCATAACTCCTAAACAAGTGATATTAAATGAAATGTTACTTCACTTATAGGACATTCAAATATCCTAGTTCATCGAGTAAGATAATAACAAAACTTAACTAAACCTCGGACGATTAATTCATTTGTGTAATTGAATTCATTTGGACTTAAAACAATCCTAGAAATATTGAAAAGATGTTTAAGATTCTTCTTAAGCACTTCCTCAATATGATAGGATATTTATAAGAACAATTGAACCCAATTGTTCTTTGATGAAGAAAATCGTCTCCAAACAAAAACACAAGGAATCTAGACGTCATAGGAAATGACTAGCTATAGGATTAGGAATTTGGTAGAAAACCATAACCCTTACCTTAGCTTTACCTAGGAACTTGCTTAAATATTCTAATTGTGTTTTAAGTGCAGCTTGGGATGACGGGAAGACCCTCCAGGTACACTTTTATTTTATTGCAATTTACTTTCTTGCAATTTACATTATTACAATTTCATTAATCGCATCGCACTTACTTTTCTTGCATGATAAACAACTGTTGCATGAAAACCCACACCTTTAGGATAGTCCCTAAAACTGAAACCAAAACTAAGTTAAAAGTCATTGCAAGATAAAATTCACCGCCACAACATTTCAAAATATAAAACAACTCAAAATTTAATCACAAACGAACACAAAACTACAATTACAACTAAATTAAAACGTCCCGTTGGATGATCGGGAATACCTCGGATGATGTAACCTACGTGTTGCTAACGGGATTTCCCACGGTCTAAATGAAAGTGTGGAACTCATTCAGTTGAGTTTAGCAAATTCATCCGGACTAAGTGAATCCGATAAAAATAATGATGCCGGAAGGATGGAACCGTGGGATCTTAACCGGTGTCGTTATAATCAACTTTAAGATTTGTTTTAATTAAAATATTGAAAACACTTGGAAATTAAGATTTTCTCTAAACCAAAACACTTTTCTCATCCCCGATTTATGACTTCTAAAATTGAACCTCTCGCAACAACAAGGAGCTCGGAGCATGGTGGGCAACGACGGCCATCGTCATCAGCAAAACCTGAGTCTACTTCAGCAAAACTTTCCTAGAATTAAATAACAAAGCCATAGGACTTCGAGGTAGTTTGCCTAGTGCAACATAAATCCTCAACCCTTCGTTAGGCATTTGCATAGCAAATTAAGCCCTAACCGGTCTTAGGATTCCGAGGTAGTCGTCTGATACGACATAAACCCTCATATCTTCGAGGCTATTTGTATGATTCTGTCATATAAATATAAGCCCTAATTAATTAAAATTGGCGAGATTAAAACATTAAATAAACATTAGGAATTCCCGAAATTCAAAGCCTAACATTAGGATAGTCTGGGAAGTCACTGAAGTTCACTTCGGGTTTGTGACATCCCCTACTCCTCTTCCTTTGGACTCCTAAAATAAACTCGTTCCAAATTTGAGCTATTCCCTATTGAAATTTCCAAAATCCAATTGTTTGAAAACCTTAAACTTTGAAATTCTCGAGAGCAAAACCACCGATCATTATCGAGAGTTTTCTTAGGTGATTCCCGTCACTTAAGATGTAATTAACTATAGGGGCTTGCCCTTATAGGGAACTTTAAGAACCCGGGTAATATAAACCCCGCTTAATTCATTTATATTAAGCGGGGAACTTATCGGCTTATAAAATTGGTTCGCAGACCAAACGGATGTCACAAATCTCCTAATTTATTTAATCGAGCCCCATCATCAAGCGAGTGTGTCTATTCTTCGGGATAGATACACGGTTTGTCAGGTGCGGTGCTCGTTTGTATAAACTATTTGGGATGTGAGATCAATTTGATTTCATATCTTAAAATGTTCAAATTTAAAAATTATTTTTAAAATCAAATACTACCTTTTCAAATTATTTATTAAATTAAAAATTCGCCGACAATTTCTGTAGGCGACCCCTTTTCAAAACACACAACCTAAAAAATAAGCCGCACAAATTTCTGGCGACTCCGCTGGGGAAAAGTTCCTCTCTCCATTTTTGATTAGAGGGTTTTGCTTTCATAAATCGGTAGTGAGTCCATGCCCCTAGTGGACCAAACTACTATTCTTTCCGTTGGCATACCCTGCTCATTTCTGTCTTGAGCGAGTATAGTCAACTCCTTTCTGGATTTTTGAGCCACTGTTTAGACACCCCTAAACAGAAAGGTTCCGAAATCCTCCTTTTGTTACCTCTCCAAAGAGGTGAGGTGGACCCCCGATAGGTGTGGTGGGTTATGATTGGTCTATCGAAGTAAATTCGATGAGAAATCAATCCCCCTCAAATTTCAGTCCGGGTCCTACTCTTCATTCCTCTTTGAGTTTGACTTTTTTTGTAAACAAGTTAAACCTAAATCTCGCTCTCACAACATTCCATTTAAATTTCAACTAAAATAAAATTTCTTCAAAATTTCAAAAGCAAAATAAAACTTAAAAAAAAAAAAAACACAGCAAATACACTAATAAACAATACACAAAATTTGAAATAAAAATTTACAAGGATGCCCAGTTTACAAGACGAGTGCGTTAACTTCGGTACTTTCATCGAAACCGCAAGACACGGGATGTCACCGACTTCCGGGAATTCTTCGAATGACGGGACAATGTCTTCACCGAAGTTGATCTTCTCTTTCGCCACCGGAGAAGAATTCACTATCAATAGAGACGAGTTGCCTGATCTGGCAGTCATTAAGTTTGGACAAGGGTTCGACAATGTTGTAGCAATGTTCGGTGATGTGGCTGTCACAGTGATGAAGTCTGAAATAAGCAAGTTCGTTAAGCCTGTTGTGGAGTTCAACTTAAAGCCTGTTACGGAATTCTCCCCTCTGGAAAGGATGTCGTTTGGAATGAATTCTTCTTTTGTCGTAAGGTCTGCTACGAAAAATGTTAGGATTGCTCCTGGAGTTGTGTCTGCTTTTACTGCTGGATTCACCACCGCTGTACCAGTCGCTCCGCTAACTAAAGGAAAAGAGATTCTACACGAGGGAAAGTCAGCCGGCGTTTATGACCTACCATTTTCCAGATTCAATATTGGGTCCAATTCAAAGCCCATACAACTGACAAAGGCACATAAAAGAAGACCATCTCTTACGGATAGAGCAACAATGAGTCAACGATTAAACAAGGTATACCCGTTTAAGGAAGAGTCGATGTCGAAGATATTCCATGACTTGCTTCTAAGTTCGGAAATCGAAGCTACTGAGCCAAAAAAGCCGGAGGAGGCCGGCAAGGAAGATCACCCGATGTACTTCCCATACCACCGGTTGCTCGGCCATACTATAGAAAGCTGCTTCAGCTTTAAGGATTGGCTTGAGGAGAATTTCGAAGTGGAAAGGTGGTAATACTAGAAGAATATTTAAAAGAACACCGAAAAAAGTTACGTAAATATGATTTCGGATGATTCAATTGACTTCGACTCGACGACACCGGTGCTCGGGGAAATAAGTGATGTTTCTCGAAAATCTCCAGTTGACCTTAAAGTCATCAAAGGAAAGTCCATTGAGGAGGCTGTGGAAAAGCTTCGAGCTAACATTGCACAATTTTCTAAAGATCAGAAAAACAACATTGAAGAGGAAGATTACGAACTAGCAGATTCCATGGAAGGTGAATTCGTAGAAATAGACGTCGTCGAGACCCAAGAAACATTATCTGCGAGCGACACTCCGCCTTTTGGTGAAGAGAACGCCGCAGAGGATTGGCAAAGGGCCATTCAACAACGAGATGAACATATCAACCATTTGAAGAAGCAACTAGAAGAAGAGATGGTCGCTATGGCCACAATCATGAAAGTCATAATCATCGCGAATAACACCTCAAGAAACAAACCAACTAGAGACCATTAATGCTACAAAATGAAAAGAAGGAGTTCACCGTCGATGTACAACAAGAGGGATTCAATTCGGGGTCCACATTCAGAAAAGGACATTAAGCAATGGTGGAACAACAGTGAGAGAAGCTCGGCTCGCCCAAGGAACAACATCATCTGGCAGACCATACCCCGAAGAGCTCGATGTCGTCCATCCCGAGGTTTCGTATCACCTCGCCCAAGATTTTGATGAGACGGAAACTCCCCGGACAAGCATGTTGCACACTTTCGAGCAAGTTGCCGCAACGCGGGGGTAGCTATGCATTGTTGTGTCGTTAATTAGAATTTCTTCTGGGTCAGATTCGACCGGGTACGCGTAGCCGCTAAATGGTTCTATGAGAACGTTCGTAGAATTGGAAGACCCTTTGTTAAGAGGTTCGCTGAGCGTGACACCATATCACCATCGCTGATCTTGTGGTGGAGCGACGAAGCCAACCAAAACATTGAGAAGACTAATATCTTTGCGATGCAGAAATTGAGTTCGAGTGCGAGCCATTAGCCTGTGAGCAACATGCACAAATTCCTCAAAGAGCATCCATGGACCATTGCATTTCTCCTCAAAGGATTCACAATCAAAACGTTCGAGAAACTACTTTGCAAAGCTAACTTTGCAAGAGGAAGCTAAAATGTTTGGGCTTTTCCAAAATCTTCAAAAGCTAGAGCTTCTGGCCAAGACATTCTGAGAGTCCTAGACAATGACATACAGATAAAGGCAAAGGTACCAATGCAGATTCAGATTGAATGCTCTCAACAACGTACTCATCGCAAATGCCTCAACAAAGGGTCGCTTCGACATGGACGACAGGTCCGTTCACAACAAGAAACTACAAGAGATATTCTTTCAAAGATGAGGCAAAGGAAAAGATGTTTTAACTCAATAAAGATACTGAAGTTCAGATTGCCAAGGTTTCTCAAAAGGCTGATGAGGTTGATAAAAAGGATCACCTAAGATACCGCCTTATATCATTGTGATCGTCACAGACAACATGTAAAATCGTATCGCCAAAGAATTCGCCGTGTTAACTTGGGCATGGAACATAACAATCCCGAAAGAATACTTTGAGATAGTCTGAAAGTGGTTTTATCAATATGATTTCCGTTCGATCCGGGCTTGTTTGATCGATTCCTACGCATTGATGTCGAATGACACCTGCACGTGAAAGCCTGGCACAAAGGAAAATAACCGTATCCAGCGGGGCTTAAGATGTGCTAGAATAAGAACATTTCAAGACCTCTCCATCGGGAGAATGTAGGGTTTATCGTTTAATACTACAATAAGTGTAAAAGGACATTAGCGGAATCGATGTTGGGTCCGTACCATCCCTCCCACCGCAATGAATGAAAGAAAAGAGTTTGTTTTCAATTGCAATTGCTCTATATTTGGAAAAGCTTAAATTGGATATTTTGCTAAGACTTTGACTTCGGTGAAGAATGAAGTTAATGCCCTAATGACTGGGTCCTTCACTTTAAGGAATTTGACCGGTCCCAAGTCGATTTCAAAACGACAAAGCAGGGTCGGAATACAAGTAATCGACTGATATCACGAGCCTTTTAATTTCCGCCATGTGGCCGGGTCCGTACTTTCGAAAGTTATAATATCCCAAGATTCATGTTAAGAAACATTTGAATTATTAATTAGGGGAGTTTCGACATTCAAAATCTTTAACAAAACTATGCACCGCCGTATACAAGAATTTCTTTTAAAAACAAAGGAGCAAAAAAGTTCCCGAGGAGAAGCTTCGAGGTGGGCACAAAATCAAAAATTGGTGTCTCAATCAAGACATTCAAAATATTTAACATGTGTCTACCGTATATAGTAATCCTCAATAAAAAAAGAGAGCGAAAGCTCAATGAAAAAAAAATGAAAAAGGAAAAGAATGCTCCCCGAGAAGAAGCTTGAGGCAAGTACATAATCAAAAATTGTGTCTTAATCCTCCTCTCGATTAATAAAACATGAAGACAACCTAAGAAGTTTCCTCCGATATTATGCTTTGAAAAGAGTCAAGTGATTCTATGCCTTTGGCCTGGCCATTAATCGTCTTAAAATATTCGACTATGAAAAATATTTTAATCACATGAATAGAAATTTCTGCACCGCTTGGCTTCCAGAAGAAAGAATTAAACAAATGACAACGATATTAAGAAGAATGTAAATTCAACCTCGAACTCGTATCCTTCGCCGCCCAAGAACAGCACTCAACGTCTCGTTCCAAAGAACGTCATAGTAATTTCTCGAAGACAAAGCCAGAACACCCTTACGAACCTGGGCGGACAAAATCAAATGACAACTCCAAGCACGAACAAAGCTGTTTCGAGTCGCAACCTCCCAAACCGTGATGTCCTCGTAGATAACACATCTTTATAAGTGCTTGAAAGAATATAAATTCCGATAACAACTTAAAGAGTGAGTTATTATCTACGCTGATGATACCTCGAAGTACCGCGCATCGTGATGTTTTAGAGACAAATTTCGTCTCACGAAGCACCTGATAAAGACTTGTCTAAAATCGGGTCCGCATCTTAAAACAAATGAAACTAAATAAACTCTCGCATCAAACAAAATAAAAGTCAACATTTGAACAAAACAAAAGAACTCGCACCTTGTGAATTTTCAAAAATCTTCTACATAAGCATTTCGATAAATTCAAGCATTTATACGAACTTCTACAAACATTCTCTCGCACTTTACAATATGTTTTCACAATCTCTCGCATTCATAAATCTCTGCGCAATATGTTCACTCGCATTCATAAAACTCGCATTCCTAAATATCAATGAAATCTTTCTCAAATCTCAAAGATAAGCCAAATCTCGCAAAATTCTTCATACTCATAAGATAAATCAAATATCAACAAAATTTTTCACAACCATTGCATAAACCGAATCTCAAGAAAATTCCCCATGGACCTCAAAGAAAATTTCCCCTCAATCTCGTATACAAATTTCAACAAAATTCTTCAAATTCTCAAAGATAAGTCAAGAAATTCTTCAATGTCTCGCATTCACAAAATCTCTCGCAATTCTCAAAGACTTTATTTCCGTACTTTTCATCTCAAAGATATTCCTTCGTAATTCTCGCACTTGGGATAATTCGCCCTACTCCTCTCGAAAAATTCTCAAGAATTCCCGCATTCTCGCACTCGCATATTCCCGCATTTCTCAAGAATCCCGCAATCTCGCCAATTCTCGCATATCTACACCAAGAATCTCAAGAATCTCGCAACTTCGCAATCCGCAATTTCAAGACCCGCATTTCGCATTCCCGCACTTTGAATTCTCAAAGAATCCCGCAATCTCAAAGAATCCCGCAACTCTCAAGAATTCTCAAATAATCCCGCAAGAATTCTCAAAGATATTCTCAAAGAATTTCGCACTTTTGTGACAGTTTCCGCCCTACTCCCTTCTCGCATTTTCAAGAATCTCGCACTGGATGCTTCCGCCTCATTCCTTCTCAAGAATTCTCGCATTCGCATTCCCATCATATTCTCGCACTCGGGATAGGCTTCCCGCCCGACTCCCTTCTCGCAATTTCGCATCAGATAGGCACAAATTCTACTCCTTTCTCACACCCCAAAATTTGATCCTCTCAAGAAGAAATCGAAATTGAAGCACTCGCATTTCGGATGTTTGTCCTATTATTCCCGCATTTGGGATAGGCTCGACTTAATCCATCTCAAACATACACATATGGAATAGGTCCTACTTGCTTCCTTCTCACAAAGATACAAATGCATTTGGTTGGCCTTAGCCCTACTCTATTCTCCGCATAAAACCAAAATTGAAACTCAAATCGAAATTCAAACTCAAAAATTAAAAACTGAAATAAAAATAAATGAATCTAAGGATCCAACTTTAAAATCTTGTGATCTCAAATTCACCTCCTTTTTTTTCCCCAAATATATTCGTAACGCCTGGCCTGAAATATACCGTACCCCCAAAATGAAATTTTTCTACTTCATCTTAAGTTTGTCCCTTAGACATCCGTGTTGGTTTTGTCGATCTCTTCTGGCCAACTTCCACACGTGCGGTGTGCTTCGGGTTAGCACACCACACCTATACTAGGGGTCCATTTGTCAATTTCATTTTTGATGAGGTATTATTTTTTTTTCTTCTCTTAGTCCTTAGATCTAGCCTTAGACTTTTCCTTCGACTAATCCTAGAGGACTAGAAATGGGAATGACCCTTTAGAAGTCCAAACACCTCTTGACTTCGCAAACCCCACAAGCTTGATTGTAGACCCCTAATCACCGAGAGGGTTGAAATCAAATGTGAAGGTTTAAAGGATGGAGTTTCCATGTGACTCTTTTCGCCTTAGGAGTACCCCGGATGGTCCTGTCCGGTGAGGTCTAGCTGTACACATCACACTCACACACATCCTGAACCCTAAACCCACAAAATACCCCAATACCCTCCAAATAACCTCCAAATACCCAAAATACCCTTTTAACCCAAAATTCCAAAAAATTCCAAGAATTCCCGTAAAATCCTAGAAAATCCCAAATATTCCCAATTTCATTTTGCTCAACTACACCACAGCCACCATCAATTTGCCGATTTCATCAAAAACCCCAATTTTGACCTAAGCCCGACCTAGGCTCCGATTCACCCAAATCGACCCGACGCTAGCCATTTTCTTCTCAATTTAAATTTTAAATGCTTCGACACACTCCCTAAACCGAACGCAACATTCGATCGCTACCGGGCTCAACCTTGAATTTCAACCAAATCTGATTTAATCGCGAAATCCCCAAATTTGACCTTTTTCGAATTCTGCTTCGGAGCACGAGGTTGTCCAAACGGCTCGGGATGATGAAACAAAGATCCGCCCGTTGCGTCCGAAACGTTGAAATTACCTAGAAGGACACTAATTTTGATATAGTTTCTGCAAGGGTCGAAATTTATCCAAATCGGCCAAAAATTTGAATAAAACATTGTTTAAAAAAGAAAATGAAAAGTAAATCCCTAAACTCAATTCTAAACCCACGCATCACTCTCCCTCACGCCTCTAGCCGTCGCTCCCCTCTCCCATTCCCGAATGTAGCGTAGAGCCGAACGCCTCCCTTCCTCGTCGAAAGCCATTTCTTCCTCGCAAGACTTCGGTCCCCTCCGCGTACGCATGCCCTCGGCAGCTCCCCGGCCTCTCACAAAGTCCTCCACGCCTCCCCGCTCTCTCGTCGCGATGTTTGTCGCCACTTTGTCGCGACTTCTCCCGTCACCGATGGCTTCGCCTCACCGTCCGTGTAAGAGTAGGTAACTCCGTCTCCTCCTCCTTGGCTATAAACCCCCCTCTTGTGAAAGACTCGAAAGGTGGGCTGAAATTTTGGCGCAGGGGAGGTTCGCCAAATTTTTAAGTGGTGCATCTTCTTTGCGATTTCGAAATTTTGTGGCTTCATTTGGTGGTCAATCTCGTTTTGTTGGCCGGATTATTTTATGTGTGTGCTTGAAACACTTTGGAAGTTTTGTGAGGAAGGCTTATTTTTCACCGTTGTTGGTGGGTTCAAAGTAAGGCAAGAAGGAAGGTATCCTCTTCAATCTTCTCCCACCTCCTCCTTCATTCATTGCTAAGTTTCTCTAATTTCCTTAATCGAGCAAGTAGCAACATTTGTTTGTTTAGAATCACTCGCTGCTATACTATGCTTTTTTTGGAATTCTTAAAAAGAGCCATTTACTTTGTCTGACACAAGCAAGTGAGGAGTGGGTTAAGGCTCATATATCAACTTCATGCTGAATACCCAAATTCCTCGTCAAGGTAAAACGTTGGAATAATTTCGAGAGCATGGATAAGCCCCACGAAATTGCAAACTCTGCTAGTTACATGTGATTTATAGTTGCCGTGTGAAAATCATTTCTTGAATTGGAAGCACATGCACATTTCGTTTCCGGGGATTATGAGGTTGAAGTGGATTTTGTTTCCGAGAAGTTTTGTGCTTTCAAAATTTTATTTCGGTAAATATGAAATCAACATGGCTTTCGGCTTATGCACTAATGTTTTATAAATTGCATTTGTGCGCTCCAACTGATGAGGCTTCTTTTATGGATTTTGAAACCATTGGAAATTGAATTTTGAAAACTTTGGAATTGTTAGGCATCGTTTTGAGGATGTTTTCAAGATGAAAGGTTCATTTCGTAATGTGAGATGTGCAAGTTCTCTTGCACCTGGTTGTGGCTTGCTCGATCATAAAAAAAAGAGAAAAACCGAAGGTTTTGATATTTTTCTTGTGGGAGATTGAATGTTTGGGTCTCAAAACCTTGTTATTTTGGGGAGGAGAGGAATGCTATATTGAAATGGTTCTAAACACTATTTTCTGGGATTGGTGAGCTTGCGGTTTTTCTCGATTTGAAGGCTTTATATTTTGTTGATTTAATATTCCATTTGAAGCATGATATTTATTTGCTACAGGTAAAATTTAAGGATAGCAATGTTTCAAGTGTTATACATGTAAACATCTCAATCGTTTTCATTATTCTTCCCACCATTTGAAAGATGGAATATTCATAAAATTGTTATATTTGTATACTTGCTCGCCCTTTATGCCACCGTTGTTGTAGAGCGTTTGGAGAAATTTGTATAAACAACTCCAGCAATCCTCTACACACATACCACTTTAGCCTTCTATATTTACATTTCTAACACCCAAAATTGTGCCTTCTACATTCATGCCACTCAATTCGTATACACTTACATTTATAGCACCTAAACTTTTACTTTGCTTGGAGGGTGAAGCATTTCTCATCCTAGTTCATTCAAACGGTATGAAAAAATTCTCTCTTATTCAAATGGCTCTTTGTTGGTTTTATTTATTTATTTTTTTTTTCATGTGTCCAAGTGCAAGTATTAAAATGCTTTAAATATTTGTTTGATTCGGTAGGATTTGAATGGCATGTATGCATAAATGCAAGTTTGGGTGTTTTATTTGTTAAAACCTGAAAATTTTGGGTTTGCTTATTTGCAAGAATCTACCTCGAGGCTTTGAATGTTGGAAATTTGAAAGGTTCTATTTGTCTTTTGTGAAAAATTTTGAGATCCCGAGTGGCTTATTTGAAAATTTCTAAAACATGACATAGCCTTGAAAATGTGAAAAGTTTTGAGATGTGATCTTTAAATGGGGAAGAGGCCGCCTCTCTTTGGGGATTATTTCTGGGGGCTCGGTTTGGCTCTTTTAGTTGTAGGAGTTGCCCTATTTGCGCTAAAATGGAGTGCTCGTGTTCATGCTTCTAATATGTTTATACATGTCAGATGGATGGAAACACGGTTGGTTACATACATAAGCTTGCGACATTTCTTTTTATACAACTGCAGTGTGAAAAATTCATTTTTGCACCGTTATGCCGCCAATTTTTCTTGATGGTTTCGTTCTTTTTTACTTCATTTCTACTTCACTCCACTTTACTTTCCCTTCCCGCTACTGCTTTATGTTTCCTTTTCTTTGCCATTACTTCGAGTGTCATGGGATGTGTTACACACCACCTTAGGGTCTAGGTCACTTACCATTGCAGCGACACTTTTAGGTCTTTTTCTTTAGACGAGTGAGGATTATCGGGAGTCCGTGGTGATTGACTTGAGTTTATTGATTTTGAGAACCAATTCACCTCGTTTTACGATTTTGTGTTAGGTGTGAATTATTTTTCTCCTCTCTCCTTTCATTGATCCCTCGTCTCTCTTTTCGATTTTCTCCGCTTCGGTTCAATGTCCGACTCAATAGGCATGTAGGTGCACATATAGCCCCGTGCTATATGCGTCATCAAGCAAGGCCGTAAGTGCGTTGTGGAATTTAATTTAATGTGATTTAATTTTATTTAATTTAATTTAAATTTTAATTTAATTTAAATTTTAATTTGGTTTTATTTTTAATTTAAATTTAATTTAAATTTTAATTTAATTTTTTTTTTAATTTAAATTTAATATTTTATTTTTTTTATGTTTTAAGGATGATTTAATTTTAATTGTTAAAGTATTAATTTAATTGAAATTAAAAGGATTTAATTTAAATGTTTTAATTTTAATTTAATTTAATGATTAAGTCTTTTAGCATTATAAATTTTGAATTTATATTATCATTTTAATTAGGAATTAAATATTATCGAGGTGATTAATTTAGGGATTCTTAGATTAAAGAATAAATTTCTTCCTAATAATATCCCTTTTAATAATTCCAAATTTTTTTATTATTCTTCCAAGTTTAAAAACAATTATTTAATTAAGGTTTATTTTAATTATTTTCAAATTATTTGCAGGTTTCTACCTTTAATTACCTAAGTTTCAAACATCCAAAATCAACTTAGTATCAAATATTTACCCAATTTTTAATTAAACGTAAAATTTTAATTATAGGTTAAAATTTTAATTACTATTTTGCCCTTTAAACTTACTAATTTCATAACTCACTAAATTGAGCTTAAATGAATTTGAAATTTTTATGTAACTTCACTCAGATATAAATCAAAACAGGAGAAAATGTGATTTTTCTGTATTTAATTTATTTATATAATTATTTTTGGTGGAAAGTAGGATTTTCAAGGAAAATTTAATAATAGCGACCAAGAAAAGTTGTTGTTCTTAAAAAAATTATGGGACATTTCTAATGACCAGTGGACCACTTGGACCAATTTTGGTAATTTTTTGAATTATATTATTTTTATTATAATTATTTTGAGTTTTGAGTATTAATTAATTTAAAAATAAAATAAAGGTTAAAAATAAATTTTATATTTTTAAAATCTCTAATATCATTAAACTTAACCAATTTTTATAATTTTTTGATTTTTCTTTGATTTATTAGAATTATTTTAGTGGAAAAAGCTAGAAAATACATTTTTTTATATTTTAAAAATCAATTTCAGGCATAAAAATTTAATATCTCATCATGCGTAGACTTAAGAAAAATATGGGATTTTGTTCTTTAAACGATTAAAAATTCAAAATGTGACATTTTGGTGAATTTTATTATTTTTGTGATTTTTATTATTTTTTTAATAATTAAAAATATTAAAATAATGTAAAAAATCAACTTTTTTTGGAAAATTGAAATTTTATTTTTCTTAAATTCCCCCGATATCGAGATGCTCCAAAACCACCTGTGAATTTTTGAAAAGTATTTTGAAAGTTATAATTTTTTAAAGTTGAGTTTGGCTAAAAGGCTTAATCAACCCATTTGATAAGGCTAACCAAGTCCAATCGACTTCAACTTTTATATAGTTATTCCTTCCGATCCTAAAGGTCAAGTAGAGGAATTGATTTTTACTAATTCGATGTATGATTAATTTAATTAATTAAGGTTCCATTTTGGATGTTTAAGCCAATTAGGGTTATTAAGGCGACTTAACTCAAAACCATTTTCCCTAGTGTATCGGTCATAAGAAACATCACCAAATTTTCCTAGAATTTATTTCACAACATGCTAATTATTAGAATTAAAATACTCGTAATAGTGACCTAGAATTGAAAATCAATAACTCTTCATAGGTGGCTTCCCTGACTTCCTTGGAAAATTCAGGGAATGTTCCCAAATTCCGCAGGCTTCAAAGCCCTATGGTCTCATGCCATGGTGAATCGTATACATGCATGGGAGAATTGGAAGAAAAGTAGAGTAAATAAATAATTAAAAATAAAATACTTGATGAAATTAAATGATTTCTTTTCCACATTATTCTCCTCTGTCACTGAGCAAGGGGGTATTTTTATTTTATTTTTCTTATTTTCCTACACAAAGTTATGCATTTTTGAAGTTTAGAATTAAATAAATCAAAAAATACTCCTAATTTCCTACTTATCCACGCCGCGCCACGCCATCCTCGCAGCCCGAAAGGCCACGCGTCGTCTTCTCGATTCGGCACCGCCATCCGACTCTGCTCCAGGGCCCCGCGGTTCATGTACCATCGCGTTGTCCGTCTTCTTGTAATCCGTACCATCCGTTCGATACACGCTCGATCCGATGGCTCCCTATCATCGTCTACGACCGGTGCACTCCGTGACCGTCAACCTTCTAACCCTAATTTACTTGATTCTCAACAGATTTTCGTGTTCTTATACTCTATGATTCATTTCGAGGAGACGAACACATCCATACAAGAAACATGGTTAAAATCGACTCAAATTAAATGAGAATCTCCGTAAGCTCCTGAAGAAGAGTGAGTCCATACCTTTGCTCGCAGAAGTGAAGCTTCGATCCGAGAGCGTGTCACCTTCAAATAATCCAAGCATGCTCCGCATGAAGTCCTCAGCTCGGTGAATTGTCCGTGCATGATTTCAACCACGCCCCGAATACAAAGCTTCGGAGTCTAGAACATGGGTGGCCCGGAGAGGGGCTTTCAATCGGGGAACTCTTCTCTAACCTCGTGCGTGTGGGTGAGTTTAATTTGAATTTGGTGGAGAGTTGGGAGATGTCCCGTTTTTGGGTGGAATTCGTCGAGAAATCGTCTGTCCATGATTGTGGCACCACACGGTGATCAACTGCCGGGCGTGGAGAGTGGTCTCGGGAGTAATTCTTAAGGTGGTTTCAAGAAGGTCCACCCAAGACTCTCATGGCCAAGAGGAAGTGAGGTTTAAATAGAAGAGGGTGGAGGCCTCCCATGGGGGTTTATGGCTTGGGATCGCCACTTTCAGTCAAGGGAAGAACAAATACAGGAGCTATCAAGGCTGTGGGCGCCCAAGAAGGGAGAATTGAATTTTTCGCTCCTCCCAACGTCTTCGTCATGGTGTTTTCCGGCGATCCAAAGGGCTGCCTACAGCATGGATCACCCCCAGTCCGTGGGTCGTGTCGAGGTTCGTGCGTACACCGAACTTTGCCATGTGTAAAGGCCTGGATTGGGCCCCAGGAGGAGAGGTCATTTTGTCACTTGGTCCAAGCCATGATTTTGGGTTAGGTTCACCTCCCCATGCCTGATTTTAATGAGAGAGGATCATTTGCATCACTGTAAAGGTGGTGAAGTCCCCATCTAAAGTGATGTGGCTAATCATGGTTTAGTGTGTAACATGGAAGGGGTTAAAAAGCCTAATGAAGGTTTAAGAAAGGGGCCCTCCTCTTGCTACTTTGGGCATGGTCACATGACAAACATCCTATGGCTTCATATGGTTTTAGCACATGGTTTGTCTTTGGCTCATTTTGGGATGCTTTCTGGTCATTTACATGAAAGAAGGTTTTGAATTTTTGGGACTTATGGGTGATTATGGCATGAGTGGGCCTAATTTAGATTATTTGATGATTTATTTAGGACTTAAGGGATGATATCAATTAATGGGGTGATGAAAAGAATGTCATATGGGCTTTAGCATGAAGTTTGGCCCTTTGAAATTTAGTGAAGATGGTCTTTTAAAATGGTTTAGGGAAGTGGGCTTTTTGACTTTAAAATGGATTTTAGGATGAAAGTTTGTAAAGGCTTGAACCAAATAATTGTTGGGGTTTGGTTTAGGGATGTGTCATGAGTGATTTGAAATAAATTTGAGGTGGTTTGGGCTTGAATCGGGTTGGATTTGGGTTCATTCGTACATGGGCCAATGTAGGTCAAATAGGCTAATTTGGGCCAATGTTGGGCTAGGGTTGAAATTGATGTAAAATTAATGTTGGGAAATGCTTATGGAGTGTCTCAAAGAGGTTTGGACTTTGGTTGGGTTTTGATCTGGGTTTGGGCTTTTTGGGTTAGGTTTGGGTTTAGGTCAAAATTGGGCTTTTAGCTTTGGGTTGCATTTGAGGTTTGGTCCAAATTTTTGGGCAAATTATGTTAATTTTTTGTTTGTGGGGATGTTAAGGAAGGTTTAGAAAAGGTTTGGGGTTAATTGGAGTTGAATTGGGTTAGTTTGGGCTAAGTTCGTCATGGGTCCAAATTGGGTTTCCAAGTACAAAAGTGAAATTGGATCTGGAATTCCAATCAAATTGACTTGGATTTGGTCTAGATTGGCGTTGGGAATGTTGAATTGAAGTTTAGAATTGAATTGGACCAGAATTTGGGTCAATTGGGTAGGTTTGATTTGACATTGGGTTCATTTTGGGTTAAATGGGTCAAATCAGTGGATTTCGATAAAAGTGGGGTAAATCGTCAAAATTGGCCCATAGTGTAGTTGAACAAAATTGTAATTGGGAATATTTGGGATTTTCTGGAATTTTCTTGGAATTTTCTGAATTTTTTGGATTTTGGCTAAGAGGGGCATTTTGGGTATTCGAGGGTATTGGGAGGTATTTTTGGAATTTTTGGTATTTTTGGCTATGAATGATCAATTTTGAGTAATGGGAATGTTTGGGATTGGCTTTGAGGAATTTTGGGTATTTGGAGATTTTGAAAAATTTGGGTAATTTCAAGGGTTTTGGCAGTTAGGCGGGTGTAGGGTCCCTAGTCAAAATCAAAATTTAAAAAATCAAGATTTGGTAAATGTAAGTGGAATTAAATCATTTGGTCGAGCTACAGTCATGAAGCCATGAAGCCATGTTAAGCCTATATGAGCCATGAGAGGACTCATTTCGGGTGGCATTCACTATGTTGTTCCTAACTTTCAAATAGGGGCTTAGGGGAAGGGACCATCCATGGAATCACCCGCATGAGTCGTAGAGGTCAAGTCGGGTGTGGGTGTGGTTTCAGAGGTGTGTGCGAAAGTATTAGTGGCATGCAGTGTGCAGTGTGTGTAAGTCAGCCCTCACTGCATTCAGGCCACCCAAAGGGCCCAAGGCCAAAGAGTCCTATGCATCCTCATCCTTTAAACATCTGCCATTCGATTTCAACCCTCTGTGTGATTGGGGGTCTACAATCAAGTTTCGTGAGCTACAGGAGTTAAGAAGTGGTTTGAATTTCTCAAAAGGTGAGTTCCACTTCTAGTCCTCTAAGATAGCAAAGGAAAAGCCTAAGAAGCTAGATCCTAAGTACTCAAAAAGAAGAAGAGAAGACCTCATCAAAAATGAGGTCAATGTTGCCATCTAAACGTGAAAGAAAAATGTGAAATAAATTCAATAAATCTAGGAAAATAAACAAATTTAAACTTTTCAAACTTGAAAGAGCTTAAAAATTCATGGATTTAACCATAAAAATTTAACATTTTTCTCAAAATTTTGGTTTTCTCAATGAGAGCAAAATCCATGGTGAAAATTAAAAATAATGAGTTTAGAAATGTAGATCCGACTCCTGGATGAAGAAATCGGGGTGATTTCAAGCTCAAACTTCGAAACTTATTTAAATGATCTCTATGGGGTATTTTTGTGAAAAATAGTGAGGAAGGAAGCTTAGGGCATCAAAAATGGTACGGGGTGTTTAAGAAGATGAGTTTTTGGGCTCAGCCGAACCGACGCCTAGGCGCCGTACCCGCCTTCAAAAAATCTAATTTAAATTAAATATTTTCCACCAAATCTTATCAAATTTGACTCCTAATTACTCTTATAAAAGTATTAATTCAATTTATATCCTCCAAATATTTTCACAATCAATTTAAAATGATAGTGAAGATCCACAAAATGTATCCAAATTCTTCAATTCCAATCCATAATTTCCATTCTAAATTCAATAAATTTAGTACAAGATCGTATCAAGGTTCATAGTTTTATAAATAACACAAACAACAACATATTCAAAGCAAACATTCAAATCCAATAACACACATTGAAAAATTAAGCAAACACAAAAATTTGATATTTAACACACTAATACAAGACTCAATCACGCCTTAACACACATATACGATCTAATAACACAGATCTTCAATTACTCATCTCTTCATTAAATAAGTTCGCTTAGGACCAAAGAGATAGAATAATAACGCCCTTGGAAATTCCAGCTGTCTTTTCATCAATCCATTTGTTCTTCGCGTACATTTCTACTCGAGCATCATGATAGGCCGCCATAAGGATCGCATTGAAGTTTGGTTTGTCATTCCAAGTGTTCGTATCGGTGATACATCTCATGGAGACGATTACCAACACTTTGATGTTCGCTTCAATCTTCTCCAATCGACTAAACATTTTATCCATACTAACAAAGAATAAAACCATTTAAATAAGGTTAAGGATCTTTAGGAGATTTTTCTTACCTCATTTCCGTGATTTACTCTATTTATCGTCTCCAAATCCTTCTTAACTCCTCCAAAATGGATCAAGCCCGGTCAAAATTAATGTTTCTAAGGGATCGGGGGATGAAGAATAGCTATATATAAAGACATTTCATGTGAAAACCGAAGAATTTCAATTTTTCCACGATTCGTAATTGTGGCGCTTAGGCGCGAAATCCGACGCCCAGCGCTGCATCATCGATACGCAAAGCCATTTTCCCACGCCCAGCGCCAACTTCCGGCGCCTAGGCTCCGGAACTCGATCGACTCGATTCAACATCGTCACCATGTTTCAACATAAAAATAGGTCTAAGAAACGGGTATGATCAACACACAAATATAATTACGAAAATTCAAATCACAAACAATCACAAATGAAGCTTAACTTGATCTCCATTTTACTCACATTTTACATGGAGTGGTCTAAGTCCAAATTCTATATACTTCCGTAAAATGTTTATCTTAAGCCAATACAAACTTGTTAGCCTTCTATTTTAAGTTATATACAAATTTTGTCAAAACCAAGGCATAACCTTACAACAATAATTAAACTATACTAATAAATATGAGTTGCCTCCCATAAAGCGCTTGGTTTAAGATCATCACTCGACCTAATTAATTGAATTAATCGATTAGACTTACCATAAAGCTCTTTGTAATTTAATTTCATTTCTCCCATATAAGGTTTACTTAATCCGTTAAATTTAAATAATTTTCGCTTTGGAATCTTTAATATCCACAAACTCTCCATAAGGGTATACTCTCTCAATTTATAAATGGTCCCATCCATTTAGATTTTAATTTTTTAGGAAAAGTTTTAAACGAGCATTAAATAATACTTCTTATCCGTGCTTGAATATTTTCCTTGAAATCATTTTATTCGCAATTTCTTCATTCATTCCTTATAAATTTTTGTATTTTCATAAGACTCATTTCCCTTCTTTATCTCTTCCATTTCATTCGGCTTGTAATAATCATTTTTCTCATGCAAAGATTCAAATTAAAATTTAACTCCTTTATCGCCCAATAAGCTTTATGTTCAAGTTTACTGCAAGTGACAATGCTTTCACTATAAATTAACCGACATATAAGGTGATATCGATAAGTGTCTTATAAGCCGTTCTATTAGCCATAATGCATAATCAAGTCTATCACCTATCAGTTCTTTTAGGATTAACATTCTTTTTCTAATATTTTTTAATTTTTGTGTTTGACACTTCAAATTTCCATTCCACTTGTTTGAGGATGATAAGTACAAATTCTATGTTTAATTCCGAATTTTTCAAAGAATGATTATATTCTTATATTTCTCGAAATGGCTTCCCCCATCTATGTTAATTATCCCTTCCGGGTATTCCAAATCTTGTAAAAATCATCTTCTATAAAAATTTTGAAATACTTTTGGAATCACAATAGGTAAAGCCACAAAATTGATCCACTTTGAAACATAATTAACTGCTAATAAAATATATTATTTTTTCCAGATGATATACGAAAGTTCCCATAAAGTTTAAATCCCACACATCAAAATTTCTCTTTTCTAATATAAAGTTTAGAGGCATTTCATCTTTTCTCTCGGATATATTTCCCATTCTTTGACATCGATCACAAGTTTTCACATAATGTCCAACATCTTTAAATAAAGTAGGCCAATATAATCTAGAATTAAAATTTTAAATGCGTTTTATCAACTCTAAAGTGTTCTCCAAATTCGAATCATGACATTTTTGAATAATTGCAAAAGCTTCTTCATAAGGTACGTATCTTAGAATTACGTAATCTCTTCCTATTTTAAATAAAACGAGGATCTTCCCAAATATATGATTTACAATCATTTTTTAATTTCTTAATGTATTTACTATTCATTCCATAAGGTAAAATATTGCTAACCAAGTAGTTAACTATATCCGTATACCAAGCAATTTGTAATCCTTGAATGACATATAATCGTTCAACGAGAATTTTTCATTTATATTTTCTTCATAAATCTTCTCATTATTATTTTTGATTCTCGATAAATGATTAGCAATTTGGTTGTCAGCTCTTTGTTTACAATTTCAAAATCAAATTCTTGTAAGAGTAAAACCCATTTTGATCAATCTTGGTTTAGCATCCTTTTTAGATATTAAATACTTTATAGCAGAATGATCAAGATGTACGATACATTTTGTTCCAAGAAGATGTGGTCTAAATTTATCAAAGGCATATACTATTGCTAAAAGCTCTTTTTCAGTAGTAGTGAAATTTTTTAGTGGTAGTAATTTTTTTGAGTTTCATTAAGAGTTTTACCGGCATAGTATATAACTAAGAAAATTTTCTCATATTGTGCTAATACAAACTTTGATTGCATAATCACTTGCATCACACATTAATTCAAAATGTTTATTCCAATCAAAGTACAATGACAAGTGCTGATTAATTTTTCTTTCGAATATTGAACGCATTCAAACAATCTTCATGAAATTCAAATTTAGCTTCTTTTTCCAATAGATGGCAAAGAGTTTTAGCAATTTTTGAAAAATACTTTATATATCTCCCTATAAAATCCGTGATGATCCAAAAAAACTTCTCACATTAATAACAAGAGTAGGTGGTCAAGTTCAACAATAATTTTCACTTACTTGATCACCTTCCATCCCTATTCGTGAAACTTTAGGTCCAAGTACAATTCCTTCCGTGACCATAAATCGACATTTTTCCTAATTTAGAACTAAATTTGTTTCTTTCACATCTCTTCAAAACTTTCGTTATATTTTCCAAGAAAGATTCAAAAGAAGTTTAAAAACTAAAAATTTTCCATAAATACTTCAATTCCTATATCAATCAAATGACAAAATATTGACATCATACATCTTTGAAAAGTTGCAGGTGCATTACATAAACTGTGTTATTATTCTTCTAAGGCAAATGTTCCTACGACTTGTAAATGTCGTCTTTTCGATCCTCGTAGAGCAACGGGTAAATGATGATAAACTTAATATCCATCCGTAAAATAAAAATATGAGTGTCCAAATAGTTTATCCAAACATTTGATCCAAGAAAGGTAAAGGAAAATGATCATTTCTAGTGGCGTTGTTTAATTTTTCGATAGTCAATGCAAATACACCATCCAAGATCTGTCTTGTCGGGATTAATTCATTTTTTTCATTAACAATGACAGCTTACTCCTTACTTCGAACACAATGAATAGGACTCACCCATCGACTATATGAAATAGGATAAATAATTCCATCTAACCATTTCAAAAATCTCATTCTCGACAACCTCTTTCATAATTGTATTTAGTCTTCTTTATAATTCAATAAGGTTTACAATTTTCTTCCATAAAAATCCTATGCATACAAATTGAAGGGCTTATTCCTTTTATATCTCGTAATAGTCCAACCAAAAGATTTCTTATAATTCTTCAAACTTCTATTAATTTCTCTCTAATCTTTGCTTAATTCTAAAGATATAATTGTGTAAAAGTTAATGAATACCAAAGAATGAATACTTTAAATGTGCAGTAACATTTTAATTCCAGTCAGAGCTTTTTCAATTAAGGGTAAAGTATATCATTTTTAGTTGTGTCTAAAATTTCCCAATTTTCATGAATATAATGAGTTTTTTCGTATAAATTTTCTTCATTTAATGACTCATTATATAACATAGATTTTATCTTTATCATCAAAAATGACCTTACATTTTCATTGATAATGTTTTTCAATTATATAATCAAAATATCCATCCTATAAACATTTTTCTTTATCAGATACCTCATTAATTTTAAACATTGATTGTTATCTCTTGATCATTAAATCTCATCGTTATTTCTCCTTTTCGCACATCAATCATAGCTCGACCGTAGCTAGAATAGGTCTCCCTAAAATGATAGGTATTTCTTTATCTTCTTCCATATCTAGAACAATGTGAAATCCAAAGGGAAGATAAATTTATCTATTAACAAGAAACATCCTCTATAACCCTTTAAAGAAAGTGATCGATCGATCGACTAACTTTAGAGTTACAAAGGTAGGAGAAATCTTCCCAAATCTAACTTTTGAAAGATCGAAAATGGCATGAGATTAATACTAGCTCCTAAATCCACATAAGGCTTTTCCACAAAATTTTTCTCCAATAGCACATAGTATAGTGAAACTCGTGATCTTTAAGTTGCCGAGTTAATTTTCCGAATTACTTCACTACATTCTTCATTTAATGCAACATTTCCATAAGCTTCAAATTTTCTTCTAGCTTAAAATATCCTTCATAAATTTTGCATAGCTTGGCATTTTCTCCAAAGCTTCAACAAAAGGAATGTTGATGGTAAGTTTCTTAAAAATTTCGAAGAACTTAGAAAATTGATGGTCAAGATCTTGCTGTTTAAGTCTTTGAGGAAAGGTAGGTCTTTCAACTTCCACTTCAATAGGTACAACAGTATGATCTTTACTTGGAGAAAGAGTATCTAGGTTTTTCAATCTCTTCAACTTCTTTTTCTTTTTTGTCTCATTTGGTGTTTTCTCTTTTAATTCCTTTCCACTTTCGAGTGTTGACCTCATTTTTGATGAGGTCTTCTCTTCTTCCCTTTTAGTACTTAGGATCTAGCCTAGGCTTTTCCTTTCGACTATCTTAGAGGACTAGAATTGGGACCCACCTTTAGAAATTCAAACCACTTAACTCCCTTCAAACTCCACAAACTCGACCGTAGGACCCCTAATCACCTAGAGGGTTGAAATCAAATGTGGAAGTTTAAAGGATGAGTTCCTCTATGTGACTCTGGGCCTTAGGACCCCTAGGTGGCTCGGTCTCGGTGAAGGAGCTGACTTACACACACACTACACCTATACACTACACTTTCACACACCTATACCTAACTCGACCTCCCCCGACTCATGTAGGTGATTCACATGATGGTCCTAACCCCTAAGCCTCTGCTAAGAGGGTTTGGAACAACATAGTGGATGCCTCAAATGAGTCCCTTCATGGCTCATGGGCTTGATGTGGCTTCATGGCTCAACCAAAAATGATTTCATTCCACTCAAATTTACCCAATATTCAATTTTCCAAATTTTCACTTTTGAACCCCTGTGACCCTACACCGCCTAACCTACTCAAAGCCTCAAATACTTCCAAATTTTTCAAAATCACCTAAATAATCCAAAAAAATTCCCCAAAATCATCTCAAACATTTCCACATCACTCAATCGATCATCTATACGCAAAAATATCAAAAATTCCAAGAAAACCTCCCAATACCCTCCAAATACCCAAAATACTCCCTTGACCCAAAAAAATTCAGAAAATTCTCAGAAAATCTTAAAATCCCAAATATTCCTAATTTCATTTTGTCCAACTACATAATGAGACAATTTTGTTACTCATCTACTTTTGTCAAAACCCCCAATTTGACCCATTTTAACCTAAAGTGAACCCAATGTCAAACCAAACCTACCCAATTGACTCAAATTCTTGGTCCAATTCAATTCTAAACTTCAATTCAACATTCCCAATACCAATCTAGACCAAATCCAAGTTCAATTTGATTGACATTTGGATCTAATTTCACTTGCCTTAAAGCCCAATTTGACCCAGGACCCAAACTTAACCCAAACTCACCCAATTCAACTCCAATTAACCCCAAATCTTTTCCAAATCTTCCTTAACATTCCCACAAAAACAAAATACTAACATGATTTGCCCAACATTTAGATTCAAACTCCACTCAACTTCAACCCAAAGCTAAAAGGCCCTATTTTGACCTAAACCAAACCTAACCCAAATGATCCCAAACCCCAAAATCAAAGCCCAACCAAAGTCAAAACTCCTTTGAAACACTCTCATAAACATTTCCCAACATTTATTTTACATCAATTTCAACCCTAGCCCAACATTGGCCCAACTTGGCCCACTTGGGCCTATGTTGGCCGATTCACCAAAAGAACCCAAATTCAACCCAATTCAAACCCAAATCACTCCCAATTTGCTCCAAGTCACTCATGACTCATCCATGACAAACAACTTCTTGGTTTGGCCCAATCCTTCACAAATTCCCCATCCATAAATTTATTTCCAAACCAAAAGCCCACTTTTCTTAAACCTTCCTAAAGCCCATCTCCACCAAAAATCCAAATGGCAAAATTAATCTAAGGCCCATATGACAAATTCTCTTCATCATGCATTCAATTAAAATCATCCCTAAGTCCTAATCCAATGATCAAATAATTCTAAATAAAGCTTCATCCAACTTTCCACCAAAATGTCCAAAATCCTTAAAATCCATTTTTATGAAGTTGACTAAACTTTTCCCAAGCCAAATGGAGTTTTCATGAATGAGCTATTCACAAGCCACATGGCCATGAAAGCTCGGGCATGTGACCATGCCATTAATGCAAAAGGAGGGGCTCCTTTCCTAATCTTTCATTAAGCCTTTTTAACCTTATCTATGACACACACTAAACCATGTTTAGCCACTCCCATCATGGATAGAGACCATACCATTCTCTCTTGGCCGACCCAACTCGATCCTCTCGCCCAAAATCGTGCCATGGGGAGGTGCACCCAACCCAAACCACATTGACCAAATTGAAGCCAAAATGACCCCTTCCCCATTCCATTTTAATTCAGCCTTTACACATGGCACTACACTGATCGCACAAACCTCCAGCCCCCGACCCACTCGGACTCCGAGGGTGACCCATGCCTGCCGGCCACCGCTCGTCACCGAAAACACCATGGTCGAGACCTTTAGAGGAGCCAAACTGAATTCCACCTTCGCCGAGCCGCCCCATGCCCAATGGCCACCATGGTCGTTCTTCCCATGACTCGCAGTGCTCGATCCCAACCCTCGTCATCCCCGAGGCTCTCCACCACCTCTATTTAAACCCGACCCCTCATCGCCATGAGAAGAGAGTTGCACAAACATTGCCGAAACTCGCCAAAATTGTTCCAAACCCTTCTCCACCCTTAGAGCAGTTTTTGATCCCGTTGTCAATTTTCCCTAATCCCCACCGACAAAATCCAATTTCAACTCGAAATTCCACCCAAAACCAGACACTTCTTCACAAAGGAGCTCAATCCCAATTGATTGGTTCTACACCTTCACCGTACCAAGGGAAGGTGGGTCACCAGCGAAAGCCCCATTTCCTGTGCCACTCAGCTGCTCCGCCTCCAAGCTTTGTGATCGGCCGTGGTCGAATCATACCTAGACACCACCGACTCGGTAGAGACTTCATCTCGTGAGCTTGCTAGGATCCAATCAAAGGTGCAACAACCCCTCGCATCGAAGCCACACTTCCTCTCGAGCAAAGGTATGAGCTACCTTCATTCCGAGCTTCTCGAGATTCTCCATTTCAAATGCTTTAATTTCAATGTACGATAACCGTATAGATGTGTTCGTCTCTTCAAGACGAATCCATGTAGCATAAGAACATGAAAATCCATTGAGTATCGAGTGAGATATTGGTGATTTATGTGGAATTTGCCTTGTGAGGACACTGCACGATGAACGGATGCCGTCCATCCAATACACGCGCGGATCGACGACCAGGATCGCGTCGGATCAGAAGACGGAACGATACACGGGACCCCGGAGCGCCGAGCCGATGGCGTTGCCGAATGGGAGCGCGCCACGCGCGGCTTCTGAGCCGCCGAGGCCGACGCGACGCCGCGTGGATAAATAGAAAATTAGGGATTTTTCGATTTATTTAATTCCCTAAACTTCAAAATTCATAACTTGTGTAGGAAAATAAGAAAAATAAAACAAATATACCCTCTTGCTCACAAGAATGGGTGAGTGAGAATAATGTGGAAAAGAAATTATTTAATTTCATCAAGTATTTTATTTTTAATAATTTATTTACTCCCGCATAATTTTAATTCTCCATGCATGTATACAATTCAACGATGGTATGAGACCATATGCTTTTTGAAGCTTCGAATCGGGAACATTCTAATTTTCCAAAGTCGCAGGCCATCCCTATGAAAAGTTATTGATTTTTCAAATTCATGTTAACAAGTTGAGTATTTTAATTCCAATAAATAGCATGCTGTGAAATAAATTCTAGGAAAATTTGGGTGATGTTCCTTATGACCAGAGACCCTAGGAAAAATAGGTTTTGAGTTAGTTCATTTAAAACAACCCTAATCGCTTAAACACCCAAAATGGATCTCTAATTAATTAGAGCTAACCATACATCAAATTGACTTGAAATCAATTCTCTACTGACCTTCAGGATCATAGGAACCCACCATAAAAATTTGAGGTCAAATGGATCTGGTTAGCCCTACTAATTGGGTTGATTAAGACATTTAGTCATTTTAAACTTCAAAAATTCATAACTTTCAAAATATTTTTTAAAAATTCACCAAATTGGTTTTTGGAGCCTCTCTGATATCAGAGGAATTGAAGAAAATTAAAATTTCAATTTTCTAAAAAAGTTGATTTTTAATACATTTTAATATTTTAAATAATTAAAAATAATAAAAATCACAAAATAATAAAATTCACCAAAATATCAAATTTTGAATTTTAATCAATAGGAACAAAACCCCATATTTTTCTTAGGTCTATTTAGTGAGATATTAAATTTTAAAGCTCTAGGGCATTTTTTTAAAATTAAAAATGTATTTTCTAGCATTTTCACTAAAATAATTATAATAAATCATAGAAAAATCAGAAAATTGTAAAATTTGATTCTCTGATTTCGATATTAGAGAGATTTTTGAAAAGTATAAAATTCATTTTTCAACATTTATTTTATTTTTAAATTAATTAAAACTCCAAAACTTAAAATAATTATAATAAAAATAATATAATTCAAAAAAATCACCAAAACATTCAAGTGGTCCTCATAATATTAGAAATATCCCCACTTTTCTAAGGATAGAAACTTTCCCTTGGTTATGTTATTAAATTTTCTTGAAATTCTTATTTTACCAAAAAAATAATTATATAAATAAATTAAATACAGAAAAATCACATTTTCTCCTCTCATGTCTTTATTGACATATGAGTGAAGTCACATAAAAATTTCAAGTTCATTTCCGAAGTTCAATTTAGTGAGTTATGAAATTATTGCTTAAAGGGTAAAGTGGTAATTAAAAATTTTTAATCCTTAATTAAAACTTTAGGTTTAATAAAAAATTAACAAGTAAAATATTTGATCCTAATCTGATTTGGATGATTGAAATTTAAATAATTAAAGGCTAGAAACTCCATTAGGCAATTCAAAATAATTAAACCTTAATTAAATAATCGATTAAATTTGGAAGAATAATAAAATTGGTATTATTAAAATGGGGGATATTATTAGGAAGAGATTTATTCTTTAATTTAAAAATCCCTAAATTAATTATCTCATTAATATTAAATTCTTAATTAAATGATAACTCAAATTTAAAATATATTAAAAGACTTAATCATTAAACTAAAATTAAATTATTAAACTCTTTAAAAATTTCACTAAAATTAAAATAAAATTAAATTAAAAATTAAATTAAATTAAGTAAATTAAATTGAATTAAATTAAATTAAATTAAATTAACATTAAAAGTTGAATTAACAAATTAAATAAATAAACAAATTAAATTAAATTAAATGAATTAAATTAAATTAAATTAAATAAGTAAACCAAATTAAATTAAGTTAAACAAAATTAAAAATTAAATTAAATTAAATTAAATTAAATTAAATTAAATTAAATTGAATCAAATTAAATTAAAGTTAAATCAAATCAATTTAATTTAATGTAACATCAAATCAAAACTAAATTGAATTAAATTCAACTAAAATTAAATTAAAACTCAATCAATTAAATTAAATTAAATTAAGTTGAATTAAATATAACATCACCAAAGACATAAAAAATTCAAAATAAATCTAAAAATAACTTGAACACTATTCCAAATTTAAACCCATTAACCTAAATTAAATCATTTTAATACCAATTTATCCTCGAAAGCTTTGGTTATTATAACTCCTAAATGTAACATTAAATGAAATGTTATTTCACTTATAAAATGACATTCAAATGCTTAACCCAAGTTCACCCAATTCAACTCCAATTAACCCCAAATCTTTTCCAAATCTTCCTTAACATTCCCACAAACAAAACACTAACATGATTTGCCAAAATTTAGACCCAAACCCCACTCAAATTCAACCCAAAGCTAAAAGGCCCATTTTCGACCTAAACCCAAACCTAACCCAAATGAGCCCAAACCCCAAAATCAAAGCCCAACCAAAGTCAAAACCTCTTTGAAACACTCCCATAAATATTTCTCAACATTAATTTTACATAAATTTCAACCCTAGCCCAACATTGGCCCAAGTTAGCCCAATTTGACCTACATAGGCCCACTTACCAAATAAATCCAAATTCAAACCAATTCAACCCCAAATCACACCAAATTGACTCCAAGCCCTTCATAGAACATCCCTAAACCAATTATAACACTTATTTGACAAGGTCCTTCACAAAATCTTCACCCAAATGCCCATCCTAAAATCAAAAAGCCCATTCCCCTTAAACTTTCCTAAAAAGCCCACTTCCTTCAAATTCAAAAGCCCAAATTCATCTAAAGCCCACATGGCACTTCCCCTCATCATCCATTTAATCAAAATTGCCCCTAAGTTTCAAAGTCATCAATTAAACAATTCCAAATCAAGCCCCATACAAATTCCCATCAAAATATCAAAATTTTCTTAAATCCCTTTTTATGAAAGTGAGCCAACCTTTTCCCAAGCCATGAGCAAGCCAAATGGAGCCAAGGATGAGCCATTCACAAGCCATATGGAGCCATGAAAGTTTGGCATGTGACCATGCCATTAATGGCAAAAGGAGGAGGTCCTTTAACCATCCCCTAAGAGTCATTAGCCTTAAGCATGTTTCCCCTTAACCAAGATTTAATCCAAATATTCTTGGATAAGGACATCACCACCTCTCGACCAGCTAGCCTAACCGATCTTCTCAGCCCAAGACCACCATGGGGAGGTGAACCCAGCCCAAACAAATGGGTTGACCAAACCTAGCCAAGTATAGCCTTTCCCCCATTCCATTTCAATCCAAACACTTTACACATGTCCAACTCCACTCGACTTCACCAACTTCAAGCCCCGGACTCCCCGACCCCGAAGGTGACCCATGCCTCGCCGGCCACCCGCCCGGATCGCCGGAAAACACCATGGCCGAGACCTCGGGAGGAGCCAAACTTTGGAATTCCACCTTGCCGAGCTGCCCCATGCCTAATGGCCACCATGGCTATTCTTCTCATGACCGCAGCAACTGATCCCAACCCTTGGCCATCCCCGGGAGGCTCTCCAGCCACCTCTATTTAAACCCGACCCCTCACGGCCATGAGAGGAGAGTTGCACAAACCTTGCCGAAACTCGCCAAAATTGTTTCAAACCCTTCTCCACCCTTAGAGCAGCTTGATCCCCACCGTCAATTTGCCCTAATCCCCACCGACAAAACCTAATTTCTCAACCGAAATTCCACCCAAAACCAGGACACTTCTCCACAAGTGAGCCAATCCCCAAATTGATTGGTTCTACACCTTCACTCGTACCAAGGGAAGGTGTCCACCAAAGAAAGCCCCATCTCTAGGCTTCCCAGCTTGCTCCCGCCTCCGGGCTTTGTGATCGGCTGTGGTCGAAATCCAACCTAGACAATTCACTGCGAATCAGGAGACTTCATCTGGAGCTTGCTAGGATCCAATCGAAGGTGCAACAACTCTCAGATCGAAGCCACACTTCTCTGAGCAAAGGTATGAGCTAATTCTTCATCCCGAGCTTCTGGAGATTCTCCATTTCAAATGCTTTAATTTCAATGCATGATAACCGTATAGATGTGTTCGTCTCTTCAAGACGAATCCATAGAGCATAAGAACATGAAAATCCATGGAGTATCGAGTGAGATATTAGGGATTTAGTGTGGACGGCTCTCGGGTGAGGACACTTGGGGACGATGAACGGATGCCGTCCATTTAATACACGCGCGGACAGACGGCCAGGATCGTGTCGGATCAGAAGGCGGAACGATACAGCGGGCCTCGGGAGCGCTGAGTCAGATGGCGGTGTCGAATGGGAGCGCGCCACGCGGCGTTTCGGAGCTCCCGAGGTTGACGCGGCGCCGTGTGGATAAATAGAAAATTAGGGATTTTTTCTGATTTATTTAATTCCCTAAACTTCAAAAATTCATAGCTTTGTGTAGAAAAATCAGAAAAATAAAATAAAAATACCCTCTTGCTCAGTGAACAGAGGAGAATAATGTGGAAAAGAAATCATTTAATTTCACCAAGTATTTTATTTTTTATAATTTATTTACTCTCTGCATACATTTAATTCTCCATGCATGTATACAATTCACCATGGCATGAGATCATAGGGCTTTTGAAGCCTCTGAATTTGGGAACATTCCCTGAATTTTCCAAAGTCGAGGCCATCCCTATGAAGAGTTATTGATTTTTCAAGTTCATGTTACTCGTTTTGAGTATTTTAATTCCAATAAATAGCATGTTGTGAAATAAATTCTAGGAAAATTTGATGATGTTCCTTATGACCAGAGAACCCTAGGAAAAATAGGTTTTGAGTTAGTTCATTTAAAACAACCCTAATTGGATTAAACACTCAAAATAGGTCTCTAATTAATTAGAGCTAACCATACATTAAATTGACTTCAAATCAATTCTCCACTGACCTTTAGGATCAGAGGAACCCACCATAAAAATTTGAGGTCAATTGGACTTGGTTAGCCCTACTAATTGGGTTGATTAAGCCACTTAGTCATTTTAAAATTTAAAAATTTATAACTTTCAAAATACCTTTCAAAAATTCACCAAATTGGTTTTGGAGCCTCTCTGATATTAGGGGAATCTAAGAAAATTAAAATTTCAATTTTCTAAAAAAGTTGATTTTTAATATTATTTTAATATTTTTAATAATTAAAAAATAATAAAAATCACAAAAATAATAAAATTCACCAAAATGTCACATTTTTAATTTTAATCACTTAGGAACAAACCCCATATTTTTCTTATGTCTATTTAGTGAGATATTAAATTTTAAAGCTCTAGGGTAATTTTAAAATTAAAAAAATGTATTTTCTAGCATTTTCACTAAAATAATTATAATAAATCATAGAAAAATAATAAAATTGTAAAATTTGATTCTCTAATTTCCTTGATATCAGAAAGATTTTTGAAAAATATAAAATTCATTTTTCAACATTTATTTTATTTTTAAATTAATTAACACTCCAAAACTTAAAATAATTATAATAAAAATAATATAATTCAAAAAATCATCAAAATTGGTCCAAGTGGTCCTCTGGTCATTAGGAATGTCCCCTAATTTTCTTAAGGACAAAAAATTTCCCTTGGTCATGTTATTAAATTTTCCTTGAAAATCTCTATTTTCTACCAAAAATAATTATATAAATAAATTAAATACAGAAAAATCACATTTTCTCCTCTCATGTCTTTATTGACATATGAGTGAAGTCACATGAAAATTTCAAGTTAATTTGAGTTCAATTTAGTGAGTTATGAAATTATTAAGCTTAAAGGGTAAAAATGGTAATTAAAAATTTTAATCCTTAATTAAAACTTTAGGTTTAAAAAAATTAATAAGTAAAATATTTGATCCTAAACTGATTTGGATGATTGAAATTTAAATAATTAAAGGGTAGAAACCCATTAAGCAATTTAAAATAATTAAACTTTAATTAAATAATTGATTAAATTTGGAAGAATAATAAAATTGGAATTATTAAAATAGGGATATTATTAGGAAGAGATTTGTTCTTTAATTTAAAAATCCCTAAATTAATCATTTCATTAATATTTAATTCTTAATTAAAATGATAACTCAAATTCAAAACATTAAAAGACTTAATCATTAAACTAAAATTAAATTGTTAAACTCTTTTAAAAATTTCAATTAAAATTAAAAAATAAAATTAAATTAAAAATTAAATTAAATTAAGTAAATTAAATTGGATTAAGTTAAATTAAATTAAATTAAAATTAAAAGTTGAATTAAATTAAAGATTAAATTAAATTAAATTAAATAAACAAATCAAATCAAATTGAATGAATAAATTAAATTAAATTAAATTAAATAAATAAAACCAAATTAAATTAAGTTAAACCAAATTAAAAAATTAAATTAAATTAAATTAAATTAAATCAAATTAAATTAAAATTAAATCAAATCAAATTAATTTAATGTAACATCAAATCAAACTAAATTAAATTAAATTGAATTAAATAGAATTAAAACTCAATTAAATTAAATTAAATTAAATAAAATTGAATTAAATAACATCACCAAAGACATAAAGAATTCAAAATAAATCTAAAATAATTTGAGCACTATTCCAAATTTAAACCCATTAATGGAAATTAAACTAAATCACAAATCATTTGAACACCAATTTACTCTCAAAAGCTTTAGTTATCATAACTCCTAAACAGAATATTAAATGAAATGTTACTTCACCTATAGGATATTCAAATGTCCTAATTCACTGAGCAAGATAACAAAACTTGAATTCCGGACGATTAATTCATTTATATAATTAAACCCATTTGGACTTAAAACAATCCTAGAAATATTGAAAAGATGTTTAAGATTATTCTTAAGCACTTCCTCAATATGATAGGACATTTATAAGAACAATTGGACTTAATTGTTCTTTAATGAAGAAAATCGTCCTCAAACCAAAATACAAAGACCTAGACGTCATAGGAAATGACTAGCTATAGGATTAGGAATTTGGTAGAAAACCATAACCCTTCCCTTAGCTTTACCTAGGAACTTGTTTAAGTATTCTAATTGTGTTTTAAGTGCAGCTTGGGATGACGGGAAGACCCTCCAGTACGCTTTTATTTTATTGCAATTTACTTTCCGCAATTTACTTTCCCGCAATTTACTTTCTTGCAATTTATTTAACCGCATTGCACTTACTTTTTCTTGCATGATAAACAACTGTTGCATGAAAACCCACACCTTTAGGATAGTCCCTAAAATTGAAACCAAAACTAAGTTAAAAGTTATTGCAAGATAAAATTCACCGCCACAACATTTCAAAATATAAAACAACTCAAAATTTAATCACAAACGAACACAAAACTACAATTACAACTAAATTAAAACGTCCCGTTGGATGATCGGAATACCTCGGATGATGTAACCTACGTGTTGCTAACGGGATTTCCCACGGTCTAAATGAAAGTGTGGAACTCATTCGGTTGAGTTTAGAAAATTCATCCGGACTAAGTGAATCCGATAAAAATAATGATGCCGAAGGATGGAACCGTGGATCTTAACCGGTGTCGTTATAATCAACTTTAAGATTTGTTTTAATTAAAACATGAAAAACACTTGGAAATTAAGACTTCTCTAAACCAAAACACTTTTCTCATCCCCCGATTTATGACTTCTAAAACTAAACCTCTCGCAACAACAAGGAGCTCGGAGCATGGTGGGCAACGACGGCCATCGTCATCGCAAAACTCGAGTCTACTTCAGCAAAACTTTCTTAGAATTAAAATAACTAAGCCATAGGACTTCGAGGTAGTTTGCCTAGTGCAACATAAACCCTCAACCTTTGTTAGGCATTTGCATGATCAGGTCATGTAAATTAAGCCCTAACCGGTTTTAAGATTCCAAGGTAGTCGTCTGATACGACATAAACCCTCACATCTTCTACGCTATTTGTATGATTCTATCATATAAATTTAAGCCCTAATTAATTAAAATTGGCAAGATCAAAACATTTAAATAAATATTAGGACTTTCCTAAATTCAAGCCAAAATAATAGGATAGTCGGGAGATTACCGAAGTTCACTTCGAATCTGTGATTTCTCCTACTTTTCTTCCTTTGAATTCCCAAAACAAAATGTTCCAAACTTGATCCATTCCCTATTGAAATTCCAAAATTCAATTCTTCGAAAACTTAAACTTTAAAATTCTTGAGAGTAGAATTATTGATTATTATCGAGAGTTTTCTTAGGTGATTCCCGTCACTTAAGATGTAATTAACTATAGGGGCTTGCCCTTATAGGGAATTTTAAAGAACCTGGGTAATATAAACCCTGTTTAATGCTTTCATATTAAGCAGGGGAATTTGTCGGCTTATAAAATTGGTTCGCAGACCAAACGGATGTCACAAATCTTCTAGTTTATTTAATCGAACCCCACCGTCAAGCAGTGTGTCTATCCTTAGGGATAGATACACGGTTTGTGGTGCGGTGCTCGTTTATATAAACTATTTGGGATGTGAGATCGGTTTGATTTCATATCTTAAGACCTTCAAATTTAAAATTATTTTCAAGAATCAAATACTACTTTTCTAATTATTTATTTAAATTAAATTAAAAATTAGCCGCACAATTTCTGTTAGGCGACCCCTTTTTCAAAAATTAATACAACACACCAAACCTAAAAATATGCCGACAATTTCTGGCGACTCCGCTGGGGACAATTCCACTCTCCATTTTAGTCAAATAATTTTGCTTTCGAAAATCGGTAGTGTATCCATGTCCCTAATGGATCGAACTACCCTTCTTTCCGTTGGGATACTATGTTCATTTCTACCTCGAACAAGTATAGCCAACATTCTCGGATTTAGGAACCACCGTTTAGACACCCCTAAACAGAGAGGTTCCGAGATCCTTTTACCTCATTTCTGAGGTGGGGTGGACCCCCAATAGGTGTTAGTTTAGGAATGATCCTTCGAGTCGAGAAGTCTTGCTTAAGACTCTCTTTTCCTTTCCAACTCTGAATCAGATTCCTTACCTTCTCTACACCTTTGAACATTCCGTTCTAAATAAATGAACCCTCTAATAAATGATTCTTTTAACAAATGATTCCTTCTTATAAATACATGAACAAGAATGTGTTCGGACTCTTTTCAATTCCTTTCTTTTCGTCCTAAAGAAAAGAAGCATAACTTGGGACTGACAACCAGAATCTACCCTGTGAAATGGAAGCCCCAAAGCCGATTTTCTCCTTCACCAATGGACCGGACTTCGCCGTCTATAAGGACGAGCCGCCCGACAATGGGATCATCCGATTTGGACAAGGATTTGAAAACACGAACGTCAAGATCACCGACGTCTCCCTCTTTGCACTGACGAACAAGGTATCTGAAGCTGAGGAGCCACTGCTTGAGTTCAACCTTAGGTCGACCCAAGAGTTTCCTCCCCGCAAAGGATCCCGACTAAGAGGAGTACCGCTCGTCCGCAGGAGGACTGTTCTTACTACCCCCACCGGTCTAGTTGTTTCTGCACCTACCCCGACTTCTGCCAAATCAAAGGGGAAAGAAATCCGTAATTATGGTAAACCTGTTACCGTGGAGGGTACAGATCTTCTTGTAAGACCTTCTCGTTTTCGAAATCGGGTCCAGCTCAAAGATTCCGTCACTAACAAGGACCCAAAGAAGAAACAGAAGTAGAAGGATAGCTAGAGAAGCCAGAGCTGCTGAGATTGCTTTCCTAGAGGAAATTCCAGAACTGTTAGAATATACACCGCTGCCAGAATATACACCGCTGCCAGAATATACACCGCTCTTGGGAGGAAGCAGGTTCCATCCCCTCTCCGCCGCAGAGGATGAGGAGAATGTTCGCAAGATTGCTGCCACATTACCTCAGCCCGCATATTACAACGATAGCCACAAGAAAAAGACTAGAACTACGCCGTTTGCTCGACTGCAAACTTTGGTAGAAAAGTTAGCAAAGAAGGAAAACCGCCCCGTATCGGAGATTCTACGAAGGATAGGGCGGGTGCCGCCAAATCCCGTCTCGGGCCCCGAGTAGAACCCGCCATCATGACGTAAAAGCCAAGCAAAAGAATGAAGGCTAGTCCGCCCGTTGTTGTCTCGTGATTACGGATTAGGGAGGATACCACCTTCCAAAGCATTCGGCCGACGCACCATCTCGGTCCTAGACCTTCTGCTGCTAGAAGGATGGTAGGGCGTCCCACTACTGTGCGCTTAAGACCGAAACAAGTAGCTCGAGAAAGAAAGTCTCGCCGAGAGGCCGGAATCCGAAGAAAGTGCTACCGCGATAAAGGGGACTCGTGAAAAGGGGACCCGGCAGCCTATCGCACGACAACCGCAAAGACACACGTAAAGCCCCGCTAGAAGATGCCATGGAAAAGTCGAGAACCGATATCCGACGGTTGGCAAAAGAAAGAGAAGAAAAGTTCGGAGACGAGATTGATTCATCGGAATTCATGGACGACGAATATGCGTAAATCAACATGGTCGAGACACGAGCTTCATCGCCTTCGCAAGGTGCTCCCCGCAGCTCGCGAAAGAGAGGAGCCGTAACCGATGAGAAGGCGACTTCGAGAAAAGACGACACGATCGCTCAAATGGCGAAAAGGATGGAAGAGATGGTCGTAGCTCCGGCCACTCTCCGCAGTCAAGTACAACCACAAAGAGAGACACCCCGCGAGGTCATTCACATCGTAGACGGAGGAAAGGAGATTACATCCGTCACTGGGGATGATCACTCGAAAAGGATACAACACAAAGTATGATCCCCGAAAAGGATATCAAGAACTTGGTGGAACAAGCAAGTGCGAGAAGCCTTAGCACAATCGAAGAGCGGGACATCCATTCGGACGGGTAGACCTTACCCGTAAGAATTCGACCCCGTCCAATACCCGAAAGGCTTCGTACCACCTCTCGTTCAAGACCTTCGACGGAACCGGGAACCCCCGACAACATGTTGCACACTTTCGTGCCGCTTGTTGTAATGCCGGCGGGAGCGATGCATTACTCTTCCGACAGCTCGTCGCCAGTCCGTCGAGAATCGCCTTCGACCGGTATGCAATTACCAAATGGTTCGGTGAAGACGTTCTCAGAACTAGAGAACCTCTTCATCAAGCGATTCACCGGAGCTCAGCACCACATCACTATAGGTGATTTAGTGGTAGAGAAACAAAGGCCGAATGAAACTTTGGTGGATTACATACTTCGATGGAGGAACTTAAGCATGAAGTGTGAACCACAACTGCAAGAACAACATGCAGTCGGCATTTTACTTAAAAGCATTCACGGCCCGATAGCACTTCTCCTCAAAGGATTCACTATTAAGACTTTCGAGAAGTTGTTAAGCAAGGTCGGAAGCTTGCAAGAAGAGGCGAAGCAATTAAGTTTCACCGACAAGACGGACAAGCAGAAGCCGGTGAAGACCTTCGAAAATAAGTCTGGGATCGTTGCAGCAGTTGACAAAGGCAAGCAACTGATGTAAATACCACCGTAACGGCCGCAAGAACTACAACAGCAATTACCAAGCAACCCCGGTCCAGCTATCGAGCCATCTCCGCAAGTATGAACAACCGCCTCGTCCGCAATGTACATTAAGGGAGCTTCGAGCAGTGGAATATCCATTCAAGAATAAAGCAAAGGCCGAAAATGTTCCTTAGTCCGAGGAAGACTCCGCATTTCCAGCTGCCGAGCCTAAAAGACCAGAGGAAGTCAACAAGAAAGGTGATCCCAACTTTTGCCCCTACCACCGGATGCTTGGGCACAAGATAGAAGATTGCATTACCTTTAAAAGTTGGCTCAACGACAACCTTCGGAAAGGGAATATAATAATCCCGAAGGAGTACATGAAGGAACCCCAGAAAGGAGGTTCCGTCAATGTTATCTCAACTGAGCCCATCATTCCGATAGATCCCTATACGACTGACGATGGATGGACTACCGCCTGGACGAGGTCTTCGAAGAAGATTTTAGACAGCATCCGAACCGCCTCGGTGCGAACTTCAATTCAGAGTTCAAGACCTGTTAAGCTGGTACTATCACTTGCGATAGAAGATCCACCTCAACAGGAGACGATTGAAGAGAAGAAGAAAATCGACGAAGAAGAGAGGACCGAGACTCCTAAGGCTAGACTAGGGGCTGCTTATCCTAGGATAGTTGTTTTCGATTCGGGGAGAAATCCTCGAACCTCTCGATTTTGTATGATTATCTCGCTCACTTCGGTGGGATCATATAATGATAAGGGTGATGGTGTTGGCTACGTTTTGACTGTTTCTAACGATTACGTAACTAGCGACAATCCGGACATCGATTTCGATACCAACGACAATTCTCAAATCATACACAATCTCGACGATCAAAATAACGAAGAAGACATCCATCAAGGAGGCTACGAAAGCTCAACAAGCAACGAATCTATCTGCAAGTTTTGAGGAGCTCCAGTCACAATAGAGTTAGAGCTCTCAGATTCTGAAGATAATACAGAAGAACCTGTCATTCCGATTCAGGAGGAGACACCGGCGAACTCAACACTAGATTCAGAAGAAATTACAGAAGTCAACTTAAGAAGTGGAAGAGTTATACCTCCAAGAATGGGTCCAAAGGACAAAGGAAAGCAGGTGGTTGTTCAAGAAGAACCAACCCCAGCAGAAGAAATACCCGTTCGAGAAGAAGCCGAGACATATGGAAATAAAGTGGACTACAACGTGCTAGCCCATCTTAGGAAACTACCGGCCAAACTGAGCATTTACGATGCTCTCATCTTATCAAAGGAGATGAGAGAAGCTCTGATTAAGGCCTTACTTGATCCGGAAATTTGCTTAGCTCAAATGGCCGGAGATTCCTTAGATGAGGTTTGCTCGTTAAAAGAACAGCGAGGCGTTACCTTCACGGACGAATGACCTACTACTTGGGATGCCAGATCACAACCGACCGTTGTACATTTCAGTTACAATTGGTAAGTTTACGCTCTCCAGAGTATTGGTGGATCCAGGAGCATCAATCAATATAATGAATCTTCGAACACTAGCATATTTGGAAATTGATGCTCGCGAGCTCGAAGCAGACAAAATGTTATTAAGAGGATTCAACCAGAAAGGAGAAAGAGCCCTCGGGTCAATAACGCTATCGATGAAGACCGGTGACTTAGCAAAGACAACCGTAAAATTTCACATAATCGATTCGTAGACATCGTTCAACGCTCCGCCGGGCCGACCGTGGATACATGAAAACAGGATGGTACCATCATCTCTCGCATCGTTGCATCAAATACTACGATGGAGGGGAACAAAGTGCATCAAAGGCGACTTACAACCATTCTCCGTACATGAAATTGGAATCCATGAAGATGCAACTTATTATGCACCACCGAAGAAAACGATCTTCTCCGGAGATATCGTAACAAATGAAGCAAAGAAAGTTCGTGACGACGAAGAACCTGAAGTTCTAGTCCAACAGCTCACTCACCACTCCCTTACGGCGAGATGGTGAAGGTTTCTCCACAACTCGCATCCGAGGTCGAGGCCGGGGACGAGGTCGTGGTAGAGACGCTAGGACGATTGGACGAGGAAACCAGCCATCAATGTTGATTGGGAAGATAGTTCTGAAGAAGAAAAAGAAATCAAGCAAGAAGCAGCAACAATAAGTCAGAAGAAGCCGCAATTCAAGATCTCCCTCGAAGATGAGAAGAACGAAGAATACAAATCAATGTACGAGAAGATTAACCACTACGTACATACTATGACCCTAACCCCGATCCATTCTAATAAGATCGAGGGTATGGTGGTCAAAGAGGTACGTAACGACGGTGCAAGGCCAATCAAATTCTACCGTGGTGCTTCTTCCTCCAAAACCGAAAATAATGTACAATTCGAAGATGTCACTTCATCAGAATTAATGGAATTACCTTTTGAGTGGTACTCTCCCTGTGTTCAAAATTTAATTCAGCGTGGTTTCTTACCTCGACAATGGACAAAAGGCCAATCACAACATTTTGAAAAATTATGGAATAATTCCGGTCGTCCACCCAATTCAAAGTATGGACTCGGATTCGGCACAGTAGGATCAGTCGACGATACTGAATTTTGTTTGGTTGTCACTTGCGAATCCAATGAAAGCTGCATGGAAACTACAGACGAACTCGAAGATGTACAAATTGGAGACGCTCCACCAGAATTCGAAGAAGAAATCAAATCTACAATAGATGAGTTAACGGAAGTTAACTTAGGTACTAGCGAAGAGCCTAGACCTACCATTGTTAGCTCCTTACTCAATAAAGAAGACTCCAAAGAAATAATCAAATTATTAATGGAATTTAAAGACTCGTTTTGCTTGGAACTATGACGAGATGCCAGGATTAGCTCCGCAGGTTGCAGTCCATAAGCTAGAGTGGATCCTACTTCGTCCCGTCCGACAAGGTCCCGTAAGAATGCGTCTAGAAATTGAACAACAAGTCATAGCCGAAGTTAAAAAGCTAATAGACGCTAAATTTGTCCGTGAAGAACAATACCGGACTTGGCTAGCCAATGTAGTGCCGCACGTAAAGAAGAATGGTCGATCAGAATTTGTGTGGATTTCAGAGATTTAAACAAGGCATGTCCAAAAGATGAATTCCTCTACCGATCCCGAATTAATGATCGACATTGCTTCAACACATGAGATATTCTCATTCATGGATGGATCTTCGTGATACAACCGGATAAAAATGGCTCCGTAAGATGAAAAGCTTACAAGCATTCAAAACGCCGATCGGAGTATTTTGCTACACGTTGATGCCATTCGGATCGAAGAACGCAGGAGCAACCTACCGCAGAGCAATGACAAGAATTTTTGATGATCTCATCCACAATCAAGTCGAATGCTACGTGGACAATGTGGTCATCAAAAGCAAAGTTAAGGACAACCACCTGTATGATTTGAGAATTGTTTTCGAACGGTTAAGACAATTTAACCTTAAGATGAATCCCTTAAAATGCGCCTTCGGCGTCACCTCCGGAAATTCTTAGGATTCGTTGTCCGACATCGTGGAATTGAAATCGACCCGGAGAAGATTAAAGCTATCTTAGAAATGCCGCCTCCCAAAACCTTAAAACAACTACGATCTTTTCAAGGGAAGCCGGCATATCTTCGACGCTTTATCTCAAACCCGTCGGTAGGTGTCAGCCTTTCTCAGCACTAGTTAAAAAGGACGCCAAATTCATTTGGGAAGAGAAATGCCGAAGGCCTTCGAGGACATTAAACAATATTTAATGACACCTCCCGTCTTAGCAGCCCCGGCCTCGTGTAGACCGCCGATACTTTACACCGTGGATTTAGACGACTCTCTCGGAGCCCCGTTAGCCTAGAGTCAATGATGAGGGTAAAGAAAATGCTCTTTACTACTTAAGCCGTCGTTTACTTCCGACGGAAGTAAGGTATCCCGCAATTGAAAAGCATTGTTTGGCCCCGATCTTCGCCGCTCAAAAGCTCGTGCACTACATGCTTTCTCATAAGGTCAACTCTGATCTCGAAATTTAATCCATTGCAATACTTCGATGACTCGTCCGACACTTTCCGGCAGACTTGCCAGATGGTCAATGATATTATTACAATTCGATATAACTTTCGTGCCTCTTCGTGCCGTAAAGGGACAAGCCTTAGCAGACTTTCTCGCAGCACACCCTTTGCCGGCAGAATCTCCTCTCAATGACGATTTGCCAGATGAACAAATAATGAATCTAGAAGACCCTGATGATCGACGTTGGGAATTGTATTTCGACGGAGCATCTTCAGCACACAAAGACGAAGAATCGCAAGTGATAGTGCCCGGTAAGGCAGGAATCGGGCTAATCTTTATAACACCGGAGCGAGGGATGTTAAGATACTCCTACCACTTGACAGAGCCGTGTACAAATAATGAAGCAGAATACGAAGCCCTCATAACAGGACTGGAATTAACCATTCAAATGGGGATAACAGACATCAACATCTACGCGGATTTGCAGTTAATCATTCAATAGATCGCCGGACAATACAGAATTTTAAAAGCCAAGACTCGAACAATACTTCCAAGATGCCATACAACTATTGGAACGTATTCCAAATGTAACGATCTACAAAATTCCCGTAAAAGAAAATGCTTTAGCAGATGCTTTAGCCTCGTCTCGCAAAAGAATTTGCCTCGTTTGCAAGATGAATCAGTTGAAGTGTCGGCTCACGGACGTCGGGTCCTATCACAGACTCGACATAGACACAATACACAAATCGAAAAAGAAAAAGAATCGACTGCAAGTAGTGACAGAAAACACGGAAGATTGGCGACGACCATCGATGAACTCACCCGCAAACAGGAAAGCTACCAGACGATAGGTCGCTAGCCCATCGCATCAAGAAAAGAACTCGTCTTACGCATTAATAAACAACACATTGTACGTAAGGTCTTTTGATCAAATGTGGCTAAGGTGCCTAAGCGGGTCCGAGGCCCGTGAAATTGTTAAGGAAGTGCATTCGAGACTCCGTGGCGCTCACCGGTTGGGTCCGAAGATGAAAATGAAAATTAAAAGACTAGGGTACTACCGGCCCTCGATGATGACCGACCGCATGAAAATCGCCAAGAGCCGTCACCAATGCCAAGTGCACGGAGTGGTTCTACACCAACCTCCAAATGTGCTACATCCGACAATCGCGTCATGGCCATTCGAATGTCGGGGCACGTGATATAGTGGGTCCAATAGAACCACCATCTTCGAAAGGACATCGTTTCATTCTTGCGGCTACGGATTACTTTTCCAAGTGGGCAGAGGCGGCTCCACTTAGAGAAGTGAAAGCACACCACGTGCTACAGCTTTTCAAGAACCAAGTTGTCTACCGTTTCGGAGTGCCGCGCAGATCATCTCGTATAATGGGTCGACATTCAGAAGCACGCAAATCAACAATTTTTTCAGGAGACACGGAATCGACTGGCGATACTCAACAATTTACTACCCAAGAGCAAACGGCCTCGCTGAGGTTTTTAATAAAACTCTCGTTCAAATCTTAAAGAAAACTTTGGACGATAATAAGAGGAATTGGCACGAGAAGTTGTTAGAAGCCTTATGGGCCTACCGGACGACCTTCAGAACTCCTACTCAAGCTACACCTTACGCTCTGGTGTATGGGTCCGAGGCAGTGTTACCTTTAGAGGTTCGAGCCTTCCTTAACTCGGAATTGCAGCTTGGAAACAAGATCACGACAGAAGAAAACGCCAAATTACGACTAGAAGAATTAGAAAGCCCGGAAGGGAAAAGACTTGCAGTGCAGCGAGAATTTAGAACTATACCAAGCTAAGATGGTTCAAGCCCATGACAAACCGGGTCCGCCCAAGAACCTTCAAAGTTGGTGACTTAGTTCTCGTTCTCAAGAGACCTATCCTCGCACACCGTAAGATAGGAGGAAAATTTGAACCCACTCGGGAAGGGCCGTTTGTGGTTGAAGCAAAGATACTCGGGAGGTTCCTACCGGGCTAGTTAATTGCCGGGGAGAACGACATATGCTTCCGATCAACGGACGATACTTGAAAAAGTATTACGCTACCTGATGTTTTGAAGGAATGAATTCTTCATCCCTAAAAAACACGGGCGAAGTAATTACTTATGATTGAGTCCGAACCCAAAAATAATAAAATGTGCTAAAATAAATAAAATCGTGATAATAAAGTTTTCCTTGTTTTCTTTTCCAAATCAAAATCTCTTTCCTGATCTTATCCCACTTCATGCCTGTTAAATTTAAAAATATAAGAGTAATTAAAAAAAAAACTGTCTTTAATAAACATTTTCTTAATGTTCTTGTTCTTAGTACAGCCCCTGATCCTTTTCCTTGTCTTTTCGCAGGGAAATGTCGAACGGGCGGTTGGTCCTGAACTTTAAGAATGGCGTAAGCCTTGCACTCGATGAAAAGAGGGTGAAAGATGGAGCGATAATCGAGATTGACTCGGATTTCGCACCAGCGAGCCTACAAGACGAGGAAAGTGACCGGGTCCCAGCTGACCGAGAAGAACCGCCCGGCAGACAGTGATGAAAGTGGGTGGCCCAAGCCACCAATCCAAGAAGAAGAAAAGAAAGGCAAATACTGAAGAAGACAAGAAAATAAAATCTGTAGTCGCTACAGCAGAGGGCAGGCTTGTCAGTGCCGTGCCCACGGAGATTCAAGAAGTACGGAGAGCTACTCTCACAGCAACGCAACGAAGAAATAAGAATCACCGTATCCGTAAGATGTTAACAAAACTAGCCGCGGACCGGCGCGACGAGACAGCTTACTACCGCCGCACGTACACTTCAAGGACACCGGTTCACCGAGAACCGGAAGAAAGGAGGCTAGCTCCTAGGATAACGTAAAGGACCGGGAAATCTCCGGAAGATCGAAGAAAGAAGGCTACCACGCCACCGGATAGAACCACCGAGTGATGCATGACCTTGTTGCGAAGCAACCCCGGGGATGTCCCGACAGCATCATCCCCGAGGAGCCGAGGTATGCGGGAGAACGTGAAGGGATTGAACCGTATATCCCACAATATGTCACCAGTGCCTCGCCATCCGCGGATCATTCCGGAATACGAGCCGGAGAGGATGCAAAATGTTGAAAAGAAAACCTTTGAATACTTCGAGAGAATTAGAGGCGAAGGATCAACATACTAGAGGGCCTCGAGCTACATACGGACGTATTCTCGCAGTATGAACAACAACGAAATCGTGGATTGTATCCGGGATTTGAAAAGAATGGGCCGAGCAAGGCCGCCTAAGGGAAAATACCTACTCGTAACCCCGGAGATGGATGCCAAGGAAGGGAAGAATCACAATACAATGCGGATGTCGCTACAACTTTCGTTGAAGACAGGAAGGGAAACCCACCGGGAATACTCCGTCATGGGCAAGTGGATCCGATGCCATTAGTCATCAAGAGAATGGTAAAGAGATTGATAACATGGAGGGTACTGCCAGCAGATTGCATACCCAATAGTTGCATTATCAACATCTACAAACAGGGTGACTGCATACCCCGACATATAGATCACCACGACTTTGTCAGACCCTTCTGCACGGTCTCTTTCCTGAACGAGTGTAACATCATGTTCGAATCCGACCTCCGGATAGCAGGCCCGGTGTGAGTTCCGAGGGCCGTTGAAGATACCTTTACCGGTAGGTTCCGTCATGATACCGAAAGGCAACGGAGCAGTATATCGCTAAGCATTGCATACCAGGAGTACCAGTGAAGCGGATCTCAGTTACTTTCAGGAGAATGGACGACAGGAAGACACCTTACCATTTCCATCCAGACTCAGAGCTAGAGAACCTCCGGCCTTACGAGCTGTGAGTTACATGGGAAATATCACACCTCCAACGTACATCCAGCCGGCATCCTTGCCAAGGATGGCTTGGAAGGTGATGTTATTAACCATGTACTCCACTATTTAGACATGGATTTTTGACAGATGCTTCTTTGGATGGATCAACAAAGATCATACATAGTCCGTTTTGAGTCTACATGGATTGTATGAGATGTATTCCAGATCGAGTTGTATGATGTATCTTCAACATGATTGGAATGAAAGTGACCATGTCACATTTTTGGCCTTCACCTCTTTTATGCAAATTGGTTGGGAAACGCCATTAAAGTTAAATGAACATCGAACAAAGAACAGAAAAGAAATAAAAAGAAGAATAAAAGAAAACTTTCTAAAAAAAAAAATCTAAAAATGACGAAAACCAAATTCACATGAACATTAAATAAATGATAAAATAAAATTTGAATCATTAAAAGATAAACAAAATCAACATAAATTTTAAATCAAATCTTAAATCAAAATTTCAACCGAGTTCAAACTCATCCTTCCAAATTTCAAATTCAATCTTTCCAGATTTCAAATCTCAATCAAATTTCAAATTCAATATTTCCAAATTTCAAATCAAATCTACATCAAATTCAAACTTTTGGGTAGAGGATTTTACATCCAAGACTGCACTGCTTTAGGATTCTTTCCCTATTGCACTGAAATACATCAAATTCAAACTTTTGGGTCGAGGATTTTACATCCAAGACTCGCACTCGCTTTAGGATTCTTTCACTATTGCACCGAAATACATCAAATTCAAACTTTTGGGTCGAGGATTTTACATCCAAGACCGCATCGCTTTAGGATTCTTTCCCTATTGCACCGAAATACATCAAATTCAAACTTTTGGGTCGAGGATTTTACATCCAAGACCGCACCGTTTTAAAATTCTTTCCCTATCGCACCGAAATACATCAAATTCAAACTTTTGGGTCGAGGATTTTACATCCAAGACTTCACTGCTTTAAAATTCTTTCCCTATTGCACTGAAATACATCAAATTCAATCTTTTGGGTCGAGGATTTTACTTCCAAGACTGCACTGCTTTAGGATTCTTTCCCTATTGCACCGAAATACATCAAATTCAAACTTTTGGGTCGAGGATTTTACATCCAAGACCGCACTCGCTTTAGGATTCTTTCCCTATTGCACTCGAAATACATCAAATTCAAACTTTTGGGCCGAGGATTTTACATCCGAGACTCGCATCGCTTTAGGATTCTTTCCCTATTGCACTCGAAATACATCAAATACAAACTTTTGGGTCGAGGATTTTACATCCAAGATCGCACTCGCTTTAAAATTCTTTCCATATTGCACCGAAATACATCAAATTCAAACTTTTGGGTCGAGGATTTTATATCCAAGACTTCACTCGCTTTAGGATTCTTTCCCTATTGCACCGAAATACATCAAATTCAAACTTTTGGGTCGAGGATTTTACATCCAAGACCGCACTCGCTTTAGGATTCTTTCCCTATTGCACCGAAATACATCAAATTCAAACTTTTGGGTCGAGGATTTTACATCCAAGACTCGCACCGCTTTAGGATTCTTTCCCTATTGCACCGAAATACATCAAATTCAAACTTTTGGGTCGAGGATTTTACATCCAAGATCGCACCGCTTTAGGATTCATTCCCTATCGCACTGAAATACATCAAATTCAAACTTTTGGGTCGAGGATTTTACATCCAAGACTGCACTGCTTTAGGATTCTTTCCCTATTGCACTGAAATACATCAAATTCAAACTTTTGGGTCGAGGATTTTACATCCAAGACGGCACTGCTTTAGGATTCTTTCCCTATTGTACGTAAATACATCAAATTCAAACTTTTGGGTCGAGGATTTTACATCCAAGACTGCACTGCTTTAGGATTCTTTCCCTATTGAACTGAAATACATCAAATTCAAACTTTTGGGTCGAGGATTTTACATCCAAGACTGCACTGCTTTAGGATTCTTTCCCTATTGCACTGAAATACATCAAATTCAAACTTTTGGGTCGAGGATTTTACTTCCAAGACTGCACTGCTTTAGGATTCTTTCCCTATTGCACTGAAATACATCAAATTCAAACTTTTGGGTCGAGGATTTTACATCCGAGACTGCACTGCTTTAGGATTCTTTCCCTATTGCACTGAAATACATCAAATACAAACTTTTGGGTCGAGGATTTTACATCCAAGACTGCACTGCTTTAAAATTCTTTCCATATTGCACTGAAATACATCAAATTCAAACTTTTGGGTCGAGGATTTTATATCCAAGACTTCACTGCTTTAGGATTCTTTCCCTATTGCACTGAAATACATCAAATTCAAACTTTTGGGTCGAGGATTTTACATCCAAGACTCGCACTCGCTTTAGGATTCTTTCCCTATCGCACCGAAATACATCAAATTCAAACTTTTGGGTCGAGGATTTTACATCCAAGACCGCATTGCTTTAGGATTCTTTCCCTATTGCACTCGAAATACATCAAATTCAAACTTTTGGGTCGAGGATTTTACATCCAAGACCGCACCGCTTTAGGATTCATTCCCTATTGCACCGAAATACATCAAATTCAAACTTTTGGGTCGAGGATTTTACATCCAAGACCGCACCGCTTAGGATTCTTTCCCTATTGCACCGAAATACATCAAATTCAAACTTTTGGGTCGAGGATTTTACATCCAAGACCGCACTCGCTTTAGGATTCTTTCCCTATTGCACCGAAATACATCAAATTCAAACTTTTGGGTCGAGGATTTTACATCCAAGACCGCACTCGCTTTAGGATTATTTCCCTATCGAACCGAAATACATCAAATTCAAACTTTTGGGTCGAGGATTTTACATCCAAGTCCGCATCGCTTTAGGATTCTTTCCTATTGCACCGAAATACATCAAATTCAAACTTTTGGGTCGAGAATTTTACATCCAAGACCGCACTCGCTTAAGAATTCTTTCCCTATTGCACCGAAATACATCAAATTCAAACTTTTGGGTCGAGGATTTTACATCCAAGACTCGCATCGCTTTAGGATTCTTTCCCTATTGCACTGAAATACATCAAAATCAAACTTTTTGGGTCGAGGATTTTTACATCCAAGATTGCACTGCTTTAGGATTCTTTCCCTACAAAGAATGAAATACATCAAAATCAAACTTTTGAGGTTAAGGATTTTACATCCAATACCGCATAGTTCTGAGATCTCTCCTCATTGCAATGATTCAATTTGATCAATTCAATTTTCTTTCGAGGTTGAAGATGTTACATCTAAAACCTCAGAATTCCAATTTTCATTTCAAATCAAATCCCTCAAATTAATTTTGACAAAACTTCAATCTAAATTAAAACTCCAAACTAAAATCTAAGTTCACACGTCAAACTTAAACCGAAACAAAATAAAATCTAAATCGAAATTCTCCCGTGTCATGTGATTCGGAATTCACCTCCTTTTCTTTTCCTCGCCGAGAGTTCAGGTATCTCCAGCTTGGGAACATACCCGATACTCCCCAGCGGAAATTCTTTTGCTTTGTCCCAAGTTTGTCACTTGGACGTTTGTGTTGGTTTTGTTGATCGCTTCGGTCAACACCAATACGCGCGGTGTGCTCCGTCAGCTCACCACACCTATTGGGGGTCCATTTGTTGACCTTATTTTTGATGAGGTCTTCTCTTCTTCTTTTAGTGCTTAGGATCTAGCCTTAGGCTTTTCCTTTCGACTATCTTAGAGGACTAGAATTGGGACCCACCTTTTAGAAACTCAAACCACTTCTAAACTCCCTTCAAACTCCACAAACTTGACTATAGACCCCTAATCACCTAGAGGGTTGAAATCAAATGTGGAAGTTTAAAGGATGAGTTCCTATAGGACTCTTCGGCCTTAGGGATCGCCTCGCGTGGCCCTGGCTCGGTGAAGGGGCCGACTTACACACACACTACACTTACACACTACACCTATACACTACACTTTCACACACCTCCTAAAACCACACCCATACCCAACTCGACCTCCCGACTCATGTAGGTGATTCACATGGATGGTCCTTAACCCCCGAGCCCTCGGCAAGAGGTTAGGAACAACATAGTGAATGCCTCAAATGAGTCCCTTCATGGCTCATATGGGATTGATATGACTTCATGGCTCAACCAAAATGATTTCACTCCACTTACATCAACCCAATCATCAATTTCCCAAATTTTCAATTTTTGACCCCCGGGACCCTACACCCGCTTAGCCTACCCAAAACTCTTGAAATTACCCAAATTTTTGCAAAATTTTCAAATTACCCAAAATCCTCCAAAAGCATTCCCAAACATTTCCACATCACCCAAATTGATCATCCATACCCAAAAATACCAAAAATTCCAAGAATACCTCCCAATACCCTCCAAATACCCAAAATACCCCTCTTGGCCAAAAAATCCAAAAATTCAGAAAATTCCCAGAAAATTCCAAAAAATCCCAAATATTCCTAATTTCATTTTTTCCAACTACACCATGGGCCAATTTTGTCAATTTACCCTACTTTTGTCAAAACCCCCAATTTGACCCATTTTAACCCTAAGTGAACCCAATGTCAAACCAAACCTACCCAATTGACCCAAATTCTGGTCCAATTCAGTTCTAAACTTCAATTCAACATTTCCAATACCAATCTAGACCAAATCCAAGTTCAATTTGACTGACATTTGGATCCAATTTCACTTTTGGCCTTAAAGCCCAATTTGGACCCATGACCCAAACTTAACCCAAGTTCACCCAATTCAACTTCAATTAACCCCAAATCTTTTCCAAATCTTCCTTAACATTCCCACAAACAAAACACTAACATGATTTGCCCAAAATTTAGACCCAAACCCCACTCAAATTCAACCCAAAGCTAAAAGGCCCATTTTTGACCTAAACCCAAACCTAACCCAAATGAGCCCAAACCCCAAAATCAAAGCCCAACCAAAGTCAAAACCTCTTTGAAACACTCCCATAAATATTTCTCAACATTAATTTTACATCAATTTCAACCCTAGCCCAACATTGGCCCAAGTTAGCCCAATTTGACCTACATAGGCCCACTTACCAAATAAATCCAAATTCAAACCAATTCAACCCCAAATCACACCAAATTGACTCCAAGCCCTTCATAGAACATCCCTAAACCAATTATAACACTTATTTGACAAGGTCCTTCACAAAATCTTCACCCAAATGCCCATCCTAAAATCAAAAAGCCCATTCCCCTTAAACTTTCCTAAAAAGCCCACTTCCTTCAAATTCAAAAGCCCAAATTCATCTAAAGCCCACGTGGCACTTCCCCTCATCATCCATTTAATCAAAATTGCCCCTAAGTTTCAAAGTAATCAATTAAACAATTCCAAATCAAGCCCCATACAAATTCCCATCAAAATATCAAAATTTTCTTAAATCCCTTTTTATGAAAGTGAGCCAACCTTTTCCCAAGCCATGAGCAAGCCAAATGGAGCCAAGGATGAGCCATTCACAAGCCATATGGAGCCATGAAAGTTTGGCATGTGACCATGCCATTAATGGTAAAAGGAGGAGGTCCTTTAACCATCCCCTAAAAGTCATTAGCCTTAAGCATGTTTCCCCTTAACCAAGATTTAATCCAAATATTCTTGGATAAGGACATCACCACCTCTTGACCAGCTAGCCTAACTGATCTTCTCAGCCCAAGACCAGCCATGGGGAGGTGAACCCAGCCCAAACAAATGGGTTGACCAAACCTAGCCAAGTATAGCCTTTCCCCCATTCCATTTCAATCCAAACACTTTACACATGTCCAACTCCAATTGACTTCACCAACTTCAAGCCCTGGACTCCCTGACCCTGAAGGTGACCCATGCCTGCCGGCCAGCCGCCTGGATCGCCGGAAAACACCATGGCCGAGACCTTGGGAGGAGCCAAACTTTGGAATTCCACCTTGCTGAGCTGCCCCATGCCCAATGGCCACCATGGTTGTTCTTCTCATGACCAGAGCAGCTGATCCCAACCCTTGGCCATCCCTGGGAGGCTCTCCAGCCACCTCTATTTAAACCCGACCCCCTCACGGCCATGAGAGGAGAGTTGCACAAACCTTGCCGAAACTCTGCCAAAATTGTTTCAAACCCTTCTCCACCCTTAGAGCAGCTTGATCCCCGGTGTCAATTTGCCCTAATCCCCACCGACAAAACCCAATTTCTCAACCGAAATTCCACCCAAAACCAGGACACTTCTCCACAGTGAGCCAATCCCCAAATTGATTGGTTCTACACCTTCACCGGACCAAGGGAAGGTGTCCACCAACGAAAGCCCCATCTCCGAAGCTTCCCGCTTGCTCCAGCCTCCAAGCTTTGTGATCGGCCGTGGTCGAAATCCAACCTAGACAATTCACCGGACTGGGAGACTTCATCCGGAGCTTGCTAGGATCCAATCGAAGGTGCAACAACTCTCGGATCGAAGCCACACTTCTCCGAGCAAAGGGATGAGCTAATTCTTCATCCCGAGCTTCCGGAGATTCTCCATTTCAAATGCTTTAATTTCAATGCATGATAACCGTATAGATGTGTTCGTCTCTTCAAGACGAATCCATAGAGCATAAGAACATGAAAATCCATTGAGTATCGAGTGAGATATTAGGGATTTAGTGTGGACGGCTCTCGGGTGAGGACACTTGGGGACGATGAACGGATGCCGTCCATTTAATACACGCACGGACAGACGGCCAGGATCGCGTCGGATCAGAAGGCGGAACGATACAGCAGGCCCCGGGAGCGCTGAGTCAGATGGCGGCGTCGAATGGGAGCGCGCCACGCGGCGTTTCAGAGCTGCCGAGGTTGACGCGGCGCCGCGTGGATAAATAGAAAATTAGGGATTTTTTCTGATTTATTTAATTCCCTAAACTTCAAAAATTCATAACTTTGTTTAGAAAAATCAGAAAAATAAAATAAAAATACCCTCTCGCTCAGTGAACAGAGGAGAATAATGTGGAAAAGAAATCATTTAATTTCATCAAGTATTTTATTTTTTATAATTTATTTACTCTCTGCATACATTTAATTCTCCATGCATGTATACAATTCACCATGGCATGAGATCATAGGGCTTTGAAGCCTCCGAATTTGGGAACATTCCCTGAATTTTCCAAAGTCAGAGGCCATCCCTATGAAGAGTTATTGATTTTTCAAGTTCATGTTACTGTTTTGAGTATTTTAATTCCAATAAATAGCATGTTGTGAAATAAAGTCTAGGAAAATTTGATGGTGTTTCTTATGACCAGAGAACCCTAGGACAAATAGGTTTTGAGTTAGTTCATTTAAAACAACCCTAATTGGATTAAACACTCAAAATAGGTCTCTAATTAATTAGAGCTAACCATACATTAAATTGACTTCAAATCAATTCTCCACTCGACCTTTAGGATCAGAGGAACCCACCATAAAAATTTGAGGTCAATTGGACTTGGTTAGCCCTACTAATTGGGTTGATTAAGCCACTTAGTCATTTTAAAATTTAAAAATTTATAACTTTCAAAATACCTTTCAAAAATTCACCAAATTGATTTTCGAGCCTCTCTGATATTAGGGGAATCTAAGAAAATTAAAATTTCAATTTTCTAAAAAAGTTGATTTTTAATATTATTTTAATATTTTTAATAATTAAAAATTAATAAAAATCACAAAAATAATAAAATTCACCAAAATGTCACATTTTGAATTTTAATCACTTAGGAACAAACCCCATATTTTTCTTAGGTCTATTTAGTGATATATTAAATTTTAAAGCTCTAGGGTAATTTTAAAATTAAAAAAATGTATTTTCTAGCATTTTCACTAAAATAATTATAATAAATCATAGAAAAATAAGAAAATTATAAAATTTGATTCTCTAATTTCCTTGATATCAGAAAGATTTTTGAAAAATATAAATTTTTTTTTTCAACATTTATTTTATTTTTAAATTAATTAACACTCCAAAACTTAAAATAATTATAATAAAAATAATATAATTGAAAAATCATCAAAATTGGTCCAAGTGGTCCTCTGGTCATTAGGAATGTCCCCTAATTTTCTTAAGGACAGAAACTTTCCCTTGGTCATGTGATTAAATTTTCCTTGAAAATCTCTATTTTCTACCAAAAATAATTATATAAATAAATTAAATACAGAAAAATCACATTTTCTCCTCTCATGTCTTTATTGACATATGAGTGAAGTCACATGAAAATTTCAAGTTCATTTGAGTTCAATTTAGTGAGTTATGAAATTATTAAGCTTAAAGGGTAAAAATGGTAATTAAAAATTTTAATCCTTAATTAAAACTTTAGGTTTAAAAAAATTAATAAGTAAAATATTTGATCCTAATCTGATTTGGATGATTGAAATTTAAATAATTAAAGGGTAGAAACCCATTAAGCAATTTAAAATAATTAAACTTTAATTAAATAATTGATTAAATTTGGAAGAATAATAAAATTGGAATTATTAAAATAGGGATATTATTAGGAAGAGATTTGTTCTTTAATTTAAAAATCCCTAAATTAATCATTTCATTAATATTTAATTCTTAATTAAAATAATAACTCAAATTTAAAACATTAAAAGACTTAATCATTAAACTAAAATTAAATTGTTAAACTCTTTTAAAAATTTCAATTAAAATTAAAAAATAAAATAAAATTAAAAATTAAATTAAATTAAGTAAATTAAATTGGATTAAGTTAAATTAAATTAAATTAAAATTAAAAGTTGAATTAAATTAAAGATTAAATTAAATTAAATTAAATAAACAAATCAAATTAAATTGAATGAATGAATTAAATTAAATTAAATTAAATAAATAAAACCAAATTAAATTAAGTTAAACCAAATTAAAAAATTAAATTAAATTAAATTAAATTAAATCAAATTAAATTAAAATTAAATCAAATCAAATTAATTTAATGTAACATCAAATCAAACTAAATTAAATTAAATTGAATTAAATAGAATTAAAACTCAATTAAATTAAATTAAATTAAATTAAATTGAATTAAATAACATCACCAAAGACATAAAGAATTCAAAATAAATCTAAAATAATTTGAACACTATTCCAAATTTAAACCCATTAATGGAAATTAAACTAAATCACAAATCATTTGAACACCAATTTACTCTCAAAAGCTTTAGTTATCATAACTCCTAAACAGAATATTAAATGAAATGTTACTTCACCTATAGGATATTCAAATGTCCTAGTTCACTGAGCAAGATAACAAAACTTGAATCCCTGGACGATTAATTCATTTATATAATTAAACCCATTTGGACTTAAAACAATACTAGAAATATTGAAAAGATGTTTAAGATTATTCTTAAGCACTTCCTCAATATGATAGGACATTTATAAGAACAATTGGACTTAATTGTTCTTTGATGAAGAAAATCGTCCTCAAACCAAAATACAAAGACCTAGACGTCATAGGAAATGACTAGCTATAGGATTAGGAATTTGGTAGAAAACCATAACCCTTCCCTTAGCTTTACCTAGGAACTTGTTTAAGTATTCTAATTGTGTTTTAAGTGCAGCTTAGGATGACGGGAAGACCCTCCAGGTACGCTTTTATTTTATTGCAATTTACTTTCCTGCAATTTACTTTCCTGCAATTTACTTTCTTGCAATTTATTTAACTGCATTGCACTTACTTTTTCTTGCATGATAAACAACTGTTGCATGAAAACCCACACCTTTAGGATAGTCCCTAAAATTGAAACCAAAACTAAGTTAAAAGTTATTGCAAGATAAAATTCACCGCCACAACATTTCAAAATATAAAACAACTCAAAATTTAATCACAAACGAACACAAAACTACAATTACAACTAAATTAAAACGTCTTGTTGGATGATCGGGAATACCTCGGATGATGTAACCTACGTGTTGCTAACGGGATTTCCCACGGTCTAAATGAAAGTGTGGAACTCATTCAGTTGAGTTTAGCAAATTCATCTGCACTAAGTGAATCCGATAAAAATAATGATGCCGGAAGGATGGAACCGTGGGATCTTAACCGGTGTCGTTATAATCAACTTTAAGATTTGTTTTAATTAAAACATGAAAAACACTTGGAAATTAAAACTTCTCTAAACCAAAACACTTTTCTCATCCCCCGATTTATGACTTCTAAAACTAAACCTCTGCAACAACAAGGAGCTCGGAGCATGGTGGGCAGCACGGCCATCGTCATCAGCAAAACCTGAGTCTACTTCAGCAAAACTTTCTTAGAATTAAAATAACCAAGCCATAGGACTTCGAGGTAGTTTGCCTAGTGCAACATAAACCCTCAACCTTTGTTAGGCATTTGCATGATCAAGTCATGTAAATTAAGCCCTAACCGGCTTTAGGATCCCGAGGTAGTCGTCCGATACGACATAAACCCTCACATCTTCTAGGCTATTTGTATGATTCTATCATATAAATATAAGCCCTAATTAATTAAAATTGGTAAGATCAAAACATTTAAATAAATATTAGGACTTTCCTAAATTCAAGCCATAACAATAGGATAGTCGGGAGATTACCGAAGTTCACTTCGAATCTGTGATTTCTCCTACTTTTCTTCCTTTGAATTCCCAAAACAAAATGTTCCAAACTTGATCCATTCCCTATTGAAATTCCAAAATTCAATTCTTTGAAAACTTAAACTTTGAAATTCTTGAGAGCAGAATTATTGATTATTATCGAGAGTTTTCTTAGGTGATTCCCGTCACTTAAGATGTAATTAACTATAGGGGCTTGCCCTTATAGGAATTTTAAAGAACACAGTAATATAAACCCTGTTTAATGCTTTCATATTAAGCAGGGGAATTTGTCGGCTTATAAAATTGGTTCGCAGACCAAACGGATGTCACAAATCTTCTAGTTTATTTAATCGAACCCCATCATCAAGCAGTGTGTCTATCCTTAGAGATAGATACACGGTTTGTGGTGCGGTGCTCGTTTATATAAACTATTTGGGATGTGAGATCGGTTTGATTTCAAATCTTAAGACCTTCAAATTTAAAATTATTTTCAAAAATCAAATACTACTTTTAAAATTATTTATTTAAATTAAATTAAAAATTTGCCGCTCAATTTCTGTTAGGCGACCCCTTTTTCAAAAATTAATACAACACACCAAACCTAAAAATATGCCGACAATTTCTGGCGACTCCGCTGGGGACAATTCCTCTCTCCATTTTAGTCAAATAATTTTTCTTTCGAAAATCGGTAGTGTATCCATGTCCCTAATGGATCGAACTACCCTTCTTTCTGTTGGGATACTATGTTCATTTCTACCTTGAACAAGTATAGCCAACATTCTCGGATTTAGGAACCACTGTTTAGACACCCCTAAACAGAGAGGTTCCGAGATCCTTTTACCTCATTTCTGAGGTGGGGTGGACCCCAATAGGTGTTAGTTTATGAATGATCCTTCGAGTCGAGAAGTCTTGCTTAAGACTCTCTTTTCCTTTCCAACTCCGAATCTGATTCCTTACCTTCTCTACACCTTTGAACATTCCGTTCTAAATAAACGAACCCTCTAATAAATGATTCTTTTAACAAATGATTCCTTCTTATAAATACATGAACAAGAATGTGTTCGGACTCTTTCAATTCCTTTCTTTTCGTCCTAAAGAAAAAAGCATAACTTGGGACCGACAACCAGAATCTACCCTGCAGAAATGGAAGCCCCAAAGCTGATTTTCTCCTTCACCAATGGACTGGACTTCGCTGCCAGAATATACACCGCTCTTGGGAGGAAGCAGGTTCCATCCCCTCTCCGCCGCAGAGGATGAGGAGAATGTTCGCAAGATTGCTGCCACATTACCTCAGCCCGCATATTACAACGATAGCCGCAAGAAAAGGACTAGAACTACGCCGTTTGCTCGACTGCAAACTTTGGTAGAAAAGTTAGCAAAGAAGGAAAACTGCCCCGTATCGGAGATTCTACGAAGGATAGGGTGGGTGCCGGCTCAAATCCCGTCTTGGGCCCCGAGTAGAACCCGCCATCATGACAGAAAAGCCAAGCAAAAGAATGAAGGCTAGTCCGCCCGTTGTTGTCTCGGGATTCATGCATTAGGGAGGATACCACCTTCCAAGCATTTGGCCGACGCACCATCCGGTCCTAGACCTTCGCCGCTAGAAGGATGGTATGGCGTCCCACTATCGGGCGATTAAGACCGAAACAGAGTCCGAGAAAGAAAGTCTCGCCAGGAGGCTGGAATCTGAAGAAAGTGCTACTGCGATAAAGGGGACTCGTGAAAAGGGGCCCGGCAGCTATCGCACGACAACCGCAAAGACACACAGAAAGCCCCGCTAGAAGATGCCATGGAAAAGTTGAGAACCGATATCCGACGGTTGGCAAAAGAAAGAGAAGAAAAGTTCGGAGACGAGATTGATTCATCGGAATTCATGGACGACGAATATGCAGAAATCAACATGGTTGAGACACGAGCTTCATCGGCTTCGCAAGGTGCTCCTACGGACCACGAAAGAGAGGAGCCGGGATCGATGAGAAGGCAGCTTCAGGAAAAAGACGACACGATCGCTCAAATGGCGAAAAGGATGGAAGAGATGGTCGTAGCTCTGGCCACTCTCCAGAGTCAAGTACAACCACAAAGAGAGATACCCCCAGAGGTCATTCACATTGTAGACGGAGGAAAGGAGATTACATCCGTCAATGGGGATGATCAGCTGAAAAAGGATACAACACAAAGTATGATCCCGAAAAGGATATCGAGAACTTGGTGGAACAGCGAGGTGCGAGAAGCCTTAGCACAATCGAAGAGCGGGACATCCATTTGGATGGGTAGACCTTACCCGAAGAATTCGACGCCGTCCAATACCCGAAAGGCTTCGTACCACCTCTCGTTCAAGACCTTCGACGGAACCGGGAACCCCCGACAGACATGTTGCACACTTTCGTGCCAGCTTGTTGTAATGCCGGCGGGAGCGATGCATTACTCTTCCGACGGTTCGTCCGCGATCCGTCGTGAATCGCCTTCGACCGGTATGCAAAAATACCAAATGGTTCGGTGAAGACGTTCTCGAACTAGAGAACCTCTTCATCAAGCGATTCGCCGAGCTCGAGCACCACATCACTATAGGTGATTTAGTGGTAGAGAAACAAAGGCCGAATGAAACTTTGGTGGATTACATACTTCGATGGAGGAACTTAAGCATGAAGTGTGAACCACAACCGCAAGAACAACATGCGATCGGCATTTTACTTAAAAGCATTCACGGCCCGATAGCACTTCTCCTCAAAGGATTCACTATTAAGACTTTCGAGAAGTTGTTAAGCAAGGCCGGAAGCTTGCAAGAAGAGGCGAAGCAATTAAGTTTCGCCGACAAGACGGACAAGCAGAAGCCGGTGAAGACCTTCGAAAAGAAATCCGGGATCGTTGCAGCAGTTGACAAAGGCAAGCAACCGATGCAAATACCACCAGAACGGCCGCAGGCAACCACAACGAGAATTACCGAGCAACCCCGGTCCAGTCTATCGGTCATCTCCGCAAGTATGAACAACCGCCTCGTCCGCAACGTACATTAAGGGAGCTTCGAAGCGTGGAATATCCATTTAAGAATGAAGCAAGTGCCGAAAATGTTCCGTAGTCCGAGGAAGACTCCGGATTTCCAACTGCCGAGCCTAAAAGACCGGAGGAAATCAACAAGAAAGGTGATCCCAACTTTTGCCCCTACCACCGGATGCTTGGGCACAAGATAGAAGATTGCATTACCTTTAAAAGTTGGCTCAACGACAACCTTCGGAAAGGGAATATAACAATCCCGAAGGAGTACATGAAGGAACCCCAGAAAGGAGGTTCCGTCAATGTTATCTCAACTGAGCCCATCATTCCGATAGATCCCTATACGACTGACGATGGATGGACTACCGCCTGGACGAGGTCTTCGAAGAAGATTTTAGACAGCATCCGAACCGCCTCGGTGCGAACTTCAATTCAGAGTTCGAGACCTGTTAAGCCGGTACTATCACTTGCGATAGAAGAACCACCTCAACAGGAAACGATTGAAGAGAAGAAGACAATCGACGAAGAAGAGAGGACCGAGACTCCTAAGGCTGGACTAGGGGCCGCTTATCCTAGGATAGTTGTTTCCGATTCGGGGAGAAATCCCTCGAACCTCTCGATTTTGTATGATTATCTGCTCACTTCGGTGGGATCATATAATGATAAGGGTGATGGCGTTGGATATGTTTTGACTGTTTCTAACGATTACGTAACTAGCGACAATCCGGACATCGATTTCGATACCAACGACAATTCTCAAATCATACACAATCTCGATGATCAAAATAACGAAGAAGACATCCATCAAGGAAGCTACGAAAGCTCAACAAGCAAAGATTCTATCTGCGAGTTTCGAGGAGCTCCAGTCACAATAGAGTTAGAGCTCTCAGATTCTGAAGATAATACAGAAGAACCTATCATTCCGATTCAGGAGGAGACACCGGCGAACTCAACACTAGATTCAGAAGAAATTACAGAAGTCAACTTAAGAAGTGGAAGAGTTCTACCTCCAAGAATGGGTCCAAAGGACAAAGGAAAGCAGGTGGTTGTTCAAGAAGAACCAACCCCAGCAGAAGAAATACCCGTTCGAGAAGAAGCCGAGACATATGAAAATAAAGTGGACTACAACGTGCTAGCCCATCTTAGGAAACTACCGGCCAAACTGAGCATTTACGATGCTCTCATCTTATCAAAGGAGATGAGAGAAGCTCTGATCAAGGCCTTACTTGATCCGGAAATTCGCTTAGCTCAAATGGCCGGAGATTCCTTAGATGAGGTTTTCTCGTTAAAAGAACGAGCGAGGCGTTACCTTCACTGACGGTGACCTACTACTTGGGACGGCGAGATCACAACCGACCGTTGTACATTTCAATTACAATTGGGAAGTTTACGCTCTCCAGAGTATTGGTGGATCCAGGAGCATCAATCAATATAATGAGTCTTCGAACATTAGCATATTTGGAAATTGATGCTCGCGAGCTCGAAGCAGACAAAATGTTATTAAGAGGATTCAACCAGAAAGGAGAAAGAGCCCTCGGGTCAATAACGCTATCGATGAAGACCGGTGACTTAGCAAAGACAACCGCAAAATTTCACATAATCGATTCGGAGACATCGTTCAACGCTCCGCTCGGGCCGACCGTGGATACATGAAAACAGGATGGTACCATCATTTCGCATCGGTGCATCAAATACTACGATGGAGGGGAACAAGTGCATCAAAGGCGACTTACAACCATTCTCCGTACATGAAATTGGAATCCATGAAGATGCGACTTATTATACACCACCGAAGAAAACGATCTTCTCTGAGATACCGTAACAAATGAAGCAAAGAAAGTTCGAGACGACGAAGAACCCGAAGTTCTAGTCCAACCGCTCACTCACCACTCCCTTACGGCGAGATGGTGAAGGTTTCTCCACAACTCACATCCGAGGTCGAGGCCGGGGACGAGGTCGTGGTAGAGACGCTAGGACAGTTGGACAGAGGAAACCAGCCATCAATGTTGATTGGAAAGATAGTTCTGAAGAAGAAAAAGAAATCAAGCAAGAAGCAGCAACAATAAGTCAGAAGAAGCCGCAATTCAAGATCTTCCTCGAAGATGAGAAGAACGAAGAATACAAATCAATGTACGAGAAGATTAACCACTACGTACATACTATGACCCTAACCCCGATCCATTCTAATAAGATCGAGGGTATGGTGGTCAAAGAGGTACGTAACGACGGTGCAAGGCCAATCAAATTCTACCGTGGTGCTTCTTCCTCCAAAATTGAAAATAATGTACAATTCGAAGATGTCACTTCATCAGAATTAATGGAATTACCTTTTGAGTGGTACTCTCCCTGTGTTCAAAATTTAATTCGAGCGTGGTTTCTTACCTCGACAATGGACAAAAGGCCAATCACAACATTTTGAAAAATTATGGAATAATTCCGGTCGTCCACCCAATTCAAAGTATGGACTCGGATTCGCACGGTAGGATCGATCGACGATACCGAATTTTGTTTGGTTGTCACTTGCGAATCCAATGAAAGCTGCATGGAAACTACGGACGAACTCGAAGATGTACAAATTGGAGACGCTCCACCGAATTCGAAGAAGAAATCAAATCTACAATAGATGAGTTAACGGAAGTTAACTTAGGTACTAGCGAAGAGCCTAGACCTACCATTGTTAGCTCCTTACTCAATAAAGAAGACTCCGAAGAAATAATCAAATTATTAATGGAATTTAAAGACTGTTTTGCTTGGAACTATGACGAGATGCCAGGATTAGCTCCAGAGGTTGCAGTCCATAAGCTATGAGTGGATCCTACTTCGTCCCGCCGGACAAGGTCCCGAAGAATGCTTCTAGAAATTGAACAACAAGTCATAGCCGAAGTTAAAAAGCTAATAGACGCTAAATTTGTCCGTGAAGAACAATACCCGACTTGGCTAGCCAATGTAGTGCCGATCGAAAGAAGAATGGTCGGATCGAATTTGTGTGGATTTCGGAGATTTAAACAAGGCATGTCCAAAAGATGAATTCCCTCTACCGATCCCGAATTAATGATCGACATTGCTTCAACACATGAGATATTCTCATTCATGGATGGATCTTCGAGGATACAACCAGATAAAAATGGCTCCGGAAGATGAAAAGCTTACGAGCATTCGAACGTCGATCGGAGTATTTTGCTACACAAGTGATGCCATTCGGACCGAAGAACGCAGAGCAACCTACCAGAGAGCAATGACAAGAATTTTTGATGATCTCATCCACAATCAAGTCGAATGCTACGTGGACGATGTGGTCATCAAAAGCAAAGTAAAGGACAACCACCTGTATGATTTGATAATTGTTTTCGAACGGTTAAGACAATTTAACCTTAAGATGAATCCCTTAAAATGCGCCTTCGGCGTCACCTCCGGGAAATTCTTAGGATTCGCTATCCGACATCGTGGATTGAAATCGACCCGGAGAAGATTAAAGCTATCTTAGAAATGCCGCCTCCCAAAACCTTAAAACAACTACGGTCTTTTCAAGGGAAGCTGGCATATCTTCGACGCTTTATCTCAAACCCGTCGGGTAGGTGTCAGCCTTTCTCGGCACTAGTTAAAAAGGACGCCAAATTCATTTAGGAAGAGAAATGCCGAAGGCCTTCGAGGACATTAAACAATATTTAATGACACCTCCTGTCTTAGCAGCCCCGAGCCTCGGGTAGACCGTCGATACTTTACACCGCGGCTTTAGACGACTCTCTCGGAGCCCTGTTAGCCTAGGTCAATGATGAGGGTAAAGAAAATGCTCTTTACTACTTAAGCCGTCGTTTACTTCCGACGGAAGTAAGGTATCCCGCAATTGAAAAGTATTGTTTGCCCCGATCTTCGCGACTCAAAAGCTCGGGCACTACATGCTTTCTCATAAGGTCAACCCGATCTCGAAATTTAATCCATTGCAATACTTGATGAATCGTCCGACACTTTCCGACGGACTTGCCGGATGGTCAATGATATTATTGCAATTCGATATAACTTTCGTGCCTCTTCGTGCCGTAAAGGGACAAGCCTTAGCAAACTTTCTCGCAAAGACACCCTTTGCCGGCGAATCTCCTCTCAATGACGATTTGCCGGATGAACAAATAATGAATCTAGAAGACCCCGATGATCGACGTTGGGAATTGTATTTCGACGGAGCATCTTCAGCACACAAAGACGAAGAATCGCAAGTGATAGTGCCCGGTAAGGCAGGAATCGGGCTAATCTTTATAACACCGGAGCGGGGGATGTTAAGATACTCCTACCACATGACAGAGCCGTGTACAAATAATGAAGCAGAATACGAAGCCCTCATAACGGGACTGGAATTTACCATTCAAATGGGGATAACAGACATCAACATCTACGGGGATTCGCAGTTAATCATTCAACAGATCGCTGGACAATACAGAATTTTAAAAGCCAAGACTCGAACAATACTTCCAGTATGCCATACAGCTGTTGGAACAGATTCCAAATGTAACGATCTACAAAATTCCCAGAAAAGAAAATGCTTTAGCAGATGCTTTAGCCCGTCTCGCAAAAGAATTTGCCCGTTTGTAAGATGAATCGATGGAAGTGTCGGTTCACGGACGTCGAGTCCTATCACAGCTCGACATAGACACAATACACAAATCGAGAAAAGAAAAAGAATGCGTTGCAAAGCAGTGACGTAAAAACACGAGAAGATTGGCGACAGCCCATTGATAGACTACCTGCAAACAGGAAAGCTACCGGACGATAGGTCGCTAGCCCATCGATCAAGAAAAGAACTCGTCTTACGCATTAATAAACAACACATTGTACGTAAGGTCTTTTGATCAAATGTGGCTAAGGTGCCTAAGCGGGTCCGAGGCCCGTGAAATTGTTAAGGAAGTGCATTCGGGACTCGTGGCGCTCACCGGCCGGGTCCGAAGATGAAAATGAAAATTAAAAGACTAGGGTACTACTGGCCCTCGATGATGACCGACTGCATGAAAATCGCCAAGAGCTGTCACCAATGCCAAGTGCACGGAGTGGTTCTACACCAACCTCCAAATGTGCTACATCCGACAATCGCGTCATGGCCATTTGAATGTTGGTGCACGGATATAGTGGGTCCAATAGAACCACCATCTTCGAAAGGACATCGTTTCATTCTTGCGGCTACAGATTACTTTTCCAAGTGGGCGAGGCGGCTCCACTTAGAGAAGTGAAAGCACACCACGTGCTACAGCTTTTCAAGAACCAAGTTGTCTACCATTTCGGAGTGCCGCGCAGATCATCTCGGATAATGGGTCGGCATTCGAAGCACGCAAATCAACAATTTTGTCGTGAGACACGGAATCGACTGGCGATACTCAACAATTTACTACCCAAGAGCAAACGGCCTCGCTGAGGCTTTTAATAAAACTCTCGTTCAAATCTTAAAGAAAACTTTGGACGATAATAAGAGGAATTGGCACGAGAAGTTGTTAGAAGCCTTATGGGCCTACCGGACGACCTTCAGAACTCCTACTCAAGCTACACCTTACGCTCTCGGTGTATGGGTCCGAGGCGAGTGTTACCTTTAGAGGTTCGGCTTCCTTCACTCGAATTGCGATAGCAAACAAGATCACGGCGAAGAAAACGCCAAATTACGACTAGAAGAATTAGAAAGCCCGGAAGGGAAAAGACTTGCAGCCGCGACAGAATTTAGAACTATACCAAGCTAAGATGGTTCAAGCCCATGACAGACTGGTCCACCCAAGAACCTTCAAAGTTGGTGACTTAGTTCTCGTTCTCAAGAGACCTATCCTTGCACACCGTAAGATAGGAGGAAAATTTGAACCCACTTGGGAAGGACTGTTTGTGGTTGAAGCAAGTATACTCGTGGAGGTTCCTACCGGCTAGTAAATTGCCGGGAGAACGACATATGCTTCCGATCAACGGACGATACTTGAAAAAGTTTTACGCTACCCGATGTTTTGAAGGAATGAATTCTTCATCCCTAAGAAACACGGCGAAGTAATTACTTATGATTGAGTCCGAACCCTAAAATAATAAAATGTGCTAAAATAAATAAAATCGTGATAATAAAGTTTTCCTTGTTTTCTTTTCCAAATCAAAATCTCTTTCCTGATCTTATCCCACTTCATGCCTGTTAAATTTAAAAATATAAGAGTAATTAAAAAAAAACTGTCTTTAATAAACATTTTCTTAATGTTCTTGTTCTTAGTACAGCCCCTGATCCTTTTCCTTGTCTTTTCGCAGGGAAATGTCGAACGGGCGGTTGGTCCTGAACTTTAAGAATGGCGTAAGCCTTGCACTCGATGAAAAGAGGGTGAAAGATGGAGCGATAATCGAGATTGACTTGGATTTCGCACCAGCAGGCCTACAGTACGAGGAAAGTGACTGGGTCCCAGTTGACCGAGAAGAACTGCCCGGCGGACGATGATGAAAGTGGGTGGCCCAAGCCACCAATCCAAGCAGAAGAAAAGAAAGGCAAATACCGAAGAAGACAAGAAAATAAAATCCGTAGTCGCTACATGCAGAGGGCAGAGCTTGTCGCTGCCGCGCCCACGGAGATTCAAGAAGTGCGGAGAGCTACTCTCACGACGAACGCAACGAAGAAATAAGAATCGCCGTATCCGTAAGATGTTAACAAAACTAGCCGCGGACCAGGCGCGACGAGACAGCTTACTACCGCCGACACGTACACTTCAAGGACACCGGTTCAACGAGAACCCGAAGAAAGGAGGCCAGCTCCTAGGATACCGAAAGGACCAGGGAAATCTCCGGAAGATCGAAGAAAGAAGGCTACCACGCCACCGGATAGAACCACCAGGTGATGCATGACCTTGTTAGCGAAGCAACCCCGGGGATGTCCCGACAGGCATCATCCCTGAGGAGCCGAGGTATGCAGGAGAACGTGAAGGGATTGAACCGTATATCCCACAATATCTCACCAGGCCTCGCCATCTGCAGATCATTCCGGAATACGAGTTGGAGAGGATGCAAAATGTTGAAAAGAAAACCTTTGAATACTTCGAGAGAATTAGAGGCGGAAGGATCAACATACTAGAGGGCCTCGAGCTACATACGTACGTATTCTCGGAGTATGAACAACGAGCAAATCGTGGATTGTATCCGGGATTTGAAAAGAATGGGCCGAGCGAGGCCGCCTAAGGGAAAATACCTACTCGAACCCCGGAGATGGATGCCGAGGAAGGGAAGAATCACAATACAATGCGGATGCTCGCTACAACTTTCGTCGAAGACAGGAAGGGAAACCCACCGGAATACTCCGTCATGGGCAAGTGGATCCGATGCCATTAGTCATCAAGAGAATGGTAAAGAGATTGATAACATGGAGGGTACCGCCGCGGATTGCATACCCAATAGTTGCATTATCAACATCTACAAACAGGGTGACCGCATACCCCGACATATAGATCACCACGACTTTGTCGGACCCTTCCGCACCGGCTCTCTTTCCCGAACGAGTGTAACATCATGTTCGGATCCGACCTCCGGATAGCGAGCCCGGGTGAGTTCCGAGGGCCGATGAAGATACCTTTACCGGTAGGTTCCGTCATGATACCGAAAGGCAACGGAGCGGATATCGCTAAGCATTGCATACCGGAGTACCGGTGAAGCGGATCTCGCTTACTTTCAGGAGAATGGACGACGGGAAGACACCTTACCATTTCCATCCGTACTCGGAGCTAGAGAACCTCCGGCCTTACGAGCTGTGAGTTACATGGGAAATATCACACCTCCAATGTACATCCAACCGGCATCCTTGCCAAGGATGGCTTGGAAGGTGATGTTATTAACCATGTACCCCACTATTCAGACATGGATTTTTGACAGATGCTTCTTTGGATGGATCAACAAAGATCATACATAGTCCGTTTTGAGTCTACATGGATTGTATGAGATGTATTCCGGATCGAGTTGTATGATGTATCTTCAACATGATTGGAATGAAAGTGACCATGTCACATTTTTGGCCTTCACCTCTTTTGTGCAAATTGATTGGGAAACGCCATTAAAGTTAAATGAACTTCGAACAAAGAACAGTAAAAGAAATAAAAAGAAGAATAAAAGAAAACTTTCTAAAAAAAAATCTAAAAATGACGAAAACCAAATTCACATGAACATTAAATAAACGATAAAATAAAATTTGAATCATTAAAAGATAAACAAAATCAACATAAATTTTAAATCAAATCTTAAATCAAAATTTCAACCGAGTTCAAACTCATCCTTCCAAATTTCAAATTCAATCTTTCCAGATTTCAAATCTCAATCAAATTTCAAATTCAATCTTTCCAAATTTCAAATCAAATCTACATCAAATTCAAACTTTTGGGTCGAGGATTTTACATCCAAGACTGCACTGCTTTAGGATTCTTTCCCTATTGCACTGAAATACATCAAATTCAAACTTTTGGGTCGAGGATTTTACATCCAAGACTGCATCGCTTTAGGATTCTTTTCTTATTGCACTCGAAATACATCAAATTCAAACTTTTGGGTCGAGGATTTTACATCCAAGATCGCACTCGCTAGGATTCTTTCCCTATTGCACCGAAATACATCAAATTCAAACTTTTGGGTCGAGGATTTTACATCCAAGACCGCATCGCTTTAGGATTCTTTCCCTATTGATCGAAATACATCAAATTCAAACTTTTGGGTCGAGGATTTTACATCCAAGACCGCACTCGCTTTAGGATTCTTTCCCTATCGCACCGAAATACATCAAATTCAAACTTTTGGGTCGAGGATTTTACATCCAAGATCGCACCGTCTGTAGGATTCTTTCCCTATTGCACTCGAAATACATCAAATTCAAACTTTTGGGTCGAGGATTTTACATCCAAGATCGCACTCGCTTTAGGATTCTTTCCTATTGCACTTGAAATACATCAAATTCAAACTTTTAGGTCGAGGATTTTACATCCAAGACTGCACTGCTTTAGGATTCTTTCTCTATTGCACTGAAATACATCAAATTCAAACTTTTGGGTCAAGGATTTTACATCCAAGACTGCACTTCTTTAGGATTCTTTCCCTATTGCACTGAAATACATCAAATTCAAACTTTTGGGTCGAGGATTTTACATCCAAAACTGCACTGCTTTAGGATTCTTTCCCTATTGCAATGAAATACATCAAATTCAAACTTTTAGGTCGAGGATTTTACATCCAAGACTGCACTGCTTTAGGATTCTTTCCCTATTGCACTGAAATACATCAAATTCAAACTTTTGGGTCGAGGATTTTACATCAAAGACTGCACTGCTTTAGGATTCTTTCCTATTGCACTGAAATACATCAAATTCAAACTTTTGGGTCGAGGATTTTACATCCAAGACTGCACTCGCTTTAGGATTCTTTCCCTATTTCATCGAAATACATCAAATTCAAACTTTTGGGTCGAGGATTTTACATCCAAGACTGCACTGCTTTAGGATTCTTTCCCTATTGCACTGAAATACATCAAATTCAAACTTTTGGGTCGAGGATTTTACATCCAAGACTGCACTGCTTTAGGATTCTTTCTCTATTGCACTGAAATACATCAAATTCAAACTTTTGGGTCGAGGATTTTACATCCAAGACTGCACTGCTTTAGGATTCTTTCCCTATTGCACTGAAATACATCAAATTCAAACTTTTGGGTCGAGGATTTTACATCCAAAACTGCACTGCTTTAGGATTCTTTCCCTATTGCAATGAAATACATCAAATTCAAACTTTTAGGTCGAGGATTTTACATCCAAGACTGCACTGCTTTAGGATTCTTTCCCTATTGCACTGAAATACATCAAATTCAAATCTTTGGGTCGAGGATTTTACATCAAAGACCGCATCGCTTTAGGATTCTTTCCCTATTGCACCGAAATACATCAAATTCAAACTTTTGGGTCGAGGATTTTACATCCAAGACCGCACCGCTTTAGGATTCTTTCCCTATTTCACCGAAATACATCAAATTCAAACTTTTGGGTCGAGGATTTTACATCCAAGACCGCATCGCTTTAGGATTCTTTCCCTATTGCACCGAAATACATCAAATTCAAACTTTTGGGTCGAGGATTTTACATCCAAGACCGCACCGCTTTAGGATTCTTTCCCTATTGCACTCGAAATACATCAAATTCAAACTTTTGGGTCGAGGATTTTACATCCAAGACCGCACTCGCTTTAGGATTCTTTCCCTATTGCACTCGAAATACATCAAATTCAAACTTTTGGGTCGAGGATTTTACATCCAAGACTGCACTCTGCTTTAGGATTCTTTCCCTATTGCACTCGAAATACATCAAATTCAAACTTTTGGGTCGAGGATTTTACATCCAAGACCGCACTCGCTTTAGGATTCTTTCCCTATTGCACTCGAAATACATCAAAATCAAACTTTTTGGGTCGAGGATTTTTACATCCAAGACTGCACTGCTTTAGGATTCTTTCCCTACAGCAATGAAATACATCAAAATCAAACTCTTGAGGTTAAGGATTTTACATCCAATACCGCATTGTTCTGAGATCTCTCCTCATTGCAATGATTCAATTTGATCAATTCAATTTTCTTTCGAGGTTGAAGATGTTACATCTAAAACCTCGAATTCCAATTTTCATTTCAAATCAAATCCCTCAAATTAATTTTGACAAAACTTCAATCTAAATTAAAACTCCAAACTAAAATCTAAGTTCACACGTCAAACTTAAACCGAAACAAAATAAAATCTAAATCGAAATTCTCCTGAGTCATGTGATTCGGAATTCACCTCTTTTTCTTTTCCCAGCCGAGAGTTCAGGTATCTCCAGCTTGGGAACATACCCGATACTCCCCAGCGGAAATTCTTTTGCTTTGTCCTAAGTTTGTCACTTGGACGTTTGTGTTGGTTTTGTTGATCGCTTCGGTCAACACCAATACGCGCGGTGTGCTCCGTCAGCTCACCACACCTAAACCCAAACCTAACCCAAATGAGCCCAAACCCCAAATTCAAAGCCCAACCAAAGTCAAAACCTCTTTGAAACACTCCCATAAATATTTCTCAACATTAATTTTACATCAATTTCAACCCTAGCCCAACATTGGCCCAAGTTAGCCCAATTTGACCTACATAGGCCCACTTACCAAATAAATCCAAATTCAAACCAATTCAACCCCAAATCACACCAAATTGACTCCAAGCCCTTCATAGAACATCCCTAAACCAATTATAACACTTATTTGACAAGGTCCTTCACAAAATCTTCACCCAAATGCCCATCCTAAAATCAAAAAGCCCATTCCCCTTAAACTTTCCTAAAAAGCCCACTTCCTTCAAATTCAAAAGCCCAAATTCATCTAAAGCCCACATGGCACTTCCCCTCATCATCCATTTAATCAAAATTGCCCCTAAGTTTCAAAGTCATCAATTAAACAATTCCAAATCAAGCCCCATACAAATTCCCGTCAAAATATCAAAAATTTCTTAAATCCCTTTTTATGAAAGTGAGCCAACCTTTTCCCAAGCCATGAGCAAGCCAAATGGAGCCAAGAATGAGCCATTCACAAGCCATATTGAGCTATTAAAGTTTGGCATGTGACCATGCCATTAATGGCAAAAGGAGGAGGTCCTTTAACCATCCCCTAAAAGTCATTAGCCTTAAGCATGTTTCCCCTTAACCAAGATTTAATCCAAATATTCTTGGATAAGGACATCACCACCTCTTGACCAGCTAGCCTAACCGATCTTCTCAGCCCAAGACCGACCATGGGGAGGTGAACCCAGCCCAAACAAATGGGTTGACCAAACCTAGCCAAGTATAGCCTTTCCCCCATTCCATTTCAATCCAAACACTTTACACATGTCCAGCTCCGATTGACTTCACCAACTTCAAGCCCTGGACTCCCCGACCCCGAAGGTGACCCATGCCCGCCGGCCAGCCCTCGGATCGCCGGAAAACACCATGGCCGAGACCTCGGGAGGAGCCAAACTTTGGAATTCCACCTTCGTCGAGCCGCCCCATGCCCGATGGCCACCAGTGGCCGTTCTTCTCATGACCGCAGCAGTTGATCCCGACCCTTGGCCATCCACGGGAGGCTCTCCAGCCCACCTCTATTTAAACCCGACCCCCTCACGGCCATGAGAGGAGAGTTGCACAAACCTTGCCGAAACTCGCCAAAATTGTTTCAAACCCTTCTCCACCCTTAGAGCGGTTGATCCCCGAGTGTAAATTTGCCCTAATCCCCACCGACAAAACCCGATTTCTCAACCGAAATTCCACCCAAAACCGGGACACTTCTCCACGAGTGAGCCAATCCCCAAATTGATTGGTTCTACACCTTCACCAGACCAAGGGAAGGTGTCCACCAGCAAAAGCCCCATCTCCAGGCTTCCCAGTTGCTCCAGCCTCCAAGCTTTGTGATCGGCTGTGGTCGAAATCCAACCTAGACAATTCACCAGACCAGGAGACTTCATCTGGAGCTTGCTAGGATCCAATCGAAGGTGCAACAACTCTCAGATCGAAGCCACACTTCTCTGAGCAAAGGTATGAGCTAATTCTTCATCCCGAGCTTCTGAGATTCTCCATTTCAAATGCTTTAATTTCAATGCATGATAACCATATAGATGTGTTCGTCTCTTCAGAGACGAATCCATAGAGCATAAGAACATGAAAATCCATTGAGTATCGAGTGAGATATTAGGGATTTAGTGTGGACGGCTCTCGGGTGAGGACACTTGGGGACGATGAACGGATGCCGTCCATTTAATACACGCGCGGACAGACGGCCAGGATCGCGTCGGATCAGAAGGCGGAACGATACAGCGGGCCCCGGGAGCGCTGAGTCAGATGGCGACGTCGAATGGGAGCGCGCCACGCGGCGTTTCGGAGCTGCCGAGGTTGACGCGGCGCCGCGTGGATAAATAGAAAATTAGGGATTTTTCTGATTTATTTAATTCCCTAAACTTCAAAAATTCATAACTTTGTGTAGAAAAATCGGAAAAATAAAATAAAAATACCCTCTTGCTCGGTGAACGGAGGAGAATAATGTGGAAAAGAAATCATTTAATTTCATCAAGTATTTTATTTTTTATAATTTATTTACTCTCTGCATACATTTAATTCTCCATGCATGTATACAATTCACCATGGCATGAGATCATAGGGCTTTTGAAGCCTCTGAATTTGGGAACATTCGCTGAATTTTCCAAAGTCGGAGGCCATCCCTATGAAGAGTTATTGATTTTTCAAGTTCATGTTACTCGTTTTGAGTATTTTAATTCCAATAAATAGCATGTTGTGAAATAAATTCTAGGAAAATTTGATGATGTTCCCTATGACTGAGAGAACCTCTAGGAAAAATAGGTTTTGAGTTAGTTCATTTAAAACAACCCTAATTGGCTTAAACACTCAAAATAGGTATCTAATTAATTAGAGCTAACCATACATTAAATTGACTTCAAATCAATTCTCCACTGACCTTTAGGATCAGAGGAACCAACCATAAAAATTTGAGGTCAATTGGACTTGGTTAGCCCTACTAATTGGGTTGATTAAGCCACTTAGTCATTTTAAACTTTAAAAATTTATAACTTTCAAAATACCTTTTAAAAATTCACCAAATTGGTTTTGGAGCCTCTCTGATATTAGGGGAATCTAAGAAAATTAAAATTTTAATTTTCTAAAAAGTTGATTTTTAATATTATTTTAATATTTTTAATAATTAAAAAATAATAAAAATCACAAAAATAATAAAATTCACCAAAATGTCACATTTTGAATTTTAATCACTTAGGAACAAACCCATATTTTTCTTAGGTCTATTTAGTGAGATATTAAATTTTAAAGCTCTAGCGTAATTTTAAAATTAAAAAAATGTATTTTCTAGCATTTTCACTAAAATAATTATAATAAATCATAGAAAAATCAGAAAATTGTAAAATTTGATTCTCTAATTTCCTTGATATCAGAGAGATTTTTGAAAAATATAAAATTTATTTTTCAACATTTATTTTATTTTTAAATTAATTAACACTCCAAAACTTAAAATAATTATAATAAAAATAATATAATTCAAAAAATCATCAAAATTGGTCCAAGTGGTCCTCTGGTCATTAGGAATGTCCCCTAATTTTCTTAAGGACAGAAACTTTCCCTTGGTCATGTTATTAAATTTTCCTTGAAAATCTCTATTTTCTACCAAAACTAATTATATAAATAAATTAAATACAGAAAAATCACATTTTCTCCTCTCATGTCTTTATTGACATATGAGTGAAGTCACATGAAAATTTCAAGTTCATTTGAGTTCAGTTTAGTGAGTTATGAAATTATTAAGCTTAAAGGGTAAAAATGGTAATTAAAAATTTTAATCCTTAATTAAAACTTTAGGTTTAAAAAAATTAATAAGTAAAATATTTGATCCTAATCTGATTTGGATGATTGAAATTTATATAATTAAAGGGGAGAAACCCATTAAGCAATTTAAAATAATTAAACTTTAATTAAATAATTGATTAAATTTGGAAGAATAATAAAATTGGAATTATTAAAATAGGGATATTATTAGGAAGAGATTTGTTCTTTAATTTAAAAATCCCTAAATTAATCATTTCATTAATATTTAATTCTTAATTAAAATGATAACTCAAATTCAAAACATTAAAAGACTTAATCATTAAACTAAAATTAAATTGTTAAACTCTTTTAAAAATTTCAATTAAAATTAAAAAATAAAATTAAATAAAAAATTAAATTAAATTAAGTAAATTAAATTGGATTAAGTTAAATTAAATTAAATTAAAATTAAAAGTTGAATTAAATTAAAGATTAAATTAAATTAAATTAAATAAACAAATCAAATTAAATTGAATGAATAAATTAAATTAAATTAAATTAAATAAATAAAACCAAATTAAATTAAGTTAAACCAAATTAAAAAATTAAATTAAATTAAATTAAATTAAATCAAATTAAATTAAAATTAAATCAAATCAAATTAATTTAATGTAACATCAAATCAAACTAAATTAAATTAAATTGAATTAAATAGAATTAAAACTCAATTAAATTAAATTAAATTAAATTAAATTGAATTAAATAACATCACCAAAGACATAAAGAATTCAAAATAAATCTAAAATAATTTGAGCACTATTCCAAATTTAAACCCATTAATGAAAATTAAACTAAATCACAAATCATTTGAACACCAATTTACTCTCAAAAGCTTTAGTTATCATAACTCCTAAACAGAATATTAAATGAAATGTTACTTCACCTATAGGATATTCAAATGTCCTAGTTCACTGAGCAAGATAACAAAACTTGAATCCCTGGACGATTAATTCATTTATATAATTAAGCCCATTTGGACTTAAAACAATCCTAGAAATATTGAAAAGATGTTTAAGATTATTCTTAAGCACTTCCTCAATATGATAGGACATTTATAAGAACAATTGGACTTAATTGTTCTTTGATGAAGAAAATCGTCCTCAAACCAAAATACGAAGACCTAGACGTCATAGGAAATGACTAGCTATAGGATTAGGAATTTAGTAGAAAACCATAACCCTTCCCTTAGCTTTACCTAGGAACTTGTTTAAGTATTCTAATTGTGTTTTAAGTGCAGCTTGGGATGACGGGAAGACCCTCCGGGTACGCTTTTATTTTATTGCAATTTACTTTCCTCGCAATTTACTTTCCTGCAATTTACTTTCTTGCAATTTATTTAACCGCATTGCACTTACTTTTTCTTGCATGATAAACAACTGTTGCATGAAAACCCACACCTTTAGGATAGTCCCTAAAATTGAAACCAAAACTAAGTTAAAAGTTATTGCAAGATAAAATTCACCGCCACAACATTTCAAAATATAAAACAACTCAAAATTTAATCACAAACAGAACACAAAACTACAATTACAACTAAATTAAAACGTCCTGTTGGATGATCGGGAATACCTCGGATGATGTAACCTACGTGTTGCTAACGGGATTTCCCACGGTCTAAATGAAAGTGTGGAACTCATTCGAGTTGAGTTTAGCAAATTCATCCGGACTAAGTGAATCCGATAAAAATAATGATGCCGGAAGGATGGAACCGTGGGATCTTAACCGGTGTCGTTATAATCAACTTTAAGATTTGTTTTAATTAAAACATGAAAAACACTTGGGAATTAAGACTTCTCTAAACCAAAACACTTTTCTCATCCCCTGATTTATAACTTCTAAAACTAAACCTCTGCAACAACAAGGAGCTCGGAGCATGGTGGGCGAGCACGGCCATCGTCATCGGCGAACCCGAGTCTACTTCAACAAAACTTTCTTAGAATTAAAATAACCAAGCCATAGGACTTCGAGGTAGTTTGCCTAGTGCAACATAAACCCTCGACCTTTGTTAGGCATTTGCATGATCGAGTCATGTAAATTAAGCCCTAACCGGTTTTAGGATTACGAGGTAGTCGTCCGATACGACATAAACCCTCACATCTTCTAGGCTATTTGTATGATTCTATCATATAAATATAAGCCCTAATTAATTAAAATTGGCAAGATCAAAACATTTAAATAAATATTAGGACTTTCCTAAATTCAAGCCAAAACAATAGGATAGTCGGGAGATTACCGAAGTTCACTTCGAATCTGTGATTTCTCCTACTTTTCTTCCTTTGAATTCCCAAAACAAAATGTTCCAAACTTGATCCATTCCTATTGAAATTCCAAAATTCAATCCTTTGAAAACTTAAACTTTGAAATTCTTGAGAGCGAATTATTGATTATTATCGAGAGTTTTCTTAGGTGATTCCCGTCACTTAAGATGTAATTAACTATAGGGGCTTGCCCTTATAGGGAATTTTAAAGAACCCGAGTAATATAAACCTCGTTTAATGCTTTCATATTAAGCGAGGAATTTGTCGGCTTATAAAATTGGTTCGCGGACCAAACGGATGTCACAAATCTTCTAGTTTATTTAATCGAACCCCACCGTCAAGCAGTGTGTCTATCCTTAGGGATAGATACACGGTTTGTGGTGCGGTGCTCGTTTATATAAACTATTTGGGATGTGAGATCGGTTTGATTTCATATCTTAAGACCTTCAAATTTAAAATTATTTTTAAAAATCAAATACTACTTTTCAAATTATTTATTTAAATTAAATTAAAAATTCACCGCACAATTTCTGTTAGGCGACCCCTTTTTCAAAAATTAATACAACACACCAAACATAAAAATATGCCGACAAAAACCGAGACTTATGAGATGGATTCTTATTTTGCAAGAATTTGATTTTGAGATAGTAGATAAGTAGGGTTCTGATAATCAAATTGATGATTATTTCTCCAGGCTTGAAATAGAAAAATCTTTCTATGATATTGAAGAAATTAATGAACATTTTCCTGATGAAAAACTGTTCACTGTTAAAGAATGGAGTGTTCCGTGGTATGCAGACATAGTAAACTTTATTGTTAGTAATATTATACCCTATGGTTTGACATATCATGAAAAGAAGAAATTTATGTCTGATGCTAAGAATTATTTTTGGGATGACCCATTTTTATATAAACAAGGAAAGGATCTTATAATTCGAGGATGTGTACCTTTGGAAGAGACTTATGAATTTGTTCAAAAATGTCATGATTCTGATTATGGGGGACATTTTGGAAGTGATAAAGCTGCATATAAAATATTACAATCAGAATTTTATTGGCCTACAATTTTTAAGGATGTGAATGTTTATATTAAAAATTGTGATAGATGTTAGCGTGTAGGTAATATTCTAGAAGAAATGAGATGCCCCTCAACTATATGTTGGAAGTTGAAATATTTGATGTTTGGGGATTAGATTTTATAAGACCATTTACACCATCTTTCAAAAATGTTTATAATTTGATAATAGTAGATTATGTTTCCAAATCGATTGAGGCTATTGCTTTACCTCGATGTGATGCTCAAAGTGTTGCAATGTTTGTAGAAAATAATACATTTTGCAGATTTGGAATACCAAGAGTAATTATAATTGATGGGGGAAGTCATTTTAGAAATGCGATTATTGGGAAGTTAGAAAAAAAAATATCATAATAATCATCGCATTGCTACTGCTTATCATCCGTAGACAAGTGATTTGGTTGAATTATCCAATTGTGAAATTAAAAGAATATTGGAAAAAAATGTTAATCCAAAAAGAAAGGATTGGTCAATTAAATTGGATTATGTTTTGCGGGCCTATAGGACTGCTTATAGAACACTTATAGGAATGTCCCCATATAGGCTAATTTTTGGAGAAGCTTGTTATTTACCTTTCAAACTTGAGCATAAAGTATATTGGGCTATTAAAGAGTTCAATCATAATTTGAAAGATGCTGCTAAAAAAAGATTATTACAATTGAATGAGCTTGAAGAAATAAGGAATGAATCTTATGAAAATGCTAAGATTTATAAGGAAAAGATGAAGTTACGGCATGATCAGAAGATTCTTAATAAAAAAATTGTACCAGGACAATAATTTTTGCTGTATAATGCTAGATTGAGAATATTTTCTGGAAAACTTAAGTCCAGGTGGATGGGTCCATTCATTGTGATAAAAGTTTATTCTTATGGAGCTGTAGATGTTTAAGATCCTAAGACTAGAAAATATTTAAAGTTAATGGACATAGACTTAAACCATATTTTTTAGTAAATAAATCTAAATCTGATGAGAATTTAATTTTGGGTCACTCAGAATGAGTTCTGGGTATGTCAAGCTGAAGACGTTAAAACAAGAGCTTTGTGGGTGGCAACCCATATTTATCGGTGTGCTTTGCTTTATGTTTGTTTTGTGTGTTTTGTTTACTTTGTTTTTATTTTTTTAGTGGTAGTAATTTGGAGTTTTTAAACTTAAGTGGAGTTTATTTGAACTTAATTAATGATTTGCAGAAGTCAGAATGATAATTTGGACACTTAGCAGACCTGTGCTAAATTGTGCATTGGCGGCTAAGCGCCGACTAGTTGGCGCTTAGGCGCCACAGTTATAAAAAACGTGAAAAATGTGAATTTAGAGCCTAGATCATGGGGGAGAAGTTGTGGGAGTTATTTAGGAGTTTCTAAATGTGTTGGAGGATATTCTAGTATCTCCCAAGTCTATAAAAAGGTCCTGACTTAAGGAAAACACTTGCCCCAAGTCCTATTTTCATTTCTGAAGTCTAAGAAGAGAATTTTGAGAGCACCATGTCTTCCTAGGAGAAGGAGATGAAGAAGAAGCAAGATTCTGATAAAAGTAAGTTCATTAGTGATAGTGCTAAGGAGTTATTTAATGGATATCTAGCTATTAGCATTCAAGGTATTACAAAGATGATTGCAAAAATTGAAGCCCGAGTGACTTCAATGGAAGCAATGATCAATGATATTACTTTACATCTGGATCACATGGGATGGCAACTCAAGATGCAATTCAATCATTCAAGGTATGTGGAAGAAATAGATAAGGCTATGTTTGTGAAGAACAAATGGATTGAAGAAGATAATATAAGAATTAACAATGATCGCCCGTTCTATCAAATTTATATTCTTGAAGGGTCAAATGAGAATAATAGTGGTCCTGGTTATATTCCGCCTAATGGAGAGTGGAATTAAAAGTGTTTTGTGTCTATTTGTTTAGTGTCTTATATGTTATGTTAGTGTTCTTATGAGTTCATGTTTGTTGTGTTTAATGTTTAAGTATATGCCTGATGATGTGATGGGTACATCTTAGAGATGTACACTTATCAGTTTAAGATTATAGTGTCTTGTATTTTAAGAATTTTATCCTTTATGTTTAGATAAAAATTCTAGTATTGTATTGATTGTTATGTTTGTTTTAATATAAGTTTGTTTTTGTGAAATTTGTGTGGAATCATTGGTTATTTAACTTTGATTTGGAGTATTAGAAGATTTGTGGGGAGAAATAATTATTGTGAAATAATTAAGGGTAATCAACAAAGTGATTTAGTGCATATACCTTAATTATGAAAATTTGGGTATTGGCGGCTAAGCACCAGAGTGCGGGCGCTTACGCGCCAGATTTCGCAGCTAAGCGTTGATCGTTCGCGCTTAGGCGCCAGTTCGCGAAAATTGATTCCTGAAAGTTAAAAATCTGAAAATTGCCATTTTGAACCGCCCCATCGTCTTCAACCTTTTCTTTGCCGCGAAAGTGGAGCCTAGGGTATCATATTGTGGATCATTTAAGAGCCAATCTCAACAAAAATTGTTAGATTTGGATTCCTTGAGGTAAGAACACTACTCCTAAGTAAAAATTTTTTATTTTCACCATGTATTTTGAGTACATTATGGAAAATCTTAAAATCTCTATTCTTGGAGAAAATTTGAGGAAAACTTGATAAATTGCTTGGATTTAGTGAAGATATCTTTTGGAAGATAATTTAGCAAGTTTAGTTTAATTTTAGAATTTATGGTGAATTTTTTGTGAATTTTTAGAGATGGCTCCAAAGCCAAAACGTGCATGAGAAAAAACGAAGTTTGATTCTGACAAATTTGTTAGTTTGAGGGCTAAGGAACGATACGTCGATGCATTGCAATCACGTAAGTTGATTCCTGAGCGAGTGTTTAGTAAGCCAAGAGAGGTGATTGAAGATATGATTGCAAGAAGAAGCTGGCGAATTCATCGTTGCTTCTCCGCTCGTTGTTCTTGTTTCGTGGTAAGAGAATTTTATGCAAATTTACTTTGCCGAGAGGAAAATCGAGGTGATGGTTAGGAGGCATGAAGTAAACTTCTCTTCAGGTGCAATCAATACCTTTTATGGACTACCTCCTAATATGTTCTGTTTTTATTCTAACTATCATCCTTCGGAAGAAGAATTAGATGAGATTATGAAATACTTGACTGATGGAAGAGGGTTATGGAAAATTACAAATGATAGAAAAGTGAACTTTCCTGCTTCCAAATTAAATGTCATTTCTAAGGCATGACATTATTTTATCTCATCTAAGTTGTTACCTTCAAGTCATACCAGTGAAGTGACGAGAGAAAGAGCGGTGTTGAACCATTGTATTCAACATGGGAAGCCTATTGATATTGGAGGGATAATTTATGATTATGTTTTGAACTGTGCTAGATCAACCACTACTGTAGATATGGGATTTCCTTCTTTGATTCATTCACAATATGAAAGATCTGGAGTGAAATTTGAAACCTAGGAAGAGGTACTTCAGCCTTAAGACCAATTACCAGTGTAAAAGTTGGTGCTTACATTGTACATTCAGAGTTTGGTTGGAGAGGAGGATTTAGTAGGGCTTCTGCGGCTTCTGCTTCTGCTGCTTCTGCTTCTCGTGCTACTAATTCACGTGCTTCGTCATCTACTGACTAACAGACTGGTTTATTAAGAAAGATTTTGAAAAAAGTGAGCCTTACTCGAGAGCATGTGAGAGATATGGATGGTAAGCTGGATAATGTTGAGAGATATATGGTAAAACATTATGAATATGAGGAGAATTATCAGCAATATTTGGATAGGCTGATTAGAGGAGATCAGAGTGCTGAGATGCCACCTCATCCATTCTATATACCTTATGTGCCATCCAGAGATTGGAACGAGCAAGATGATGATGATGATGATGATGAGGATGAAGAGTAGATGTATGTTGTTTGTTTTAGTTGTTATATTGATGTGTTGTGTCACTGTGTACTTTATCTAGTATTTTGTTTGATGATTGTGTTGTGATATGAACCTTGGCAGTATGCAGATTGTAGTTTTACTGTTTATCTGTTATGCATATTCAGCTATTATTATTGTTTTATTGTTGATTTATATGTTGTTGTGTGGTACTGTGTAATGGTAAATGTTTTTATGTGTATGTTATGTCGGAGTTTTTAGTAGTGTGTACTTTAATTCCAAAAACTGTTAGGAAATTATAAACCTCTATTAGGAACTTCTACTTATGAAAACTACAAGTTTAAAATTCTTCAAAATCCACTATCATCTGTTATCTGTATCACTGTGTTATTTTAGTTGGTGTGTATTTTCTTTGAAAACATCCACTACTTTAGAAGTCTTCTGAAATTTTTACTTTTCTTATTATTAAAAAAAAGAGAAAAATTTTTTGAAAAAAACTAAATTTGATTTCATTTTACTCCTGTATTTAAATTGTTATACTTGCATATTATGATATTAAAAATTCCTGCAAGCATGATATGTTAGTTTTTATTTCTCACCCATGTATCATTTCTTATGTTTAAATGTTTTATCTTGATTAAAAATTTGAAAGTTTTAGGGAGGATTTTAAAAATAAAGATTTTCAAAAACCTAAAATTTTATTTGATTCTCAAGAATACTTAAAAATAAATCTTATTTTTGATTTAGAACAATTATGTACATGAAGTTATATTAGGGGAACAATATTTTGAATATAGAAATGAATAAAAGAATTTAGTTAAAATTTATAGTAATCATGAAAAACTTAAAGTTAAAATTTTCATAATGAAGAGGTGTTAAATAAAGTTAAACTATGTTTAGCAAGAAGTTTTGTATTTTTGGATAAATAGAATAATTGACTTTTATTCTTCAAAGCTTAAATTTCTTTTATTGAAGAGTAATTTTCAGATATTATTATTATGATTTTTAAGTGAAAGATGTATATCTGATCTTTATTTTAAATGGAAGAATGGAATTCAAAATCATTCAAGGTATATCCAGATATAATAATCCTTACCTTATTAAAAAAAAAAGAGAAGAAAAAGAAAAAAGTTAAAAATATAGTTAGTGAAAAGGGAGGATAAGCTTGAGGATTTAAGGGCCTAATCAAAAATTGGTTTCATACCTAAAGTTTAAGATGTAAGTACAGAGAAAATCTAAAGCTTAAAGTTGTAATAAAGTAAGTAAAATTATTTTTCAAATAAAGATTTTTAATTGAGAAAAATAAATGTTTGAATCCTATATTTTGAAAAATCTACAAATATTTCTGAATTAGATAGAGACTTATATTTATCATTTTCTTTTACTTAAGAACTTTCTAAACTTTAAGTTGGTTTCAATTACTGAAATTTTGTTTAAATTCGACTATTCCATTTCTAGAACAAAATTTTGTTATCTTCCTAAGAAACTCATTACATAATTTGCTTGCTAAAATGTTCTATGAGATTAACTATCACTTGAGGACAAGTAACATTTTAAGTTTGGGGGATTTTGATACACCTAAAATATATAGTATTTTTATGCACATTTTTATACCTATTTTAATGATATTGCACTTTCATAGAAAGTATTTTATGTTTTTCTTGCAGGTATGATGAAAATGGATGGTCATGATGAAAGGAGCAAAATTGGATCAAATTTGGAGCAAAAAAATGAAAAATAAAAAATTTGGCACTGGCGGCTAAGCGCCGCTTGGTCGTTGCTTAGCCGTCACAGTTAAAAATCGAGATTCAAATGGATTTGGCACCAATTTCAAAGGGGATTGGATGCAACTCTTGGTGGTAACGTCCATAACTTACTTTGGACAGCAAGTTTGAATGAAGCGGTGCGTTCCTTGGTAGATACATCCAATCTGGACACATTTTGAAGAGCACCAAGGCACCTTTTGGTTTACTATTTAAAGAGTGTCTTAGGAAAGATTAAGAGACTCTTCCTTTGCATTTTGAAGGGTTCTTTCTTTCTTTCTTTCTTTTGTTCTTCCACTGCATTTTTAAGAATTTTTATTTTAGAGTAGGAGTAGAGAGTAGAAAGGAGAAAAGGGTCGGAGTGAAGTATTCTTCTTACCACTTCTTTTCTTTCTTTTAGTTTAGTTTTTATTAAAGTTTGAAGTCTGTATTCTGAGTCATCGGAGTTGGGAGACTTGTTCGGAGGAGTAGTTTAGCGAAGGGTCAAAGTTTCAGAGGAACTTCCTTAGTCTTGTGGAGAGGATTTTCAGATAAGTGTTTACTTTTATTTAGTTTATTAATACTTGCTTTCATTTATTATTTTTCTTTTTATTGTTTTTAATTTCAAATCAATGTGTTTTTATATTTTCTCAATGCATTCTAAGTAGTTTACTTTATCTTTTTCTTTCTTAAATTTAGAAGTAATTAATTTAAAGATAATTATTGTGGAAAGTATAAGTGTTTAAAAGTTAGAAAAAGTTCTGAAGATTGATTCTAAAAACTATGTTTACTTCTTAATTTGGCCTATTAAGTTGTAAAATTTCTTGAGATTATGTAAGATCCAATGCGGTATTGTCTCATAAAAGTTAGTAAGAATCACATGAAATTATATGGGTGAGAACTGTAGTCCATATAATTGAATGTAATATTAGAAGATATTTTTATAAAATGGAGTAAAATTAGAGGATTTTAGAGTGACAGGCTAAAACCACCTGATTTGGTTTGAAGTTTTGAGTTTTGTTATGAGAAGTTAGCCCCCAGGTGGTGGGAATCGAGGGAACTCTAGAGTGAGAGACTGGTATCTTTCCTGCCTAACCATGTTCAAAATAATATAAATTTCAAATTAACTTATGTTCTTTATAGAACCAAGTAAGGGTAAAGAACACATTTGCTTCTATCTGTCACAACAAAAAATTGAATACATCCACAACAATACTTTAAGAATTATTACTACTTCATGAAAGGAAATAAAAAGATATTCTAGTTAATAGTAATTTACATCTAGTGTTATTAGTTATTGTAATTTTAATTTTTTGTTTAGCATTTTATTAAGAAAAATTCAAAAAACATATCAACCTTCAAAACTTTTCAAAATCAAGACATAGTTTTTCGAAAACAATCAAATAAAGTAAAAAGATAATTTCTCTGATTCCTTTAAAGATTTTACATTTTCCCTGTGGATTCGATATCTCGGGGCTTAATCAGAAAGTCCTATATTACTTGATAAACGATACGTATACTTGTGTAGTATCCAATATTATAAAATCATAATTTTCAAATCTAAATCACATATATTTGGTGTGGAGTCAAGTTTTTGGAACACATACATATATTTACCAGACGGGACCAAGTTTTTGGTGCCGTTGCCAATTTTCATATCATATTTGTAAGCACATATATTTATCGGGGATAAAGTACTTTTTATATCCTTCACGAGGTTCATCATCTAGCTTTTTTTGCTTCTGATCACACTTCAATTTTTCTTAAGATTAAGGATGGTTTTGGTAAAAAGACTTATCATTTTCATTTTCTTAATATGTGGGTAAAAAGACTTATCATTTTCATTTTCTTAATATGTGGCTTCTTCAGTGAAATAAAATTGTAATGTTAGAAAAGCTTGCTGTTGTGTCTAATAATTCGGGCATCTTTAGAACCATCTTGCTAAGGTGCTTAGAAACTGGAACAAGACAGTTTTTTGGGCATCTTGGTAAAATTGTGCCTGATGCTGAAGACCGAGTTAAATATTTGGAGATGAATTACTGTCATACTAATATTAATCTTGATTTGTTTGTTCAAGGTCAAAAGGATCTTACTAATGCTATTCATATAAAGGAATCATTCTATGCTCAAAAGGCTGCTAAGACTAATTTTTTCGATATAGAAATTCTGCCTTTTTCCATGCATGTATAAAGAGTATAAGAAGAACTAACATGATTAATAGTATTAAGGTTAAAGATGGTAAAACCTTGATAAACTTGAATGATATTATTAATGATGGGATTCATTTTTTCTCTAAGTTATTTATTAATGAGGATGATCCTCTGGAAAAGATTAATGCTGATCTTTTTCCAAAGAATAATATTTTGAATACTCTTAAACTTACTTATATTCCTTCTAAAGCTGAGATTAAGTATATTATTGATAGCATGGACGATGGTAAAGCCGTTGGTCCTGATGGCTTTACTGTTGAATTCTATAAAGGCAGTTGGGATGTTATTCATATTGAACTTGTGGAGGCTATTCAAGATTTCTTTCATGGCAATGATTTACCTAAGTATTTTAAAACTTCTAATATTTTTTTACTTCCTAAAAAAAATAGTGCTAGTTCTTGTGATGCTTTCATGCTTATTAGCATTAATAATGTTATTATTAAGATTATATATAAGATTTTAGTTAGGAGAATTCAGCCTATTTTAAGTGATATTATCTATTTAAACCAAACTGCTTTCCTTAAGGGGAGATACATTAGGGACAATTCCCTCACTGTGCAAGAGTTATTGTTTGATCTTGATAGGAGTAAATGTTGTGGTAATGATATTTTTAAAATGGATATAAAAAAGGTTATTGATTCCCTTAGGAGGGAATTTTTTATGGATGTTTTACTTGTTGTTGGCTTTAATAAGGATTCTGTAAGCTTATTTACATAATACTTGATAACAATTATTATTCTATTATCATTAACGGTAATTCTCATGGTCATTTCAAGGCTTCTAAAGGCATTAAATAGGGACACCCTCATTTTCCCTATCTTTTTATTCTTACTTTTGACTATTTATCTAAATGTCTAAATCATCTGTTTGAGAAATATCCTTGCTTAAACTGTATAACTAAAGGTGGTAATAGTATCTCTCACATATGTTTTACTGATGACCTTATTCTTTTTTTCAATGCTAATGAAAGGTCTATTAAAAGAATTTTGCAGACTCTTATGCATATGCAGAATGTCTCTAGTTTGCTTTTTAACGCTGATAAATGTCCTTTTTATTGCTCTAAATTTGTTTTTATATCCAAGAAGAATTGGATTGCTGATTTTACTCATTGTAAAAAAGCTATCCTTTTTATTAGGTATTTAGGTTTCATTCTTGATAAGACTTCTAAACGGAAGTATCTTTTCTTTGAATTGTTGGATAAGATTAGATTGAGGCTTCCTACTTGGGAGAATAAATTTTTATTTTTTAGAGGGTGTGTTACTCTTCTTGAGAGTATTCTTACCTCACTTCCTCTTCATATTCTCTAAGTGATGAATATGCCTCTTGGTATAATTAAGTAGCTTGAGCTTTTATTTAACAAGTTTCTTTAGGATGGTAGTGTTAAGAGGAGCTTACATTGAAAAAGCTGGGATAAGATTTGTAAACCTGTTGACAGAGATGGATTGGGCTATCGTAAGCTCTCTGATACAATTAATTTTAATTACATGGAGCTTTGGCATCACTTTCGTATGAAATCTTCTATATGTGCTTCTTTAAGTCATGCTAAGTATTGTGCTAACTCTCATTCTCTTACCATGTCTTCTTCTAAATTTGTTTCCTTTATCTGAAAGGAAATGATTAAAGTTTCTTCTCATGTTGAGGATATGTTATGTTGGGATGTTGGTAAAGAAGATGTTGCTTTCTGGTATGATGATTAGCTTGGTAATGGTTTTCTTGATGATTTTATGGAGGTCCCCATGATATCAACATTAATGAAAGATTTATGGCTGGATTCTGGTTGGAATTTGCCTAAGTTGTTTAATATGGTAAATTACAATGATGCTCTTTTTCTTTCTATTATTCCTTTTATGGTTGATAGGATGGATGTGCCTAAGATTAAAGGTAAGCTTGGGGAGTCTGTTACTAGGAATTTTGCATCTAGAGAGCAGGCTACTCAAGGGCTGGACCTATCTTGGAATTGGAATAAATGGGTTAAGCCTTCTATCACCTTTTTTATTTGGCAGATTATTCAGGCTTGTATTCCTACTGATGACATTCTTAAGCATAAAGGCTTAAGACTTGCTTCTAAGTGCTACCTGTGTCAGAATGAGGAGGAATCTGTTATGCATGTTTTTGGCTATTGCAGTTTTACTTTGGGTATTTGGAAGAATGTTTTTGGTTTATGTGGCAGGCAGGATGCTTTTTGTGGTTATCATTCTCTTGATGTTATTTTTTATGACAGAAAGTTTAAGGGACATGCTTTGTTAAATATTTTGCCTTCCATTGTGATTTGGTTTATTTGGATTTCTCGTAATGCTAGGAAGTTTAATGGTGAGACGATTACTTTTAAACATACATTTTCTCAAATTTGCTCTTATATTTAAAAGTCTTTCTTTTACTGCTATGAAGGCTAACAATAATCCGTTTGTACAATCTATTGCTGCTAATCTTAATATTAGTATTAATACTGCTAATATTTCCTTTTGTAAGATTAGGTAGAGTAAGCCTGCTGCTCCCTTCCTTAATGTTGTTTCTGATTAATGCTGGAAGTAGAATTCTACTAGAGTGGGGGTTTTGTAGGGATTGGAATGGTGTTGTCCTTTATTGGTTTGCTGCTTCTGCTTTCCGTGTCTCTCATATTGTTGCTGAAGCTGATGCTATTGTTTTTGCCTTGATGATTTCTAGGAAATTGAGCTGGTTTAATATTATTATGGAAATAGATTATATGATTCTTTGGAATGTTTGCAGGTCTAATGATATTTGTCATTAGAGTATTAATTTGCAGGTTAAAAGAATTTGTTTCCTTGCAGTTGAGCTTAATATTGTTTGGTCTCACACTAAAAGAGAGGGGAATAAGGTTGCAGATTGGATTACTAAGTTAGACTATCTCTTACATGCTCCTTTTATTTCTAAATTTTTACCCAAAGATTTGTATTTTTTGTCTTATTTAGATATTTAATGTGTTGTTTGAGTCTTGGGTGTGTTGAGTTGTATTGTTTTACTTTTTTGGAAAGAGAACCCTTTTTTCTTTTCTTTGGATTGTAGAGTATGTGTGTGGGACGACTTTTTCGGTTTTGTAATTTTGTTTTTATGAAATAAAATGAGAGCCTATCGTGCTCTTTTACAAAAAAAAAAATAATAGGTATTACGTATGTATTAATACTCATAGGTATTAGGTATTATGTATGTAAATACATACATATTCAATGATAAGTAAAAAATAACCTAATAGGTACGTAAGTACATAGTTTAATTGGAAGACCTTACTGTTAATACTCTCAAAATGCCTCTCCTTTAGGTGCTGCTAATTAAAACATTATAACCAATATTTTACGTGGCGCTTAATTGAAAAACACATTTTGCAATTTCTTTTGAATCAACCTTAATCCACCCGTTCAGCCACCATTTCTCGTCCAAGCGACATTCCATGGCTGCCCAACTAACATGGAACCAGGCCTTTCCTCATCGCCTCACTCTCCTCTCTACACCTCCCTACTCGTGGCCGGCCCCCGCATCCGTCCCCTTACCCAAATCCACGCCCGCATCGTTATGTCTACTCTCCACCGAAACCGTTCCCTTTTCACAAAACTTCTCACTCTCATCATCTCCGCCGGCTACCCTCTCTACGCCAACCGTCTCCTCCCCTCTGTTCCTAACCCTGACGCCTTCCTCTTTGACTCCATCATCCGTGCCTCCTCTCGCTCAACCCTCCCTCTCCATTCTCTGCATTTCTATCTCCTTATGCTCTCCTCCTCCCTTCGCCCTTCCAACTACACCTTCACTTCCCTCCTCAAAACCTGCGCTGATCTCTCCGCCTCCGACCTCGGCCGAATCCTTCATTCCCACGTTCTTGCTGCTGGTTTCGGCCTCGACCGCTTTGTTCAGACCTCCCTAGTCGTTTTCTATTCTAAAGCCGGTAACTTGATCGTTGCACGCAAGGTGTTCAATAGAATGCCTGATACAAGTGTAGTGGTATGGAATGCATTGATCTCTGGTTATGAGCAGAATGGACGTGCTGGTGAGGCGATTGAATTGTTTTATTTGATGCGTAAGAAAGGAATAGAGCCGGATGATGCTACTCTAGCTATCCTTCTTTCTGCTTGTGCCCAAGTTGGCTACTTGGCTTTGGGGAAGTGGCTTCATGAGCATTACATCCAAGGCAAAAATCTTCATCTCGGTGTGGTTCTCGGATCTTCTTTGTTAAACATGTACGCTCGATGCGGCCTAGTGGCAAAGGCTCGAGAAATATTCGATGGACTCGAAGAAAAAAATGCACGGATTCGCAGAGCAAGCAATGGAGCTTTTCAAAAGAATGCAGCTTTATGGCCCTCCACCAAACCTCGTCACCTTCGTGGTTGTTCTGTCTGCCTGCGCACATGGAGGGATGGTCCAACAAGGCCGGGAGGCTTTCAACTCAATGAAATTTGATTATAATTTGGTTCCAAGAGCTGAACATCATGTCTGCATGGTTGATCTCTATGGCAGAGCTGGCCTGCTTGATGAAGCTATGAAATTCATAAGGGATCAAATAGCTGGAGAGCCTGAAGCTGCAGTTTGGACTGCATTGCTTGGTGCTTGCAAAATGCACAAAGATTTCAACAGGGCTGCTGAAATCTCCACGAAGCTTCTGGCTTTAGAACCTGAGAATCCAAGCCACCATGTTCTTCTTTCAAATATTCATGCTTTGGCAGGGAAGATGGAGAAAGTGGAAGAGATAAGAGATTTCATGATTTCCAGAGGTTGGAGGAAGAAGACTGGATATAGCTTGATAGAGATCAATAATGTACCCTATATGTTTCGAATGGGGGATACATCAAACCTGAGAACAGTTGAAATCTATCAATATCTGGAGGAGTTGATTTGCAGAATAAAGGAAGCAGGATATGAGCCGATGACTGATTCTGTGCTTCATGAATTGGAGGAAGAGGAGAGAGAGGTTGCGCTTAGAGTTCATAGTGAGAGGCTGGCTGTGGCTTTTGGCCTGTTGAGTACTGGTGAAGGGAGTTTGATTAAGGTTGTAAAGAATCTGCGCATATGTGGTGATTGCCATTTGGCTATCAAGTTTATTTCTGGAGTAACTGGTAGGGAAATTGTTGTTAGAGATAAACACAGGTTCCATCATTTTAGATATGGGCTCTGCTCTTGCCAAGATTACTGGTAATAATCTTTTATGATCGTTTAGTTTGATGATTTGTTACTGTAGTTAAGCATGAGATTCTAGGATGGTTTGATGTGCAATTTTTGGGGGTGAAAAAATTGATTGAAAATTATAGTTCTGTAAACATTTTTCTTGCATTTTTTTTCTATTATGTTTTAAGGACAAAAATCACTTGGTATGCATTGCTATTTATTCCAATGTATCCTGCCATTTTCAGCTTTCTTTATTAGCCTTCCAAAACTTCTTGACCAGTAGATATTTCTTCTGGATTTAGGAATAAATTCTTTCATAAGGTTTTGTTCTTTATCAGTAGAAAGTGATGAATAAACATGGAAAAGTAAAAGCTGACATTATAGCTGCAAGCGGGTATTTGGTTTGAGTTTGTTTTGACATGAATGCTTGAAGTTTGTGGAAGATGAAGTCATGGTTCAGGAAGTGTGTTTCTTCTAAATGACTGTTAATGGTTTATATTTATTTTTAGGGTTGTAATTGAATCGAACAAGTTGAGAAATAACGAGTTCAAACTCATTCATTTTTTCTCATATTGAGTTTTAGTGTAGCTTGAATATGCAGCCTGGGCATGAGTTTTAAAATTTTGTTCGTTTATTATTAATTTTTTAATATTTTTGGAGCTGAATTAAATACTGATAAAAATATTAATCCTGCATATCTAATGTATATATATATTTTTAATAGTTTCATCATTTATATTCCCCTGATAATTCACATAATTTCTAAAGCTTATATGATAAAAGAATATTGATACAAACATATAGAATATGTCTTCAAACAAGCATTTAAGCCATCATTAAATGACTTTAATGGAGTCTTTATTGGGTTAATGATTAAATAATGTGTGTTCATGAGCATAAAAGAATTAAGTTAGCGTTCAAGCTTCTTCATTTATCTAGCTAATTTTTAGAATTTGGTCTAATCTAGTTTATGAATGTAATAAGCAAATATAATTGAGCATTATATAAAAATATATTGAATTGTTTTTTAAATGCACATTTTTTTGCTTTTAACACAATTTATTTTACATGAAATCATTTTTTATGAGCTAAATTCATATATAAATTTGAATGATGGTTTTGTCCCTAGATAAATGCAAATGCGGATGAGATGTTGGTCTGATGGTTGTGCATTTCTTTCCGCACCGAAAGGTCTCATGCTCAAAGTTCACTGAGCTCAAAAATAAAAAAATAAATAAATAAATAAAAATCACATGAGAACACTCTTTGCAGCAAAATTGTACGTGACTCTTCTAAAATAAATTGTTTAATGAAGTGGAATCTAGATTTATTTTTCTGTAGATTTTATTTAGGGACCGTAGCTATGTTCAATTCTTATATAAAATTCTAAAATCTTATTGTGAGTCTATTTTGAGGAGTAATGTTGTTTTATTATTTTAGATTAAAACAATTTTCGCATAAGTGAGCTTAACTTTTACTATAACTATATTTTGTTAGCCTAATTAATAGGATAATTTTATAATGTAATGTTTAGTAACTACCAACCTTTTAATGCTGCAATTGGTGATTTAACATTCACTAATTAACATTGATTATTAGTTGTAAGATGAAGAGTTGTTAGATAAAAAATACAATGCAATATTATCATAAAATTACATGTGGTCACTAGATAAATAAATTTTATTTCATGAGTAAATTTCAAAATTTGAACATGTGGGATGTTTATGAAGAAGTCAATTCTATGTGGGATAAAGTAACAAAATATTATAAAAAAATTGGTAAAATATGTACTTAAAGAATCAAAAGGAAAAATTTTTATAAATAAATATACTTGGTCGTCGAATAATAATGTGCAAGAAAAGATGAAATATAAAAAACTATATTATAAAAATTGGTTTAAATGTTAAAAGTTTAGAAAACAAGAGAATAATTTTTTACACTAAAAATTATATTTTTAGTGTTCTTTATAATAAATTAGATATCAAAGAAGATTAAAAATATATGTAAAAACTAGTCAGAAAAAGAGAAAATAAAAGTAAAGATTCAAGTAAAGTGTATTGAAGATTAAAATAAAAAAAAAAATTTTCTTAGAGGATGATTTCAATATAAGTGGGTGAGCTATTTTGATAAACTTTTCAATGAAGTTTCTAAAAATATGATTGAACATAGTGATCTTAATATCGTTAATAATATAAACATATTTTATTTTTACAATTGCATTAGTGAAAGAGGTTGAGGTTGCTTTAAAAAAAATCAAAGGTGGAAAATCAGTAGGACCTGACAATGTTCCTTTTGAAGTATGGAAATATATAGGAGATTTAGGAGTTTCTTCGTTTACTAAACTCTTCAATAATATTTTAAAAACTAAAAAAAGGCCCGAGGGGTAGAGGAATAGTACTTTGGTCCTCTTTTTTAAAATAAAGGGGATGCACAAGATTGTGCAAGTTAAAGAGGAGTTAAGTTAGTGTGTCATACTTTAAATATATGGGAGAGGGTATTTGAACATAAACTTAGACGTGATATGAAGATTTCTCATAGTCAGATTGGATTTATGCCGGGCAAGTCTACTACGAAAGCTATAAATTTATTGAGAGGTTTGATAGAGAAGTACAGATGGAGTAAGAGGACATACATATGATTGTTGTTGATTTAGAAAAAGCTTACGATAAGGTTCCAAGAGTTTTTTGGAAAGTTCTAGAAAATAAATGTGTTGATATGACTCATATTCAAGTCATTAAAGATATGTATAGTAGAGTTGTTATTGTGTTCGAATATAATGAGGATTGATCAAGTATTTCCTATTTAAGTTGGATTACATTAGGGATCGGCTTTAAGCCCATATCTTTTTGTTTTAGTTATGGATGATCTTGCTGGAAAAATATAGGAGGATGTACGTTGGTGTATGCTTTTCACTGATAATATCCTTCTTTTGGATAAGACTAGAGAAGGAATATAAGAAAAAATTGAATTACGGGGTCAACATTGGAGTCGAAAGGCCTTCGTTTGAGTAGATCTAAAACTGAATATATGGAACGTAATTTTAACAGTAGTAGCTCTAAGGGTAGATTTGTAACTATGGGTGATCAAATCAATAAAAAGTGTGAATGTTTTAGATATCTTGGTTCTATTTTCAAAGTGATGACGATATAGATGGGGAATGCTATTAATTGAATCTAGTTTGGTTGGTTGAAGTGGAGGAATGCATCATACATGTTGTGTGATAAAAAAGTGATGCTAAGACTTAAAAGAAAAAATTTATAAGATGGTGGTGACACCTACAGTTCTTAATGACATAGAATATTGGCATATAAAAGAGAAGAATAAAATAAAGTTAAGTATTACTTAAGTATTACTGAGATGAGAATGCTTAGGTGGATGAGTTGCTTAACTTTTGTAAGAAAATGCAGAACAAATCTATCCATGAAAGGGCCGTTGTAGCTCTAGTTGCACACAAGATTAGAGAGAGTCCACTTAGATGTGGTCACATTAAACGTAGACCATCTAATGATCTGGTTAAGAAAGTAGATGTTTTAAATTCAACTTAGGTTAAGAAAAGAAAAGGTAGATGATCTAGTGAAAATTTGATAGCTTTTTACTATCCATTTCATACCTGTTTTTGATGATATTACACTTTAAAGAAAGGTATTTTTCATGATTTCATGCAGGTACAGTGATTTTAGGCCTTTAGAGCAAAAAGAAGTGAAAAAGAGCAAATTTGGAGCAAAAAGGGGCCAAAGTGCATAAGTTGAACTGGCGCCGAACCTCACTGTCACCAGCGCCGAACCACGCCCGTTTACAGAGAGTTTTCACCAGAAGGCAGAAAATAGCACCGAACGGCACCCTATCCAGAGCCAAACCGCTCCCTATCCCGATTTCAAACTAGATTCAATGTATTTGGACGGATTTTGGAGGGATGCTTCCAAAAACTCTAGAGAAATCAGTTATGGTCGAATTTAAACTACTTTGGAAGAAAATTTCATGGGTTTGGGGGAGGTTTTGGTGAGAGTTTTGGAGAGGGGAAGATAAGAGAGTAGTTAGAGAGTGTATCTAGGGTTTGTAATTCTCTTCTAAGGAGTGTAGGAGAAGAGGAAAAGTAAGAGATTTATTCTTCCTTACTCATCTAAAGAGAGAATTGTCTGTTATTGTGAAGAAAGAAGAGGAGTCAAAGGAATTCATTGAGATTCTCTTGGGGAAGCGTTTGACATAAGTTGTTTTTTCCTTACTCTGATTAAATGACATTGTTTCTATATATAAAATCCATGTTTTGTCATCCTTTCCTCATGAGTCTTGATTAGATTTCTTTGTCTTTCTCCTTTTCATGTGATGTGTTGATGTTGTGAAATGGAAATGATGTGTCGATTTATTATGGAGAATTTGTGATAATCTTTTCACTTAGAACTTCATTTACCTTTTGATCTGGTCAATTGAATTGTTAAAACTTGTTGGGAAACATAAGTTCCGAAAGGATTATGAGTTCCACAACAAAAGTGAAGATCACATTCAATGTCCATGAATTAGAGATGTAGGTCATGGGGGTTTAGTGCAAATAAATAGGGATATATACTTTTGATGAGCAAAAAATTTGAGATTTTAGAGTGACAGGCTAAAATCCCCAATTTGGTCATAAGATTTGGAAACCAAAGTGAGAGTTAGCCTTCAGGGGAAGGGAAGTGGGAGCTTTGGAGTGAGAGCCTCCTAGCCTAACCACGAATTTGGGGACTAAACTTAAGACTAGCCAATGTTTTTTATACGCTGAGAATGGGTAAAGAATATGAATGCTCCTATTTGGCACAATACATTTGCATCACTGATCTATGTCACAATATTCAACATATTGAAAATGGAAAGGAGGAAGACTCTTTCTTGCAACTGTGTTTAGTTATAAATTCACTTAATTATTCAAAATCCTAATGTTGCTGTTAATTCATTTGAACTTAAACCTGTTATTATCTAAATGGTATAGAATAATCAATTTGGAAGAACACCTAATGAAGATCCTAATTTACATCTCGCTAGTTTTTTAGAACTGTGTGCTACCTTTAAATATGATGGAGTGTCAAACGATGTTGTTAGGCTTAGATTTTTTCCATTTTCTCTATAGGATAAGGCTAAGGCTTGTTTGAATTTGTTAGCACATAGATCTATCAGAACTTGGGGAGAGTTTTCACAAAAGTTTCTGTCAAAATCTTTCCCACCTTCTAAAACTGCTAAGTTGATAAATGATATCACATCTTTTAGTCAGTTCGATGAAGAATCTATCTATGATGCTTGGGAAAGACTTAAAGATCTTCTGAGGAAGTGTCCACATCATGCTTTACCAGACTGGTTAATAATTCAAACATTTTATAATGGATTAGTGGGAACTTTGAAATCGATTATTGATGCTGCTGCTTGTGGATCATTAATGTCTAAACCTTTTGATGAAGCATATTCTTTAATTGAAGAGATGGCTACTAATAATTTTCAATTGCCCTCTGAATGGGTAAATCCTAAGAGAGTAGCCATATTCAAGATTCTGATGCGATAACTATGATAAACTTTCAAATTGCTGCACTTTCAAAGAAAATAGATCAGTATGAAATGAATTATTCTCCAACATCACTAATGTTAGGGGAAAATTCATCAGGACGATGATACACTCTCAACCACCTTATGAATCCCTGAATGTCATAAATAACAAAAACAATAATCCTTATTTGAATTATTATAATCCTTGTTGGAGGAATCACCCAAATTTTAACAGGAATAATGTTAATGCTGCTGTTAACCCGCAGTGGGGAAACAATCATATGAATCCAGTTGGAAATTTTAACAACCAAAGAAATACCAATTTTAGACCTTCTAATCTTCCAGGTTTTAATAGTAACCCACAATTTAAGGAAAATAAGTTGTCTACTGAAGAAATGATTCTGAATATGGGTAATCAAATTCAAGCTCAAAATGTTGCAATGAAGAAAATTGAGAATCAATTAGGATATATCTTTACTGCGCTTAACAATATAGCTTATGGAAATCTTCCTAGCAATATTGAGATCAACCCAAAAGATCAAAACAAAGAGAAAACTAAGGTTATTCATTTAAGAAGTGGAAAAGAATTGGAATCAAGAGTTCAATAAGAAGTCGAAGTTAAAAGAGAGGAAGTGAACATTGAGAAAGGTTCTAGTAGGATATATCCTGATGAATATCTGATTGAACCAATGAAGATAATTGTTGAAACAACACCTCCTCTTTTTCCTTAAAGACTAAAAAAACAGAACAAGGATGATAGATTTGCAAAGTTTTTAGAAATCCTTAAGAAATTAACGATTAATATTCCCTTTGTTGAAGCGTTAGAGAAGATGCCTGATTATGCAAAGTTTATGAAGGATATTCTTAAAAGGAAAAGAAAGTTCAAAGACCACGAGACTGTTGCATTTAGCGGTGAGTGTAGTGCAATTATTCAGAAGAAGCTTCCAAAAAAATTAAAGACCCAGGTATTTTCACTATCCCGTGTGCTATTGTTGAGAAACTTTTCGGAAGAGCTTTATGTGATCTTGGAGCTAGTATTAATTTTATGCCTTTATCAACTTTCAAAAGATTGGGAATAAGAGAAATTTCACCTACATCTGTGACTCTTAAATTAGCTGATCGTTCTATCACTTATTCTAAGGGAATTGTGGAAGATGTATTAGTAAAGGTGGATAAATTTATCTTCCCTGTGGACTTTTTTGTGTTAGATATAGATGAAGATAAGGAGATTCCAATTATTTTGGGAAGATCATTCCTTTCTACTGGGAGAGCTATGATCAATTCTCAGAAAGAAGAATTAACTATGAGGGTTAATGATCAAGAAGTAACTTTCAATATTATAAAATCTATGAAATACTCTTCAACTGAAAAAGATGATGAGTGCTTTCAAATGGAAGTTTGTGATTATTTGAGAGAAAATCATTTTAAATAAATCTGTAAAGAAAACTTGGAATGTGAGGATGAAAATTAAAGTGAAAATGAAGATGAGTTGGATGATATGAAGAATGAAAGGTTAGAAGTTGTTCAGGAAAGATTTGAAAGGTTGGATACCATGGAAAATGGAGATAAAAGTTTAATTCCATCTATCATTAGACCTCCTGAACTTGAGCTGAAAATTCTCCCTAATCATTTAAAGTATATGCTTTTAGGAGAATCATCTACCTTACCAGTCATTGTATCTTCAGACTTAAATGAAAATCAAGAACAAAAATTATTGTACACCTTAAAAAGATACAAAAAAGCTTTTGGTTGGTCCATAGCTGATATTAAAGGAATCAGTCCTTTGATCTGTATGCAGAGAATTTTTTTGAATGAACAACATAAACCTAGAGTTAATCCATAAAGGAGACTGAACCCAATAATAAAAGAAGTGGTTAAGAAGGAGATTTTAAAGTGGTTAGATGCTGAAATTATTTATCATATTTCTGATAGTGATTGGGTAAGCCCAATTAATTGTGTTCCTAAAAAAGAAGGAGTGACATTAAACCTAGAGTTATTTTATAGGAAAAACATAATCTAAACCTTAGTTAAAAACCTAGAGTTCCTATACACAAAAACATAAACCTAGAGTTATTTTTATATATAGGAAAAATATTTGGTTTGTTCCTAAGTGATTAGGAGTTAAAATGTGACATTTTTTTTATTTTTAATATTTTTGTGATTTTTATTATTTTTTAATTATTAAAATATTAAAATATTGTGAAAAATCAACTTTTTTAGAAAATTCCAATTTTAATTTTCCTGAACTCCCCTGATATTAGAAAAGCTCCAAAATCATTTTGGTAAATTTCTGGAAAGTATTTTTGGAGTTATGAATTTTTAAAGTTTCATTTTGCTTATGAGGTTTAATCAACCCATTTGGAGGGGTTAATCAAGTCCAATTGGTTTCAAAATTTTATGTAAGGTTCCTCTGACCCTAAAGAGTAATGGAGAATTGTTTTTAAGTCAATTTGATGTGTGTTTAACCCTAATTAAATCAAATTCAATTTTAGGGGTTTAGGCCAATTAAGGTTATTATGTATGAATTAACTCAAAATATATTTTTCATAGGGTCCTTTGGTCCTAAGAAACATCAATAAATTTTTCTAGAATTTATTTTACAACATGTTTATTATTGGAATTAAAATACCTAAAATAGTGACATGAACTTGAATATTCAATAACTTTTCACAGAGATGACCTCTGACCTTGAAAAATTCAGGGAATGTTCCCAAGATCAGAGGCTTCAAAAGTCCTATCGTCTCATGCCATGTTGAATTGTCTATGCAAATGAAGAATCAAAATAATGAAAATAGTAAATAAATTATTAAAAATAAAATACTCATCCAATTAACTTGATTTCTTTTCTACTTTATTCTTCTCTGTTCACTGAGCAAGAGGGTATTTTTATTTTATTTTTGTGATTTTTTTATGCAAAGATATGAATTTTTGAAGTTCTGGTATTTAAATAATTCAAAAAATATTCTAATTTCCTACTTATCCACGCGGCGCCGCGTCAACCTACGGCGGATCGAAAGCCCATGCGTTGCGCTGTGATTTGGCACCGCCATCTAATTCAGCTCTCCAAGGGCTCCTGGTCATCGTTTACGACTGGTGTGCACCCGTGATCGTCCACACTAAAACCTTAAGATCTCACTCGATTCTCAATGGATTTTTGTGTTCTTATGCTCTATGGATTCGTCTTGAAGAGACGAACACATCCATATGGTTTATAGGCTATGAAATAAACCTAAACAAAAATGGAGAATCACTGGAAGCTAGGGAGGAAGAGTGAGTTCATACCTTTGCTCATAGAAGTGAAGCTTCGATCTGAGAGTTGTGTTACCTTCGATTGAGTCCAGGCAAGCTCCAGATGAAGTCCCTGGCTCTGGGGAATTGTCCAAGTATGAAAGTGACCAAGGCTGATCATAAAGCTTGGAGGCTGGAAGCAATGGCTGTCCTGGTGAGGTGGCTTTTGCTGGGGAACTTCTCCTCTTGGTCTAGTGAAGGTGTAGGACAAATCAATTTGGAGATTGGCTCACTGTGGTGAAGTGTCCTATTTTTTGGGTGGATTTTCAACTCAGAAATTGAGCTCTGTTAATGGGGATTAGGGCAAAGGAACACTGGGGATAAACTGCTCTGGGTTAGGAGAAGGTCCTGGTGTAATTTTTGCAGAGTTTCCTTAAGGTCTGGTTCTTCTCCTCCTTTGGCCGAGAGGTGAGTGGGTTTAAATAGAGGTGGCTGGAGGGCCTCCCAGGGGGGTTTAATGGCTTGGATCCACTGCTCAGGGCAAGGGAAGAACAACTACACTGGCCATTGGGCAAGGGACAGCTCAGCTAATTCAAATTGAATTTTTGATTCAAATTGAGCCTCTCGGCCTGGTGGTTTCCGGTGGCTGTGGTGGTCATGGGTCACTCTCAGGGTCAGGGAGGTCAGTGATTGAGTTTGGTGCCAACAATTGGCTTTGGAAATGTGTAAAGGAGTTGGATTAAAATAGCATAGGGGGAAGCTTATTTTGGGCTTATTTTGGTCAACTCATGCAAAATGGGTTTGGTTCACCCTCCCATGACCTTGTTTTGGCTGAGGGAAAGTCGTTTCATTCAGCTTGATTGGAGTGGTGAAGTCTCCATCCATGGTGAGGTGGCTAAGCATGGTTTAGAGTGTGACATGAATATGGTTAAAAGGGCTTAATGAAGGATTAGGAAAGAATCCCCTCTTCTTGCCATTAATGGCTTGGTGAGGTGGAAAGTGGTCTCCATGGCTTCAATGTGGCTTGTACATGACTCAATGGCTCACATTTGGCTTGGAAAAAGTTTGGTCAATTTCATAAAAATGGATTTTAAGATTTTGGATATTTTGGTGGAAATTTGGATGAAGCTTCATTTAGAATTATTTGATCATTGGTTTAGGACTTAAGGATGATTTTAATTGAATGCATGATGAAGAAGAGTGTCATATGGACTTTGGATGAATTTTTGGGCTTTTGGATTTGGTGGAAGTGGGCTTTTAGAATGGTTTAAGAAAGTGAGCCTTTAGGTTTGAAAATAAATTGGTGGATGGAAATTTTGTGAAAGATCATGCCAAATAAATGTTGCAATTGGTTTAGGCATGTGTCATGAATGGTTTGGAACAAGTTTAAAGTGATTTTGAATTGAATTGGGTTTAATGTGGGGTCTTTTGGTAAAGGGGCCAAGGTGGGCCAAATTGGGCTAAGGTCGGGCTAAAGTTGGATTTGATGTAAAATTAATGTTCAAAAATATTCATGGGAGTGTCACAAAAAGTTTCCAACTTTGGTTGGGCTCTAATTTTGGGATTTGAGCCCATTTGGGTTAGGTTTGGGCTTAGGTCAATTTAAGGGATTTTGATTTTGGGTTAGGTTTGGGTAGAGTTTAGGTTCAAATTTTGGGCAAATCAAGTTAGTATTTTGTTTATGGGGATGTTAGGAAGGCTTTAGAAAAGATTTGGGGCCAATTAGGGTTGAATTGGGTTGGTTTGTGTTAGGTTTAGGTCATGTGCCAAAATTGGGCCTTAGGCTTCAAATTGAAATTGGGCCAAATGTCAATCAAATTGGAGTTGGATTTCATCTAAATTGATATTAGGGATATTTAATTGAAGTTTAGAATTGAATTGGACTAAAATTGAGGTCAATTGGGATGGTTTGGTTTGACATTGGGTTCACTGGGGTTTAAAATGGGCCAAATTGGGGGTTTTGGTAAAAGTGGAGTAAACTGGAAAAATTGGCCCATGGTGTAGTTGAACAAAATGAAATTAGGAATAGTTGGGATTTTTTGGAATTTTTCGGGAATTTTCTGAATTTTTAGATTTTTGGGCTAAGAAGGGCATTTTGGGTATTTGGAGGGTATTGGGGGGTACTTTTGGAATTTTTGGTATTTTTTGCTATGGATGATCAAATTGAGTGGGGAGAAATGTTTAGGATTGATTTTGAGGAATTTTGGGTAATTTAGGTGATTTTGTAAATTTTGGGTAGTTCTAATGGCTTTTGGTAGATTTAGTAGGTGTAGGGCCCCGGGGGTCAAAAATTAAAATTTTGGAAAAATGAAGATTGATCAAATTTGAGTAAAATGGAATCACTTTGGTTGAGCCATGAAGCCATATTAAGCCCATATGAGCCATGAGAGGACTCATTTGAGGCATTCAATATGTTGTTCCTAACCCTCTTAGCTATGGGCTTAGGGGTTAAGGACCATCCATATGAATTTCCTATATGAGTCGGGAAGTCAAGTTGGGTGAGAGTGTGGTTTTAGGACTTGGTCTGTGTGTGAGAGTGTAGTGTATGTGCAAGTCAACCTTCACCAGACCAGGCCACCCAGGGTATTCCTAAGGCCAGAAAAAAAAGTCCTATAGGGAACTCATCCTTCAAACCTCCACATTTGACTTCAACCCTCTAGGTGATTAGGGGTCTACAATCAAGCTTGTGGGGTTTGCAGGGAGTCAAGAGGTGTTTGAACTTCTAAAGGGCGGGTTCCACTTCTAGCCCTCTAAGATTAGTCAAAGGAAAATCCTATGGCTAGATCCTAAGTACTAAAGAGTGAAGCAAAAGACCTCATAAAAAATGTGGTCAACAAATGGACCCCCAATAGGTGTGGTGTGCTAACCAAGCACACCACGCGTATTGGCGTTGACTGAAGAGATCAACAAGACCAACACAGATGTCCAAGTGACAAACTTAGGATGAAGTAGAAGAATTTCCGCTGGGGAGTATCAAGTATATTTCCAAGACCGGAGATTCCTGAATTCTCACTGGGAAAAGAAAAGGAGGTGAATTCCAGATCATAAGATCTGGGGAATTTGATTTAGATTTCAGTTTACTTTTAAATTCAAGTTTCAATGTGTGAGTTTGGATTTCGATTGAAGTTTAATTTAAAATCGATTCAAGGAAATTTTGAATTTGAAATTTGGATTTGAAATGAGAATTGAAACCTAGATTTCAGCCTCGGGATTGCGAAGAGAACTAGAATTTAGGTACCAGCCTCAGAGTGAGAATTAGAGTTTAAGTATCCATGGAAAAAAAGGATGAGAATTAGAATTTAGGTACTGATCTTGAGAGTGTGAGATTTAAAATTTAAGTATCAAACCTGAAAGAGAATCAAAATTTAGGTATCGACCTCGAATGAGAGTCGGAATTTAGGTACCGACCTCGAAGGGAGAGAATTAGAATTTAGGTACTAGTCTTAGAATTTAGAATTGAAATTTAGGTATCAATTTGAAAAAGAATCAAAATTTAGGTATCGATCTTGAATGAGAGTCGGAATTTAGGTACCGACCTCGAAGGAAGAAAACTGGAATTTAGATACCAGTCTCGGAAATTTAGAATTGAAATTTAGGTATCAATTTGCAAGAGAATCGAAATTTAGGTATCGATCTCGAATGAGAGTCGGAATTTAGGTACCAACCTTGAAGGAAGAGAACTAGAATTTAGGTACCAGTCTCAGAATTTAGAATTAAAATTCAAGTATCAATTCGAAAGAGAATCGAAATTTAGGTATCGATCTCGAATGAGAGTTAGAATTTAGGTACCGACCTCGAAGGAAGAGAACTGGAATTTAGGTACCAGTCTTAGAATTTAGAATTGAAATTTAAGTATCAATTCAAAATAGAATCGAAATTTAGGTATCGATCTCGAATGAGAGTCGGAATTTAGGTACAGACCTCGAAGGAAGAGAACTGGAATTTAGGTACCAATCTCGGAATTTAGAATTGAAATTTAGGTATCAATTCGAAAGAGAATCGAAATTTAGGTATCGATCTCAAATGAGAGAGTCAGAATTTAGGTACCGACCTCGAAGGAAGATAATTGGAATTTAGGTACCAGTCTCGAAAATCTAGAATTGAAATTTAGGTATCAATTTGAAAGAGAATCGAAATTTAGGTATCGATCTCGAATGAGAGTCGGAATTTATGTACCGACCTCGAAGAAAGAGAACTGGAATTTAGGTACCAGTCTCAGAATTTAGAATTGAAATTTAGGTATAAATTCGAAAGAGAATCGAAATTTATGTATCGATCTTGAAAAGAGAGTCAAAATTTAGGTACCGACCTCGAAGGAAGAGAACTGGAATTTAGGTACCAGTCTCGAAAATTTGAAAGGGGACTAGAAGTTAGGCTCTAGCCTCGAAGAGAACTGGAAGTTAGGCTCTAGTCTCGAAGATTTATCTGTATGAAGAGGGACCCAGTCTCATGCCATCAGAACCAAATCGAACAAAGTTCGTGGCTCCGTGTCAATAGAACTAGTCGATCCTCTAAGACACAGAAGAAAGAGAACTGAAAGGAGCTGGTAAGTGTACCAAGCTGAAAAAGACTTGACTTAGCAATAAGTCAAGGAAAATATATAAATTTCGAAAGAGTTTCAAACAAATTTCGATTGAGAGAAGAATTGAAAGGTTCAAATCAGAGGATTCAAATCGGAATTCAATTTGAGATTTAGATTCGTTTTGTTTGTCCTTTAATGATCCCATTTTTTTATTTTTGTTGTTTATTTAATGTCCATGAGAATTTTGAAGTTGATTTTAATATTCAGATTTTTTTTATGAAAAATTCTCATTCATTTTGTTTTCTTTTCTGTTCTTCGTTCAAAGTTCATTTAACTCTAATGACGTTTCCCAGTCAATTTGCACAAAAAGATGTGAAGGCAAAATATGACGTAGTCGTTTTCATTCCAACTTGCTGAAAGTACATCATACAACTTGATCTAGTCATGATGACATTTTCCTCAGAAATTTTATGTCTCATACAATCCATGTAAATCCCAAAACGAATTGTGTAAGATTCTTGTTGATCCATCCAAAAGCGTCAGTCAAAAATCCATGTCTGAATAGTAAGAAGCATGGGTAATAACATTACCTTCCAAGCCACCCTTGGCAGGAATGCCGCATGGATGTGCAATGGAGGTGTGCTATTCCCCATGTAACTCACAGCTCGTAGGGTCGAAGACTTTCCAATTCTGGATCTGGCTGAAAGTGGTAAGGTATTTTTCTGTCGTCCATTCTTCTAAAAGTAACTGAGATCCGCTCCACAGGCACTCCTGGAATGCAATGCTTCGCAACATCTGCTCTATTTCCTTTTAACACCAGGACGGAACCTACAGGTAGTGGTATCTCCACCGGCCCTCGGAACTAATCTGGGCTTGCAATCCGGAGGTCGGATCCGAACATGATGTTGCACTGGCTGAGGAATGACACTGTGCAAAAGGGTCTAACAAAGTCATGATGGTCTATATGCGGAGGTATGCAGTAGCCTTCCTTGTAGATGTTGATAATGCAGCTGTTGGGTATGTAATCTGCAGGTAGTACCCTCCATGTTATCATCCTTTTCACCATTCTCTTGATGACTCTTGGCATTGGATCCACCTCACCACGACGGAGTATCCCTAGTGGATTTCCTTTTCTGTCTATGGAAAAATTGTAGAAACATCCGCATTAGATTGTAACTCTTCCCTTCCCCGGCATCCATTTTCGGGGTTCTAAATATGCCTTTTCTCTCAAGCGGCCAGCTCGACCCATTTTCTGTAATTCAAGGATGCAATCTACAATTTGTTGTTGCTCATAATCTGAGAAAACATCTGTATGTAGCTCGAGGCCTGCCAAGATGTTGACCCTCTTGTTTCCAATTCTTTCAAAGTATTCAAAGGTTTTCTTCTCAACTAATTACATTTTCTCCAGCTCGTATTCTGGGATTATCTGAAGTCCTCGGCGTCTAGTAACATACTACGGGATGTATGGCTCAACCCCAGCACGTTCTTCTACATGTCTCGGCTCCTCTGGGATAGTCTCCCTAGGGACATCCTCTGGGGTTGCTCTCGGTGTCGAGGTACCGACTCTATTTCTGGTTTTCTTGGTATTTCTCTTATCTGTTCCGACTTTCTTGGAATTGACTTTCTTCTTTTTGGTTCCTGACGAACCGGTCTCCTTGGAGCATTTGCACTAACGGTATCCATTGTCTGTTTATGTTGATCTTCTGCTAACTTGGTCAACATTTTGTGAATGTGAGATTCTTATTTTTTCGCTGAGTAGCAGTGAAGTAGCTCTCCTTACCCCTTAAATTTTAGCGGGCGCGGTGCTGACAAGCCTACCCTATGTTGTGGCAACCATGGACTTAACTTTCTTATCTTCTCCGGTTGCATGCGCGGAGTTTGCTTTTCTTTTCTTGTTGCTGGATTGGTGGCTCGGGTCACCCATTTTCATCACTGTCTGGCTGTGAAGTTCTTCTCGATCTACTAGGATCCAATCATTTTCTTCCTATTGTAAGCCGACTGGTGTGAAGTCTGAGTCAATCTCTATCACTGCTCCATCCCTCACCCTCTTTTCATCAAGTGCTAGACTCATGCCATTTCTAAAGTTTAGAACCAACCGCCCGCTCGACATTTCCCTGCGACAAAACAAGGAAAGGATTAGGGGCTGTACTAAGAACAAGAACAATAAGAAAAACACTTAAAAATTCTTATTCACTTCTTTTAAATTTAAAGGAAGTAGGAAGAGATGAGAAAATATAAGGAATGAATGGATTTTAAAGGAAAGATTGACATTTTATTATTATGATTTCCCATGTTTTTTTAACATTTTCGTTGATGAGAATTTTTTTTTATCATCCATTTTATTTTGTTTTAGGTTCGGAACCAGTCACAAAATGATTACTTCACCTGTGTTTCTAGGAATAAGATTCTATTTTAGAGGCCACCCTTCGAAACATCAGGTTGTGTAATACATCTTTAAATACCGTCCATTGATTGGAAGCATAGGTCGTTCTCCACGGCAATTCACAAGCTGGTAGGAACCTTCTGAGTAGACTGTCTCGACCATGAATGACCCTTCCCATGTTGGTTCAAATTTACCACATATCTTGCGATGTGCAAGAATAGGTCTTCTGAGAACAAGAACTAAGTCACCGACTTTGAAAGTTCTTGGGCAGACCAGTTTATCATGGGCCTGGATCATCGTGGCTTGATACAGTTCCAAATTCTGTTGCGCGGAAAGTCTTTTCCCTTCCAAGATTTCCAGCTCTTCTAGTCGTAGTCTGGCATTTTCTTCTGTAGTGATCTTTTCTGCAACTGCAATTCGGAGTGACGGAAGCTGAACTTCCAGGGGCAAGACGGCCTCGGACCCGTACACTAAAGCGTAAGGTGTAGACTAATTAGGAGTCCTAAAAGTCATCCTGTAGGCCCATAAGGCTTCTAACAACTTCTCATGCCAATTTCTCTTGTTGTCGTCTTAAGTTTTCTTTAAAATTTGAAAGAGAGTTTTATTAAAAGCCTCGACCAAGCCGTTTGCTCTTGGGTGTAGATCGTTGAGTATCGCCAGTCGATCCCGTGTCTTCTGATAAAATTGTTAATCTTTGTACTCTTGAATGTAGACCCATTATCTGAAATGATCCTGCGTGGTACCCCAAAACGGTAGACAACTTGGTTCTTGAAAAACTGTAGCACGTGGTGTGCCTTCACTTCTCTGAGTGGTATAGCTTCTTCCCATTTAGAAAGTAGTCTGTAGCTGCAAGAATGAAGAGATGTCCTCTTGAAGAAGGAGGTTCTATCAGACCCACTATATCTGTGCCCCAACACTCAAATGGCCACGACGCGATTGTTGGATGTAGCACATTTGGAGGTTGGTGTAGAACCACTCCGTGCACTTGGCACTGGTGACAGCTTTTGGCAACTTTCATACAGTCGGTCATCATTGAGGGCCAGTAGAACCCTAGTCTTTTAATCTTCATTTTCATTTTCAGACCCGATTGATGAGCGCCACAAAGTCCTGAATGTACTTCTTTAACGATTTTATGAGCCTTGGACCCGCTCAGGCATCTTAGCCACATGTGATTAAAAGACCTTATGTATAATGTATTATTTATTAATGAGTAAGACAGAGTTCTTTTCTTAATTTGATGGGCTATCGACTTATAGTCAGGCAGGTTCCTGTCTGCATGTAGTTTATTAATGGTTGTCGCCAATCTTCTGTATTTGTTGTCACTGCTGCAATTGTTTCTTCTGCTTTTTCTGTTGATTTGTGTATTGTATCCATGTCGAGCTGTGATAGGACCTGTCGTCCTTGAACTGACACTTCAACTGACTCATCTGCAAGCAGGCAAATTCCTTTGCGAGGCGGGCTAACGCATCGGCGAGAGCATTTTCTTTTATGGGAATCTTGTAGATTGTTACGTTTGGAATTTGCTCCAATAGTTTCATGGCATACTGAAAGTACTACTCAAGTCTTGGTTTTAGAATTTTGTATTGTCCGACGACTTGTTGAATGATCAACTCAGAATCTCCATAGATGTTGATATATGTTATCTTCATCTGAATGGTTAATTCCAATCCAGTTATAAGGGCTTCGTATTCTGTCTCGTTGTTTGTACACAGTTCTGTTAAGTGGTAGGAGTATTTTAACATCCTCCGCTCTGGCGTTATAAAGATTAGTTCGATTCCTGCCTTACCGGGCACTATCATTTGCAATTCTTTGTTCTTCTGTGCTGAGGACGCTCCGTCGAAGTACAGCTCCCAACGTCGATTATCGGGGTCTACTAGGCTCATTATCTGCTCGCCAAGCAAATCATCGTTGAGAGGGGAATCTGCCGGTAAAGGGTGTGCTGCAATGAAGTCAGCTAGGACTTGTCCCTTTACGGCGCGAAGAGGAACGAAAGTTATGTCAAATTGCAATAGTATCATCGATCACCTGGAAAGTCTGCTAGAAAGCGTCGGTCGGGTCATCGAGTATTGCAAAGGATTAACTCTTGAAATAAGGTTGACCTTATGAGAAAGCATGTCATGCCTGAGCTTTTGAGCTGCGAAGATCAGGGCCAAACAATGTTTCTCAATCGGAGGATACTTTACTTCCGTCAGGATTAGACGACGGATTAAGTAGTAGCGAGCATTTTCTTTTCCCTCATCATTGACCTGTGCTAGCAGGGCTCCAAGGGAGTCATCTAAAGCCGTGGTATAAAGTATCAACGGTCTACCTGAGACTGGGACTGCTAAGACAAGAGGTGTCATTAAATATTGCTTAACGTCCTCGAAGGCCCCCTGTCATTTCTCATCCCAAAAGAATTTGGCGTCCTTTTTAACTAATGCCGAGAAGGGCTGGCACCTACCTGACAAGTTCAAAATTAAGCGTCGAAGATATGCCAACTTCCCTTGAAAGGATCGTAGTTGTTTCAAAGTTTTGGGACGAGGCAGTTCTAAAATAGCTTTAATCTTTTCTGTATCTATTTCAATTCCGCGGTGTCGGAGAGCAAATCCTAAGAATTTCCTGGAGGTGACGCCGAAGGTGCATTTTAAGGGATTCATCTTAAGATTAAATTGTCTTAGTCGCTCGAAAACAATTCTCAAATCATACAGGTGATCTTCTTTTAGTTTGCTTTTGATGACCACATCATCCATGTAACACTCGACTTGGTTGTGAATGAGATCATCAAAAATCTTCATCATTGCTCTTTGGTATGTTGCTCCTGCGTTCTTTAGTCCGAATGGCATTACTGTGTAGCAATACACTCCGATAGGCGTTCTGAATGTCGTGAGCTTTTCGTCTTCTGGTGCCTTTTTTATCTGGTTATATCCTGATGATCCATCCATGAAAGAGAAGATTTCATCTGTTGAAGCAATGTCGATCATCAGTTCTGGAATTGGTAGTGGAAATTCATCCTTTGGACATGCTTTATTTAAATCTCTGAAATCTACGTAGATTCTGATCTGACCATTCTTCTTTCTGACTGGTACCACGTTGGCTAGCCAAGTAGGGTATTGTTCTTCACGGAAAAATTTAGCGTCTATTAGCTTCTTAACTTCGGCTATTAGTTGTTGCTCAATTTTTAGACGCATTCTTCTGTGAGGTTGTCTGACTGGAACGGAAGTAGGATCCACTCCTAGCCTGTGAACTGCGTCTTCTGGAGCTAATCCTAGCATTTCATCGTAGCTCCAAGCAAAACAGTCCTTGAATTCCATTAGTAGCTTGATTATTTTCTCGGAGTCTTCTTTATTGAGTAAGGAGCTAACAAAGGTAGGCCTAGGCTCTTCGCTAGTACCTAAGTTAACTTCCATTAACTCGTCAATTGTAGATTTGATTTTTTCTTCAAATTCTGGTAGAGCGTCTCCGATTTGCAGATCTTCAAGATCTTCTGAGGCTTCCAAGCAGTCTTCATTAGGTTCGTAAGTGATAACCAATTAAAATCCCGTATCGTCAACTGATCCTACTGTGCCGAATCCGAGACCATGTTTTGAATTGGGAGGCCGACCGACATTATTCCATAATTTTTCAAAATGTTGTGATCGGCCTTTTGCCCATTGTCGAGGTAAGACACCACGTTGAAATAAATTTTGAACACAGGGAGAGTACCACTCAAAAGGTAATTCCATTAATTCGGAAGAAGTAACATCTTCAAATTGTACATCTTTTTCAATATTGGCAGAGGAAGCACCACGGTAAAACTTGATTGGCTTAGTACCACCACCATGTACTTCCTTGACCACCATACCCTCGATCTTATTAGAATGGATCGGGGTCAGGGTCATAATATGTACATAATGGTTAATCTTCTCGTACATTGATTTGCATTCTTCATTTCTTGTCGTCTTCGAGAGAGATCTTGAACTGTGGTTTCTTCTGATTTATTGTTACTGCTTCTTTCTTGATTTCTCCTTCTTCTTTAGAGCTATTCTCCCAAACAACATTGATGACCGGTTTCTTCTATCCAACTGTTCCAACGTTTCTTCCACATCCTCGTCCCTGGCCTCGACCTCGAGTGCGAGTTCTGGAGAAATCTTCACCATCTCGTCGTAAGGGAGTGGTGAGTAACTGTTGGACTAGAACATCAGGTTCTTCATCGACTCGAATCTCTTTTGCTTCATTTTGTATGGTATTTCTAGAAAAGATTGTTTTCTTCAGAGGCGCGTAGTTGGCCGCATCTTCCTGAATTCCAATCTCGTGTACAGAGAATGGTTGCAAGTCACCTTTGATACATTGTTCCCCTCCTTCGTAATACTTTATGCACTGGTGCAGAGACGACGATACCATCTGGTTTTCATGGATCCACGACCGACCCAGTAGAGCGTTGAACGATGTCTCAGAATCGATTATGTGGAATTTTGCCGTTATCTTTGCTAAATCACCGGTCTTCATTAGTAATGTTATCGATCCAAGAGCTCTTTCTCCTTTTTGATTGAAGCCTCTTAATAGCATCTTGTCTGCTTTAAGCTCGGGAGCATCAATTTCCAAATATGCTAGCGTCTGAAGATTCATTATGATGATTGATGCTCCCGGATCAACTAACACTCTGGAGAGTGTAAACTTTCCAATAGTGACTGAAATGCATAACGGTCGGTTATGATCTGCTGTTCCCAGTAATAGATCATTTTCCGTGAAGGTAACACCTCGCTGTTCTTTTAACAAGCAAACCTCGTCGAAGGAATTACCGGCCATTTGAGTTTAACAAATCTCTGGATCAAGCAAAGCCTTGATCAGAGCCTCCCTCATCTCCTTTGACAGAATCAGAGCGTCGTATATGCTTAGTTTGGCTGGTAGCTTCCTAAGATGGGCTAGCACGTTGTAGTTTACTTTATTACCATGTTCCTCAGTCTCTTCCCGAATGGGCAATACTTCTGCTGGGGTTGGCTCTTCCTGAGCAACCACCTGCTTTCCTTTATCCTTTGGACCCATTCTCGGGGTAGAACTTTTCCACTTCTTAAATTTACTTCAGTTATTTCTTTTGAATTTGGTGTTGAATCTGCCGGTGTATCATCTTGAATTGGAACAACTAGCTCTTCTGAAGTTGCTTCAGTGTCTAATGGTTCTAATTCTATCGTGATCGGAGCTCCTCGGAATTCACAAATGGACTCGTTGCTTGTCGAGCTTTCATAGTCTCCTTTGTGAAAATCATCTTCGTCGTGGTCATCGAGGTTGTGTATGATTTGGATTAAGCCGGTTGTCGTTAGTTACGTAATCGTTAGGAACAGTCAAAACGTAGCCAATGCCATAACCCTTATCATTATAAGATCCCGTCAGAGCGAGCAGATAATCATACAGAGTCAGGAGTTCGAGGGATTTTTTCCCCATAATCGTAAACAACCATCCTAGGATAAGCAGCCCCTAGTCTACCCTTCGGAGCCTCAGTCTTCTTTTTTTCCATGATCTTCTCCTCCTTCTGGGGCAGTTCTTCAATCACAAGTGATAGTGTCGGCTCGACAGGTTTCAAACTCTGAGTTGAAGCGTGTACCGAAGCGGTTTGGATGTGATCCAAAATTTTCTTCGATGATCTTGTCCAGACGGTACTCCATCCATCATCAGTCGTGTACGGGTTTATCGGAACAATGGGATCCGTTGAAATAACATTGACGGAACCTACTTTCTGGGGTTCCTTCATGTATTCCTTTGGGATCGTTATGTTCCCTCTCTGGAGATTGTCATCAAGCCAACTCTTGAAAGTGATGCAATCCTTTATCTTGTGTCCGAGCATCTGGTGGTAAGGGCAATAGTTCAGATGATCTTTCTTATTGACTTTCTCTAGCTTTTTGGGCTCTAGCAGTTGAAAATCTGGTGTCTTCATTAAACCGCGGAACTTCTTTGCTACTACTTCAGTTTTGAATGGATATTCTTTATTTAGAAGTTCTCTTAAGGTACGCGATGAACGGGGAGGTTGTTCATAATGCTGAGGTGACGGGTAGCTCGGACGAGGTTGCTGATAGCCTTGCTGAGGTTGCTGATAGCCCTGCTGAGGTTGCTGATAAGTCCGTTGTGGTGGTTGATAACTAGGCTGTGGCCGCTCTGACTGTATCTGAATCGGCTGCTTGCCCTTATCTACTACCACGACGATTTCAGATTTCTTTTCAAATGTTTTCACAGGTTTCTGCTTATCGGTCTTGTCTACGAAACTTAACTGCTTTGCCTCTTCTTACAAGCTCCCAGCCATGCTAAGCAACTTCTCGAAAGTCTTGATTGTAAATCCTTTAAGGAGAAGTGCTATCGGGCCATGGATACTTTTAAGTAGGATGTCGACTGCATGTTGTCCTTGAAGCTGTGGTTCACACTTCATGCTTATGTTTCTCCATCGAAGTATGTAATCCACTAAAGTCTCATTCAGCTTTTGTTGCTCCACCACTAGATCACCGATAGTGATGTGGTGCTGAGCCCAGGCAAATCGTTTAACGAAGAGATTGTCTAGTTCTGAAAAGGTCTTTACTGAACCGTTCGGCAATTCTGCATAACAGTTGAAGGCAATCCCTGATAAAATGCTGACGAACTATCATAAGAGTAAAGTGTCACTCCCACTGACATTGCAGCAACAAGCACGAAAATGTGCAACATGTTGCCGGGGCTTTCCAGTTCCATCAAAAGTCTTAAACAGAGGTGGTACAAAGCCTTTTGGTTATTGGACTACTAAAACTCTTCGGGGTAAGGTCTACCGTTTGAATAGATGCTCCACTCTTAGATTGTACTAGGGCCTCTCGCACCTGCTGTTCTATCATGCTCTTAATGTCCTTTTCTGGAATCATGCTTTGTGCAGTATCTTTCTTTGGTTGTTCATCTCCGTTGACGGATGTGATCTCTTTTCCTCCATCTGCAATATGGATAATTTCTGGGGGTGTCTCTTTTTGAGGTTGTACCTGAATCTGGAGAGTGGCTAAGGCAGCAGCCATCTCTTCCATCCTCTTTGCTATTTGGGAAATTGTGTCATCTCTCTCCCAAATCTGTGCTCTCATCACTTCCGGTTTATCCCTTTCCGTAGCTGTCGGAGCACCTTGCGAAGCTGACGATGCTCGTGTCTCAACCATGTTGATCTCGACATACTCCTCATCCATGAACTCTGATGAGTCAACTTCATCTCCTAGTTCTTCTTCTCTTTCTTTTGCTAACCGTCGGATGTCGGTCCTTAACTTGTCCATGGCATCCTCTAATGGCCTTTTCCGCATGGTCTCGCAGTCTTCTTGCGACGGTTGTTGAACTTCCTTCCAGGGAGTCCCCTTTATTGTAGTAGCACTTTCTTTTGATTCAAGTCTCCTGACGAGACTTTTCTTCTCAGGGCATTATTTTGGTCTTAACTTGCCAGTAGTAGGTCGCCATACCATCCTTCTTGCAGCCGGAAGCCTAGGACCGGATGATCTGTCGGCTATATGCTGGAAGGTGGTATCCTCCCTAATTTGTAGACCCGATACAACAACGGGTGAACAAGCTTTTATTTTCTTCTATGGTTTCTCTATGGCAGCAACAAGCTCTATTGGCGGTCCGAGGCGGGATTTAGCTGGCACCCGTCCTATCCTACTTAAAATTTCTGACACAGGGCATCTTTCTTTCTTTGCCAATCTTTCTATCACAGCTTGCAGTCAAGTAAATGGCATAGTCTTATCCCTTTTCCTCCTGTAATTGATGTAGTACGCAGGTCGGGGTAATGCAGCGGCGATCCTACGGACATTCTCTTCATCTAATGCGGCAGAGAGAGGGTGAAACCTGCTCCCTTTCAATAGAGGTATATACTCAGGCAGTTCTTCTCTTTCCTCAGGAATTTCTTCTAGAAAAGCAACTTCAGCAGCTTTGGCTTTCTCAATTTTGGCGATCTTTTTGCTTCTATTTCTCCTTTGAGTCCGAGTTAGGGGTGCAATTCTTGAACTGGACCCAATCTCAAAAACAGCTGGTATTATAGCAAAATCTGTACCCTCCACGCTGACAGGCTCATCACAGACTTGGATTTCCTTCCCCTTCAGTCTAGCAGAAGTCGGGGTAGGTGCGAGAGATGACTAGACCGGTGGGGTAGAGACAACAGTCCTCCTACGAATAGTAGTACTCCTTTCAGCTGGAATCCTTTGCAGGGGAGGGAATTCTTGAGTCGATTTTAGATTGAACTCTATCACGAGCTTTTCAGTTTCTGACACATTACTCATTAGTGTGAAGAGAGTGACGTCATCGAACTTGACATCTGTGTTGCCAAATCCCTGTCCGAAATGGATGATCCCATTGTCGGGCAGCTCATCCTTGTAAACGACAAAGTCCATTCCATTGGTGAAGGAGAAGATTAGCTTTGGGGGCAGTCATTTTCTGCAGGGCAGATTCCGAATGTCATTCCCGAATTATGCTTCTTTCCATCATAAAGTTTAGGACGAAAAAGAAAGAGTCCGAACACATTTTCATTTATCTTAGTGTATTTGTGATTTTTTAAAAGAGATTGTTTATAAGGAGGTTCGTTTATTAGAAACAAAACGATTAAAGGTAAAAGGGTTGTAGAAAAGGTAAAGGGCCCGATTCAGAATTGGAAAGGAAGAGAAAGTCTTATGCAAGACTTCTCGACTCGAAGGACCGCTCCTAAACTAACACATATTGGGGGTCCACCCCACCTCAGAAAAGAGATAAAAGAATCTCAGAACCTCTCCGTTTAGGGTGTCTAAACAGTGGCTCCTAAATCTGAGAGGAGTTGGCTATTCTCGTTTGAGACAGAAATGAACGGGGTATTCCAACGGAAGAATGGTAGTTTTGGTCCACTAGGGATATGGAAACACTATCGATTTATGAAAACAAAACCATCCAATCAAAAATGGAGAGAGGAACAAGTCCCCAGCGGAGTCGCCAGAAGCTGTCGGCATATTTTTAGATTAAGTGTTGTATTTTGAAAATGGAGTCGCCTACAGAAATTGTCAGCGAATTTTAGATTTTAAATTTAATTTAAATATATTTATATAATTTAAAAAGTAGCATTTGATTTTGAAAATAATTTTAAGTTTGAAAATTTTAAGATATGAAATCAAACCGATTTCACATCCCAAATAGTTTATATAAACGAGCACCACATCACAAACCGTGTATCAATCTCGAAGGACAAACACACTGCTCGACGATGGGGCTCGATTAAATAAACTAGAAGATTTGTGACATTCGTTTGGTCCGCGAACCAATTTTATAAGCCGATAAGTTCCCCGCTTAATATAAAGGAATTAAGCAGGGTTTATATTACCTGGGTTCTTAAAGTTCCCATAAGGGCAAGCCCCTCTAGTTAATTACATCTTAAATGACGAGAATCATTTAAAAAAACTCTCGATAATGATCAGTGGTTTTGCTCTCAAGAATTTCAAAGTTTAAGGAAAGGATTTGAGTTTTGGGATTCCAATAAGGAATGGATCAAGTTTGGAACAGTTAATTTCAGGAGTCCAAAGAAAGAAAAGTAGGAGAAGCTGAGGATCCAAGAAGAATCTTGGCAACATCCCAAACTATCCTATTGTTTAGCTTCGATTTAGGAGTTTATTTAATGTTGCAATCTTGCCAATTTTAATTAATTAGGACTTATATTCGTATGACATGATCATACAAATAGCCTCGAAGATGTGAGGTTTTATGTCGTACCAAACAACTACCTCAGAATCCTAAGACTGGTTAGGGCTTAATTTGTATAACATGATTATGCAAGTGCCTAACGAAAAGGTTGAGGATTTATGTTGCACTAGGCAAACTACCTCGAAGTCCTATGGCTTGGTTATTTAATTCTAAGAAAGTTATGCTGATGATGATGGTCGAGCTGCCCACCATGCTCCGAGCTCCTTGTTATTGCAGAGCTTTAGTTTTAGAAGTCATAAATCAGGAGACGAGAGAAGTGTTTTGGTTTAGAGAAAATCTTAAAATCCAAGTGTTTTTAATATTTTAATTAAAACAAATCTTAAAGCTGATTAAACAGAACAGATTAAGATCCCACGGTTCCATCATCCCGGCACCGTTATTTTCATCGAATTCACATAGTCCAGATGAATTTGCTAAACTCAACTAAATGATTTCCACACTTTCATTTAGACCGTGGGAAATCCTGTTAGCAACATGTGGGTTACATCATCCGAGGTATTCCCTATCATTCAATGAGACGTTTTAATTTAGTTGTGATTATAGTTTTGTTGTTCTGTTTGTGATTAAATTTTGAGTTATTTTATATTTTTGGAATGTTGTGGAAGTGAATTTTATCTTGCAATGACTTTTAATTTAATTTCAGTTTCAGTTCAGGGACTACCCTAAAGGTTTTGGTTTTCATGCAACAATTTTATTTAACATGCAAGAAAAGTAAAGTAAAGTACAGTGCATGTAAGTAAATTGCAATAAAATAAAAGCGTACCTGGATGGTCTTCCCGTCATCCCAAGCTGCACTTAAACCATATGTTAAGGTATTTAAATATTTCAACAGATACCTAGGTAAAGCTAAGGGAAGGGTTTTGGTTGTCTACCAAATTCCTAATCCTATAAGTAGTCATCTCCTATGACGTTTAGGTTCTTGGTTTGGTTTTAAAGATGATTTTCATCATTAAAGAACAATTAGATTCAATTGTTCTTCTAAAACATCCCGTCATATTGAGGAAGTGCTTAGGACGAGTCATAAACATCTTTTCAATATTTCTGGGATTGTTTTGAGTCCAAGTAAATTTAATTGCACAGGTGAATTAATCATCTAGGAGTTTAGTTAAACTTCGTTTCTTGCTCAGTGAACTTAGGTATTTGATTACCAGATGAATGAAGTGACATCTCACTTAATACTCTATTTAAAAGTTATAATAATTAAAGCCTTTAAGGGCAAGTTGGTTTATCGAGAATCTTAATCATAATTAATTAAAAGTTTGAGTTAATGGTTTAAAGCGTTTTAATTTAATTATAAGGTTTTAATTAATAATTTTCAGTTTGGAATAGTGTTCAAATTATTTTAGACTTAATTCTTAATGATTTCATTTAGGTTTATTGTTAAATGATTTTTAATTTAATTTAATTCAATTTGATTTTAATTTAATTTGATTTAATTTAATTTTAATTTAATTTTAATTTAATTTAGTTTTAATTTAATTTAGTTTTAATTTAATTTAATTTTAATTTAATTTAAATTTAAATTAATTTTATTTTATTTTTAATTTTAATTTTAATTGTTAATTTTAGTTCAACTTTAATTTTAATTTAATTTAATTTAATTTTAGTTTTAATTTTAGTTTTAATTGTTAATTTGGATTATTACTTTAATTTTTAATTAAGAATTAAATATTGTTAAGGTGACTTATTTAGGGATTTTTAAATTAAAGAATAAATATCCTCTTAATAATATCCCTATTTTAACAATCCAAATTTTAAATATGTTCTTTCCAAAATTTAAATTATTTAATTAATTAAAGTTTCATTTTTGATATTTTCAAAGTTTTTAATGGGTTTCCACCTCTTGATTTCCCTAAGTTTCAATCATCCAAGAGAAAATTAAAATCAAATATTTTACCCCCATTTTGATTAAACCTTAAGTTTTAATTAAGGGTTAAAATTTTTAATTACCTTTATGCCCTTTTAAGCTTATTTATTTCATAACTCACTAAATTGAGCTCAAATGAATTTGAAATTTTTATGTCACCTCACTCACATGTAAATTAAGATATTAGAGGAGAAAATGTGATTTTTTGAATTTAATTTATTTATATAATTATTTTTAATAGAAAATAAGGGTTTTCAAAGAAAATTTAAAAACATGACCAAGGAAAGGTTTCTATCCTTAAGACAATTATGGGATGTTCCTAATGACCAGAGAACTACTTGGACCAATTTTGGTGATTTTTTGAATTATATTTTATTTATTATAATTATTTTAAATTTTAGAGTATTAATTAATTTTAAAATAAAATTAAAGTTGAAAAATAGATTTTATATTTTTCTTAAATTTTTCTGACCTCAAGGAGTCTAGAGAAACAAATTTTATAATTTTTTGATTTTTCTTTGATTTATTAGAATTATTTTAGTGAAGAGGTTAAAAATTCATTTTTTAATATTAAAAATTACATTAAGCCTTTTAAATTCAATATCTTACCATAGGGACTTAGGAAAAATATTTGGTTTGTTCTTAAGTGATTAGGAGTCAAAATATGACATTTTTATGATTTCTATTATTTTTGTAATTTCTATTATTTTTAATTATTAAAATATTAAAATATTATAAAAAATCAATTTTTTTAGAAAATTTCAGTTTTAATTTTCTTGAACTTCCCTGATATCAGAGAAGCTCCAAAATCATTTTGGTGAATTTTTGGAACAAATTTTTGGAGTTATTAATTTTTAAAGTTTCATTTTGCTTATGAGGTTTAATCAACCCATTTGGTGGGGTTAATCAAGTCCAATTGATTTCAAAATTTTATGTAAGGTTCCTCTAATTCTAAAGAGTAATGGATAATTATTTTCAAGTCAATTTAATGTGTGGTTAACCCTAATTAAATCAAATTTAAATTTAGGGGTTTAGGCAAATTAAGGTTATTATGTCTGAATTAACTCAAAATATATTTTTCATAGGGTCCTCTGGTCCTAAGAAACATCACCAAATTTTCTTAGAATTTGTTTTACAACATGCTAATTATTGGAATTAAAATACCTAAAATAGTGACATGAACTTGAAAATTCAATAACTTTTGACAGAGATGGCCTCTGACCTTGAAAAATTAAGGGAATGTTCCGAAGATCAGAGGCTTCAAAAGTCCTATGGTCTCATGCCATGATGAATTGTCTATGCAAATGAAGAATCAAAATACTAAAAATAGTAAATAAATTATTAAAAATAAAATACTCATCCAATTAACATGATTTATTTTCCACATTATTCTCCTCTGTTCACTGAGCAAAAGGGTATTTTTATTTTATTTTTGTGATTTTTCTATGCAAAGATATGAATTTTTGAAGTTATGGTATTTAAATAAATCAAAAAATACCTCCTACTTATCGACGCGGTGCCGCGTCAACCTACGGCGGATCGAAAGCCCTCACGACGCGTTGTGATTCAGCACCGCCATCTGATTCAGCTCTCCAGGGGCCCGTGATTCACGTACCATTGCGCTGCCCGGCTTGATCTCGACCGTCCGCTCGATACACGCCCGATCCAACGGCTCCTGGTCATCGTCTACGACTGGAGTGCACCCGTGACCGTCCACACTAAAACCCTAAGATCTCACTCGATTCTCAATGGATTTTCATGTTCTTATGCTATATGTATTTGTCTTGAAGAGATGAACACATCCATACGGTTTATAGGCTATGAGCTAAACCTAAACAAAATGGAGAATCACTGGAAGCTCGGGAGGAAGAGTGAGTTCATACCTTTGCTCAGAGAAGTGAAGCTTCGATCTGAGAGTTGTGTCACCTTCGATTGAGTCCAGGAAAGCTTCAGATGAAGTCTCTAGCTGCGGGAATTGTCCAAGTATGAAAGTGACCAAGGCCGATCACAAAGCTTGGAGGCTAGAAGTAATGGCTGGCTTGGTGAGGGGGCTTTTGCTGGGGAATTTCTCCCCTTAGTCTGGTGAAGGTGTAGGACCAATCAAGTTGGAGATTGGCTAAATGTGGTGAAGTGTCCTGTTTTTTGGGTGGATTTTCAACTCAAAAATTGAGCTATGTTAATGGGGATTAGGGCAAAGGAACATTGGGGATCAACTGCTCTAGGTTAGGAGAAGGTCCTGGAGTAATTTTGGCAGAGTTTCCTTAAGGTCTGGTTCTTCTCCTCCTTTGGATTTGAGGTGAGTGGGTTTAAATAGAGGTGGCTGGAGGGCCTCCCAGGGGGGTTTAATGGCTTGGATCCACTGCTCAGGGCAAGGGAAGAACAACTACATTGGCCATTGGGCATGGGATAGCTCAGCTAATTCAAATTGAATTTTTTATTCAAATTGAGCCTCTCGGCCTCGTGGTTTCCGGTGGCTGTGGTGGCTGGCAGGCCAGACATGGGTCACTCTCAGGGTCAGGGAGGTCAGTGCTTGAGTTTGGTGCCAACAATTGACTTTGGACATGTGTAAAAGAGTTGGATTTAAATAGCATAGGGGGAAGATTTTGGGCTTATTTTGGTCAACTCATGCAAATGGGTTTTGTTCACCCTCCCATGACCTGGTTTGGGCTGAGGGAAAGTCATTTGGTTCAACTTGATTGGAGTGGTGAAGTCTCCATCCATGGTGAGGTGGCTAAGCATGGTTTAGGGTGTGATATGAATATGGTTAAAAGGGCTTAATGAAGGATTAGGAAAGAATCCCCTCTTCTTGCCATTAATGGCTTGGTGAGGTGGAAAGTGGTCTCCATGGCTTCAATGTGGCTTGTACATGGCTCAATGGCTCACATTTGGCTTGGAAAAAGTTTGGTCAATTTCATAAAAATGGATTTTAAGGATTTTGGATATTTTGGTTGAAATTTGGATGAAGCTTCATTTAGAATTATTTGATCATTTGTTTAGGACTTAGGGATGATTTTAATTGAATGCATGATGAAGAAGAGTGTCATATGGACTTTGGATGAATTTTTGGGCTTTTGAATTTGGTGGAAGTGGGCTTTTAGAATGGTTTAAGAAAGTGGGCCTTTAGGTTTGAAAATAAATTGGTGGATTGAAATTTTGTGAAGGATCATGCCAAATAAATGTTGCAATTGGTTTAGGCATGTGTCGTGAAGGGTTTGGAACAAGTTTAAAGTGATTTTGAATTGAATTGGGTTTAATGTGGGGTCTTTTGGTAAAGGGGCCAAGGTGGGCCAAATTGGGCTAAGGTCAGGCTAAAGTTGGATTTGATGTAAAATTAATGTTCAGAAATGTTCATGGGAGTGTCACAAAGAGTTTCCAACTTTGGTTGGGCTCTAATTTTGGGATTTGGGCCCATTTGGGTTAGGTTTGGGCTTAGGTCAATTTAAGGGATTTTGGTTTTGGGTTTGGTTTGGTTGGAGTTTAGGTTCAAATTTTGGGCAAATCAAGTTAGTTTTTTGTTTATGGGGATGTTAGGAAGGCTTTAGAAAATATTTGGAGCCAATTAGGGTTGAATTGGGTTGGTTTGGGTTAGGTTTAGGTCATGGGCCAAAATTGGGCCTTAGGCTTCAAATTGAAATTGGGCCCAAATGTCAATCAAATTGGAGTTGGATTTGGTCTAAATTGATAATGGGGATATTGAATTGAAGTTTAGAATTTAATTGGACCAAAATTGAGGTCAATTGGGGTGGTTTGGTTTGACATTGGGTTCACTTGGGTTTAAAATGGGCCAATTTTGGGGTTTTGATAAAAGTGGAGTAAATTGGATAAATTGGCCCATGGTGTAGTTGAACAAAATGAAATTAGGAATATTTATGATTTTTTGGAATTTTTTGGAATTTTCTGAATTTTTGGTTTTTTGGGCTAAGAAGGGCATTTTGGGTATTTGGAGGGTATTGAGGGGTACTTTTGGAATTTTTGGTTTTTTTGGCCATGGATGATCAATTTGAGTGGGGGAAAATTTTTAGGATTGATTTTGAGGAATTTGGGGTAATTTAGGTGATTTTGTAAATTTTGGGTAGTTCCAAGGGCTTTTGGTAGGTATAGTAGGTGTAGGGCCCCGGGGGTCAAAAATTGAAATTTTGAAAAAAATGAAGATTGATCAAATTTGAGTAAAATGGAATCACTTTGGTTGAGCCATGAAGCCATATTAAGACCATATGAGCCATGAGAGGACTCATTTGAGGCAATCAATATGTTGTTCCTAACCCTCTTAGCTAGGGGCTTAGGGGTTAAGGACCATCCATATGAATTACCTACATGAGTCAGGAAGTCAAGTTGAGATAGAGTGTGGTTTTAGGACTTGGGCTGTGTGTGAGAGTTTAGTGTATGTGCAAGTCAACCTTCACCAGACCAGGCCACCCAGGGTATTCCTATGGAAAAAAAAAGTTCTATAGGGAACTCATCATTCAAACCTCCACATTTGACTTCAACCCTCTAGGTGATTAGGGGTCTACAATCAAGCTTGTGGGGTTTGCAGGGAGTCAAGAGGTGTTTGAACTTCTAAAGGGATGGTTCCACTTCTAGTCCTCTAAGATTTGTCAAAGGAAAAGCCTATGGCTAGATCCTAAGTACTAAAGAGAGAAGCAAAAGACCTCATAAAAAATGAGGTCAACAGACGTTAAACTAAGCACTTTGTGGGAGGCAACTGACAACCTCAGGGGAGAGCAGGGCAGAAAGTGAAGGGTGCATATGCTGGTTAAGCTTTTATAAATGTTATAAATGTTTTTCAAAGTAAAATAACAATTGTGCTCCCTCCCCTTTTATCAACACAAGTATACATATCGTTCAAGTAATAATGGGCTCTAATGAAGTCCTAGATATCGATCCCATAGGGAAGTTAGAGACATAAGGACTAATTTCAGCAAATGCAATTACTACTCTAGTATACGGAAATAACGAATGCTTATACTAAACTCTATTTCTTAAAGATAAAAGATTATAATTTCAAAAAGTATCTTTCTCCTTGTTAAGAGAATTAAGTGAATAAATAATTAAATTAGTTAGAATTATATTGTGCCAAATAGGAGCATTCCTATTCTTTACCCTTTGGTCCAGGTGCAAAGAACATTGACTAGTCCTATGTTTGGTTATTAAATCTGCGGCTAGGCTGGGAGGATACCGGCTGCCACATCAGAGCTCCCACGTTCCCCTCGCTTGAGGGCTAACATCTACACTTCAGCTCCCAAACGATAGGACCGAATTGAATATTTTAGTCTGTCACACAAAAATGTCCAATTCTACGCCCGATAATTAATATTTCCTTATTTATTTGCACCCTCCTTCCAAGGCTTTTGACTTCCCTGAATCTCGGATGTAATCTTTACTATAGCTGATAATTCAATATATGTTAACAATTCAATTGGACAAATTGAAAGTAAATTAAGATTTAAGTAAAAGATTATCACAATTTTATTTAATATTTTTAGGCACAAGTGATTTAATTCTTCATTTCACCAAATCTCAACAACAAGGAGAAAGACAGAAAATTACTCAGAATGCATAGGAAGAATAACACAAAACTTAGATTTCATTTAAAGTTATAAAGCAATAAACAAAAAAACTTATCTCGAATCTTCTCCCCAAGCAGACTCCTTGAAGTTTCTTTAACTCTTTTGTTGACCTCATTTTACAATGAGTCAATGCCCTTTTGACCTAAAAAGTCAACTTTGGTCAAACCAGACCTAGTGACCTACACTGTTGACCCCACAGGTCACCCCTATGACCTAAAAAGTCAACTTTGGTCAAGCCGGTCAAACCGGACCTAGTGACTCACACTGTTGACCCCATAGGTCACCCCTATGACCTAAAAAGTCAACTCTGGTCAAATTGGTCAAACCAGACCTAGTGACCTACACTGTTGACCCCATAGGTCACCCCTATGACCTAAAAAGTCAACTTTGGTCAAACTGGTCAAACCAGACCTAATGACCTACCCTGTTGACCCCATAAGTCAATCCTATGACCTAAAAAGTCAACTTTGGTCAAATTGGTCAAACCAGACCTAATGACCTACACTATTGACCCCATAGGTCAACCCTATGACCTAAAAAGTCAACATTGGTCAAATTGGTCAAACCAGACCTAGTGACCTACACTGTTGACCCCATAGGTCACCTTTATGACCTAAAAAGTCAACATTGGTCAAATTGGTCAAACCAGACTTAGTGACCTACATTGTTGACCCCATATGTCACCCCTATGACCTAAAAAGTCATCTTTGGTCAAACTGGTCAAACCAGAGTGACCTACACTATTGACCCCATAGGTCAACCCTATGACCTAAAAAGTCAACTTTGGTCAAACTGGTCAAACCAGACCTAGTGACCTACACTGTTGACCCCATAGGTCACCCCTATGACCTAAAAAGTCAACTATGGTCAAATTGGTCAAACCAGACCTAGTAACCTACACTGTTGACCCCATATGTCACCCTTGTGACCTAAAAAGTCAACTCTGGTCAAATTGGTCAAACCAGACCCAGTGACCTACCCTGTTGACCCCATAGGTCAACCTTTTGACCTAAAAAGTCAACTTTGGTCAAACTGGTCAAACCAAACCTAGTGACCTACACTGTTGACCCCATAGGTCAACCTTTTGACCTAAAAAGTCAACTTTGGTTAAATTGGTCAGACCAGACCTAATGACCAGTCCTGTTGACCCATAAATCAATCTTTTCACCCACTAACAAATTTAAAACACCACAATGACAAAATCACAGACATTGGACATCTTAAAATCAATTTGACTAATTTGGGCTAACTTGGGTCAACCCAAGTCAAAATTGTTCAACACTTATCTATTTTAATTAAAATAGATAAAAAAATGACATAAAAATAACAAAATTAATCAAATAGTTAATTTCAAAATTATTTTGAATAATTAAAATGATTAATGATTTAATTTTCAACATTTTGATTAAATGACATAATTAAAATGAAAATTAAATTAAAAATCATAAAATGACATAAAATGACAAAAATAATCAATTAATTAATTTGAAATCAGTTTCAATTAGTAAATTGATTAATCAAATAATTTCCACCAATTTTAATTAATAAATAAAAAAAAATTAATTAAAATGGAAATTAAAGGGGAGGGATGAAAATACAAGTGGGCTCTTCATATTTAATTGGGCTAATTCATTTTAAAAGCCTCTTTAACATATAAAAAGTCCATTTTAAAGTTCATTTTAAAGCCCATCCTAAAGGCCATCCTAAAGCCCATCATCCATGGCTTAACCCCCATGGTTATGCATGGAATGAGGTGTGATCACCTCCCTCATTCCCTCCTTAAGGTGGCCGGCCAACATAAGTCAAAAAATGACCACCACCCAAGCCACCCAATGAGGAGAAAACCTCACATGTAACCCCTCTTTACCATGGTAAATGGTGATGATGAAGGCTAGGCTATAGGCTAGGTTATGTGTCATCACTTCTTAAGCTCATGGATTGAGTTGTAAGCTCCTTAGCAAGCTTAACAACAACTCACAAGTAACCTCCCACAATGGCCAATGGACAAGAGGCAAAGAGATGAAATTCATCATGAAATACTTAGAGAGAAAAATCTAAGCTTATCTCCTGCCAATTGATCACCCAATCAGCATGTAGGGGAGATAAGTAATGCCCAAGAACAGCCTAAGGCAAGCCAACTCCATCATTTGGCTATAAATAGAGCCCTTGGCCGAAACTAGCTAAGGAGGAAGAAAATATTTAGTGAGACCTATAGGCTGCCCAAATCCTCCTGCTCCCAACATAAAAGTTCTTCCTAAGAGTCCCCACTATCTTTTAGGAGTGAAACCCAGCCATAGATCTAACCCATTTGGGCCAATTTGAGCCATTTTCAAAATCAGCCTAAATCTGGACCAATTCCCAAATTCCTCTCCAACCACAACTTCTGGAACAAATTGCTGCTTCCACAATCTTCTCTTGGGGTCCAAGAAGACAACCATAGGGTACTGATTCGACTTGATCCACTTGTGGCCAAGGTATGGAATTTATATTTGCAAAATAATTCATGTTTTTAATAAATCATGTATTTTGCTAGCTCAAAAGTGTATCATCACCGTATGGATTGATACTACTTGTCTAGATGAGCATTTAAAAAAAAAGATCACTCAATTTCATCAAGAAATGAGTGAGATATTAATGTTTGAAGTTCAATGGCTACGGAATTTCGGGATTAAATCCCGAATTTTCTGCTCCGTCCGATCCGGCGCCTTTGGAACGGACGGCACAGAACTGCACCGAATGGAGCCCCGCGGTCCTACCGCTGCACGGGATCTTCTCTCCTGTTCGATGCGTCCGAGGACACGCGTCGAACGGGCGTGAGTTCGGCGGCGCGGTATTAAAAAAAATTTTTTTTTAAACCCTTAAACTTCAAAAATTCATATCTCTTTAACCAGAGGTCCTAAAAATAAAATAAAAATACCTTTGGAAAGCTCTTGAAGAGAAGAAAATTATGCGACCAAAATTATAATTTTATTCTTAGTATTTAATTTTTAATTAATTAAATACTCTCTGGAGTATTTTAATTATTAAAAATTATTTATAAATAAAAAAAATATGAAACTTTGAGGCATTTATCTTTATGTTCTTAGGGACCTTCAATAATTTTTCTAAGGACAGAAAACATGCATAGGATACTTTTCTTGAATTTTCAAATTTCTTTGTAATTATTTCAAATAATAATTATAAAAATTTGAAAATTAAGAAAATAAAAATACAAATGACTAGGAATGATAGGGAACCATACAATGACCCTAGGAAAAATATTTCTAAGTCATAGAAACAATCTTGAATGACATTTGGAAATTTAGGGTTAAAAGCATTTATTAATTAAATAATTTTGATCCTAAAATGACCTTCTGTAAAATTGAACTATTTTCATCAACAATTTAAGTTTGAAAATGGTTCTAGCCTATGATAGGCTAATAATAAACCTCACTTGAGTCTAAAATGAGAAGATTAGATTCAATTAAGGCTTAAAATGACATTTAAATCAATTAAACCTTACCTAAATTAGGTTTAATAAAAATCAAACTCCTTTAATTAAGCTTAAAGACATAATAAACTTAATTAACCAATTAAACCTTACCTAAATTAGGTTTAACAAAAATCAAACTCCTTTAATTAAGTTTAAGGACACAATAAACTTAATTAACCAATTAAACCTTACCTAAATTAGGTTTAATAAAAATTAAACTTCTTTAATTAAGTTTAAGGACATACTAAACTTAATTAACCCATTAAACCTTACCTAAATTAGGTTTAATAAAAATTAAACTCTTTTTGATTAAGTTTAAGGACATATTAAACTTAATTAACAAAGAACTAAACTCCCTTAATTAGGTTTAAAGACAAACTAAACTTAATTAACCTCGTTAAACATAAGGTTTAATCAAACATAAACCCTAATTAGGTCTAACCCTTAGACCTAATTAAATATTTAAGCCTTACCTAACTAAGGTTTAATCAAACTTAAACCCTAATTAGGTCTAACCCTTAGACCTAATTAAACCTTTAAGCCTTAACTAACTAAGGTTTAATCAAACTTAAACCCTAATTAGGTCTAACCCTTAGACCTAATTAAACCTTTAAGCCTTAACTAACTAAGGTTTAATCAAACTTAAACCCTAATTAGGTCTAACCATTGGACCTAATTAAACCATTAAGCCTTAACTAACTAAGGTTTAATCAAACTTAAACCCTAATTAGGTCTAACCCTTAGACCTAATCAAACCTTTAAGCCTTAACTAACTAAGGTTTAATCATATTTAAACCGTAATTAGGTCTAACCCTTAGACCTAATTAAACCTTTAAGCCTTAACTAACTAAGGTTTAATCAAACTTAAACCCTAATTAGGTCTAACCCTTAGACCTAATCAAACCATTAAGCCTTAACTAACTAAGGTTTAATCAAACTTAAACCCTAATTAGTGTCTAACCCTTGACCTAATTAAACCATTAAGCCTTAACTAACTAAGGTTTAATCAAACTTAAACCCTAATTAGGTCTAACCCTTAGACCTAATTAAACCTTTAAGCCTAAACTAACTAAGGTTTAATCAAACTTAAACCTTAATTAGGACTAACCCTTAGACCTAATTAAACCATTAAGCCTTAACTAAGTATGGTTTAATCAAAATTAAACCCTAATTAGGTCTAACCCTTAGACCTAATTAAACCATTAAGCCTTAACTAACTAAGGTTTAATCAAACTTAAACCCTAATTAGTGTCTAACCCTTGACCTAATTAAACCTTTAAGCCTTAACTAACTAAGGTTTAATCAAACTTAAACCCTAATTGAGTCTAACCCTAGACTCAATTAAACCTTTAATCCTTAACTAACTAAGGTTTAATCAAACTTAAACCCTAATTAAGTCTAACCCTTAGACTCTAATTAAACCTTTGAGCCTTAACTAACTAAGGTTTAATCATACCTAAACCCTAATTAGGTCTAACCCTTAGACCTAATTAAACCATTAAGCCTTAACTAACTAAGGTTTAATTATACCTAAACCCTAATTAGGTCTAACCCTTAGACCTAATTAAACCATTAAGCCTTAACTAACTAAGGTTTAATCAAACTTAAACCCTAATTAGGTCTAACCCTGAACTCTAATTAAACCTTTAAGCCATAACAAACTATGGTTTAATCAAACTTAAACCCTAATTAGATCTAACCCTTAGACCTAATTAAACCTTTGAGCCTTAACTAAGTAAGGTTTAATCAAACTTAAACCCTAATTGAGTATAACCCTTAGTACCTAATTAAACCATTAAGCCTTAACTAAGTAAGGTTTAATCAAACTTAAACCCTAATTAGGTATAACCCTTAGACCTAATTAAACCATTAAGCCTTAACTAACTAAGGTTTAATCAAACTTAAACCCTAATTAGGTCTAAACCTTAGACCTAATTAAACCATTAAGCCTTAACTAACTAAGGTTTAATCAAACTTAAACCCTAATTAGGTCTAACCTTTAGACCTAATTAAACCATTAAGCCTTAACTAACTAAGGTTTAATCAAACTTAAACTCTAATTAGGTCTAACCCTTAGACCTAACTAAACCATTAAGCCATAACTAACTAAGGTTTAATCAAACTTAAACCCTAATTAGGTCTAACCGTTAGACCATATTAAACCATTAAGCTTTAACTAACTAAGGTTTAATCAAACTTAAACCCTAATTAGGTCTAACCTTGGACCTAATTAAACCTTTAAGCCTTAACTAACTAAGGTTTAATCAAACTTAAACCCTAATTAGGTCTAACCCTTAGACCTAATTGAACCATTAAGCCTTAACTAACTAAGGTTTAATCAAACTTAAACCCTAATTAGGTCTAAACCTTAGACCTAATTAAACCTTTAAGTCTTAACTAACTAAGGTTTAATCATATTTAAATTTAATCAAACTTAAACCCTAATTAAGTCTAACCCTTAGACCTAATTAAACCTTTAAGCCCTAACTAACTAAAGTTTAATCATACCTAAACCCTAATTAGGTCTAACCATTAGACCTAATTAAACCATTAAGCCTTAACTAACTATGGTTTAATCATACTTAAACCCTAATTAGGTCTAACCCTTAGACCTAATTAAACCATTAAGCCTTAACTAATTATGGTTTAATCATTCTTAAACCCTAATTAGGTCTAGCCCTTAGACCTAATTAAACCATTAAGCCTTAACTAACTAAGGTTTAATCAAACTTAAACCCTAATTAGGTCCAGCCCTTGGACCTAAATAAACCTTTCGAGCCTTAACTAACTAAGGTTTAATCAAACTTAAACCCTAATTAGGTCTAACCCTTAGACCTAATTAAACCTTTGAGCCTTAACTAACTAAGGTTTAATCAAACTTAAACCCTAATTAGGTCTAACCCTTAGACCTAATTAAACCGTTGAGCCTTAACTAACTAAGGTTTAATCGAACTTAAACCCTAATTAAGTCTAACCCTTAGAACTAATTAAACCTTTAAGCCTTAACTAACTAAGGTTTAATCATACCTAAACCGTAATTAGGCCTAACCCTGTGACCTAATTAAACCATTAAGCCTTAACTAACTAAGGTTTAATCATACCTAAACCCTAATTAGGTCTAACCCTTGCACCTAATTAAACCATTAAGCCTTTACTAACTAAGGTTTAATCATACCTAAACCCTAATTAGGTCTAACCCTTAGACCTAATTAAACCTTTGAGCCTTAACTAACTAAGGTTTAATCAAACCTAAACCCTAATTAGGTCTAACCCTGAGACCTAATTAAACCATTAAGCCTTAACTAACTAAGGTTTAATCAAACTTAAACCCTAATTAGGTCTAACCCTGTACCTAATTAAACCATTAAGCCTTAACTAACTAAGGTTTAATCAAACTTAAACCCTAATTAGAGTCTAACCTACGAGACCTAATTAAACCATTAAGCCTTAACTAACTAAGGTTTAATCAAACTTAAACCATAATTAGGTCTAACCCTGTGACCCAATTAAACCATTAAGCCTTAACTAACTAAGGTTTAATCAAACTTAAACCCTAATTAGGTCTAACCTTTAGACAACCATTATGCCATAACTAACTAAGGTTTAATCAAACTTAAACCCTAATTAGGTCTAACCGTTAGACCTAATTAAACCATTAAGCTTTAACTAACTAAGGTTTAATCAAACTTAAACCCTAATTAGGTCTAACCTTGGACCTAATTAAACCTTTAAGCCTTAACTAACTAAGGTTTAATCTAACTTAAACCCTAATTAGGTCTAACCCTGAACTCAATCGAACCATTAAGCCTTAACTAACTAAGGTTTAATCAAACTTAAACCCTAATTAGGTCTAAACCATAGACCTAATTAAACCTTTAAGTCTTAACTAACTAAGGTTTAATCATATTTAAATTTAATTAAACTTAAACCCTAATTAGGTCTAACACTTAGACCTAATTAAACCTTTAAGCCTTAACTAACTAAAGTTTAATCATACCTAAACCCTAATTAGGTCTAACCCTTAGACCTAATTAAACCATTAAGCCTTAACTAACTAAGGTTTAATCATACTTAAACCCTAATTAGGTCTAACCCTTAGACCTAATTAAACCATTAAGCCTTAACTAACTAAGGTTTAATCAAACTTAAACCCTAATTAGGTCTAGCCCTTAGCACTCAAATAAACCTTTAAGCCTTAATTAACTAAGGTTTAATCAAACTTAAACCCTAATTAGTGTCTAACCCTGCACTCCAATTAAACCTTTCGAGCCTTAACTAACTAAGGTTTAATCAAACTTAAACCCTAATTGAGTCTAACCCTTAGACCTAATTAAACCGTTGAGCCTTAACAAACTAAGGTTTAATCAAACTTAAACCCTAATTAAGTCTAACCCTTAGAACTAACTAAACCTTTAAACTTAACTAACTAAGGTTTAATCATACCTAAACCCTAATTAGGCCTAACCCTTAGACCTAATTAAGCCATTAAGCCTTAACTAACTATGGTTTAATCATACCTAAACCCTAATTAGGTCTAACCCTTAGACCTAATTAAACCATTAAGCCATTACTAACTAAGGTTTAATCAAACCTAAACCCTAATTAGGTCTAACCCTTAGACTCCAATTAAACCTTTCGAGCCTTAACTAACTAAGGTTTAATCAAACTTAAACCCTAATTAGGTCTAACCCTTGACCTAATTAAACCATTAAGCCTTAACTAACTAAGGTTTAATCAAACTTAAACCCTAATTAGGTCTAACCCTGTAGACCTAATTAAACCTCTCGAGCCTTAACTAACTAAGGTTTAATCAAACTTAAACCCTAATTAAATCTAACCCTGAGACCTAATTAAACCATTAAGCCTTAACTAACTAAGGTTTAATCAAACTTAAACCCTAATTAGGTCTAACCCTTAGACCTAATTAAACCATTAAGCCTTAACTAACTAAGGTTTAATCAAACTTAAACCCTAATTAGGTCTAACATTTAGACCTAATTAAACCATTAAGCCTTAACTAACTAAGGTTTAATCAAACTTAAACCCTAATTAGGTGTCAGCATTATTTTTAGGTTGTGTGTTTTATTTTGAAAAGGGGGTCGCCTAACAGAAATTGTCGGCAAATTTTTAATTTAATTTAAATAAATAATTTGAAAAGTAGTATTTGATTTTGAAAATAATTTTAAATTTGAAAATTTTAAGATATGAAATCAAACTGATCTCACATCCCGAATAGTTTACATAAACGAGCACCACACCACAAACCGTGTATCTATCCCTAAGGATAGACACACTGCTTGATGGTGGGGCTCGATTAAATAAACTAGAAGATTTGTAACATCCGTTTGGTCTGCGAACCAATTTTATAAGCCGACAAATTCCCCTGCTTAATATGAAAGTATTAAACAGGGTTTATATTACCTGGGTTCTTTAAAATTCCCTATAAGGGCAATCCCTTATAGTTAATTACATCTTAAGTGACGGGAGTCACCTAAGAAAACTCTCGATAATAATCAATAATTCTGCTCTCAAGAATTTCAAAGTTTAAGTTTTCAAAGGATTGAATTTTGGAATTTCAGTAGGGAATGGATCAAGTTTGGAACATTTTGTTTTGAGAAATCAAAGGAAGAAAGGTAGGAGAAATTACGGATTCGAAGTGAACTTCGGTAATCTCCCGACTATCCTATTGTTTGGCTTGAATTTAGGAAAGTCCTAATGTCTATTTAATGTTTTGATTTTGTCAATTTTAATTAATTATGGCTTATATTTATATGATAGAATCATACAAACGACTTCGAAGATGTGAGGGTTTATGTCGTATCGACGCACTACCTCGGAATCCTAAGACCGGTTAGGGCTTAATTTGCAATGCAAATGCCTAACGAAGAGTTGAGGATTTATGTTGCACTAGACAAACTACCTCGAAGTCTTATGGGTTTGTTATTTAACTCTAGGAAAGTTTTGCTGAAGTAGACTCAGGTTTTGCTGATGACGATGGCCGTGCTGCCCACCATGCTCCGAGCTCCTTGTTGTTGCAGAGGTTTAGTTTTAGAAGTCATAAATCAGGGGATGAGAAAAGTGTTTTGGTTTAGAGAAAATCTTAATTTCCAAGTTTTTTTTGTGTTTCAATTAAAATAAATCTTAAAGTTGATTATAAACACCGGTTAAGATCCCACGGTTCCATCCTTCCGGCATCATTATTTTTATCGGATTCACTTAGTCCAGATGAATTTGCTAAACTCAACTAAATGAGTTCCACACTTTCATTTAGACCGTGGGAAATCCCGTTAGCAACACGTAGGTTACATCATCCGAGGTATTCCCGATCATCCAACGAGACGTTTTAATTTAGTTGTAATTGTAGTTTTGTGTTCCGTTTGTGATTAAATTTTGAGTTGTTTTATATTTTGAAGTGTTGTGGCGGTGAATTTTATCTTGCGATGACTTTTAGTTTAGTTTTGGTTTCAGTTTTAGGGACTATCCTAAAGGTGTGGGTTTTCATGCAACAGTTGTTTATCATGCAAGAAAAGTAAGTGCAATGCGTTTAAATAAATTGCAATAATGTAAATTGCAAGAAAGTAAATTGCAATAAAATAAAAGTGTACCTGGAGGGTCTTCCCGTCATCCCAAGTTGCACTTAAAACACAATTAGAATATTTAAGCAAGTTCCTAGGTAAAGCTAAGGGAAGGGTTATGGTTTTCTACCAAATTCCTAATCCTATAGCTAGTCATTTCTTATGACGTCTAGGTTCCTCGTGTTTTGGTTTGAGGATGATTTTTTTTCATCAAAGAACAATTAAGTTCAATTGTTCTTATGAACATCCTATCATATCGAGGAAGTGCTTAAGGCAAATCTTAAACATCTTTTCAATATTTCTAGGATTGTTTTAAGTCCAAATGAATTCAATTACACAAATGAATTAATCGTCCGAGGTTTAGTTAAGTTTTGTTATTATCTTACTCAGTGAACTAGGATATTTGAATGTCCTATAAGTGAAGTAACATTTCACTTAATTTTCTGTTTAGGAGTTATGACAACTAAAGCTTTCGAGGGTAAATTGGTGTTCAAATGGTTTGTGATTTAGTTTAATTTCAATTAATGGGTTTAAATTTGGAATAGTGTTCAAGTTGCTTTATATTTAATTTTCTTTTCGTTTTAGGTGATGTTATTTAATTCAATTTAATTTAACTTTAATTTAATTTAATTTAATTTTAATTTTAATTTAATTTAATTTAATTCAATTTAGTTTGATTTGATGTTAAATTAATTTAGTTTAATTTAATTTAATTTCCTTTAATTTAATTTAATTTGATTTAATTTTTAATTTAATTTGATTTAATTTAATTTAATTTAATTTAATTTAATATGTTTGATTCATTTAATTTAATTTAATTTAATTTATTAATTTAATTTAATTTAATTTGTTTATTTAATTTAATTTATATTAATTTAATTTAATTTATTTATTTAATTTAATTTTTAATTTAATTTAATTTAATTTATTTATTTAATTTTAATTGAAATTTTAAAAGAGTTTAATAATTTAACTTTAGTTTAATGATTAAGTATTTTAATATTTTAAATTTGAGTTATCATTTTAATTAAGAATTAAATATTAATGAGATGATTAATTTAGGGATTTTAAATTAAAGAATAAATCTCTTCCTAACAATATCCCTATTTTAATAATTCCAATTTTATTATTCTTCCCAAATTTAATCAATTATTTAATTAAGGTTTAATTATTTTAAATTGTTTAATGGGTTTCTACCCTTTAATTATTTAGATTCCAATCATCCAAATCAAATTAAGATCAAATATTTTACTCGTTAATTTTATTAAACCTAAAGTTTTAATTAAGGGTTAAGATTTTAATTACCACCTTGCCCTTTAAGCTTAATAATTTCATAACTCACTAAATTGAGCTTAAATGAACTTGAAATTTTTATGTAACTTCACTAATATGTCAATAAAGACATGAGAGGAGAAAATGTGATTTTTCTGTATTTAATTTATTTATATAATTATTTTTGGTAGAAAATAGAGATTTCCAAGGAAAATTTAATAACATGACCAAGGGAAAGTTTCTGTCCTTAAGAAAATTAGGGGACATTCCTAATGACCAGAGGACCATTTGGACCAATTTTGGTGATTTTTGAATTATATTATTTTTATTATAATTTATTCAAGTTTTGGAGTGTTAATTAATTTAAAAATAAAATAAAGGTTGAAAAATGAATTTTATATTTTTCAAAAATCTCTCTGACATCAAAGAAATCAGAGAATCAATTTTTGCAATTTTCTGATTTTTCTATGATTTATTATAATTATTTTAGTGAAAATGCTAGAAAATACATTTTTTTAATTTTAAAATTACCCTAGGGCTTTAAAATTTAATATCTCATTAAATAGACCTCAGAAAAATATGGGGTTTGTTCCTAAGTGATTAAAATTAAAAATGTGACATTTTGGTGAATTTTATTATTTTTGTGATTTTTATTATTTTTTAATTATTGAAAATATTAAAATAATATTAAAAATCAACTTTTTTAGAAAATTGAAATTTTAATTTTATTAAATTCCCCTAATATCAGAGAGGCTCCAAAACCAATTTGGTGAATTTTTGAAAGGTATTTTGAAAGTTATGAATTTTTAAAGTTCAAATTGACTAAATGGCTTAATCAACCCATTTAGTAGGGCTAACCAAGTCCAATTGACTTCAAATTTTTATGGTGGGTTCCTCTCGATCCTAAAGGTCGATGGAGAATTGATTTCAAGTCAATTTGATGTATGGTTAACTCTAATTAATTAGGGATCTATTTTGGGTGTTTAAGCCAATTAGGGTTATTTTAAATGAATTAACTCAAAACCTATTTTTCCTAGGGTCCTCTGGTCATAAGGGACATCACCAAATTTTCCTAGAATTTATTTCACAACATGCTAATTATTAGAATTAAAATACTCAAAAAAGTAACATGAGTTTGAAAAATCAATAACTTCTCATAGGGATGGCCTCTGACTTTGGAAAATTCAGGGAATGTTCCCAAATTCAGAGGCTTCAAAAGCCCTATGGTCTCATGCCATGATAAATTTCCTACATGCATGGAGAATTAAAATAGTGCAGACAGTAAATAAATTATTAAAAATAAAATACTTGATGAAATTAAATGATTTCTTTTCCGCATTATTCTCCTCTGTTCACTGAGCAAGAGGGTATTTTCATTTTATTTTTATGATTTTCCTACACAAAGTTATGAATTTTCCAAGTTCAGTGAATTAAATAAATAGGAAAAATCCCTAATTTTCTATTTATCCGAGTCGGCGCCGCGTCATCCTCGGCATCTCCGAACGGCCACGCGGTGCGCTCTCATTCGACACCGCCGTTTGAGTCAGCAGCCCGGGCCCCGCGGTTCACGTACCATCTCCTGGTCCGACGCCATCTGAGCCGTCTGTCCGCGCGTGTATTGGATGAACGGCATCCGTTCATCGTCCCTGTTGACCTCATTTTTGATGAGGTCTTCCCTTCTTCTTTTTAGTGCTTAGGATCTAGCCTTAGGCTTTTCCTTTGACTATCTTAGAGGACGAGAATTGGGACCCGCCTTTTAGAAATTCAAACCACTTCTAAACTCCCCGCAAACTCCACAAACTTGACTATAGACCCCTAATCACCTGAGGGTCGAAATCGAATGTGGAAGTTTAAAGGATGAGTTCCTATAGGATTCTTTGGCCTTAGGACCGCCCGGGTGGCCCGGTCCGGTGAAGGGGCCGACTTACACTACACTTACACACTACATTTCCACACACTTCCTAAAACCACACCCATACCCAACTTAACCTCCCGACTCATGTAGGTGATTCACATGGATGGTCCTTAACCCCTAAGCCCTCAGCAAGAGGGTTAGAACAACATAGTGAATGCCTCAAATGAGTCCTTTCATGGCTCATATGGGCTTGAAATGGTTTCATGGCTCAACCAAAATGATTTCTTTCCACCTAAATTCACCCAATCTTCAATTTCCCAAATTTCCAATTTTTGACCCCGAGACCCTACACCTACTAAACCTACCCAAAACCTCGAAATTACCCAAATTTTTGCAAAATTTCCAAATTACCCAAAATTTTCCAAAATCAATTCCAAACATCTCCACATCACTCAAATTGATCATCCATACCCAAAAATACCAAAGATTCCAAAAATACCCCCCAATACCCTCCAAATACCCAAAATACCCTTCTTGGCCTAAAAATCCAAAAATTCAGAAAATTCCCAGAAAATTCCAGAAAATCCTAATTATTCCCAATTTCATTTTGTCCAACTACACCATGGGCCAATTTTGTCAATTTACCCTACTTTTGTCAAAACCCCAAATCGACCCATTTTAACCCAAAGTGAACCCAATGTCAAACCAAACCTACCCAATTGACCCCAATTTTGGTCCAATTCAATTCTAAACTTCAATTCAACATCCCCAATACCAATATAGACCAAATCCATATCCAATTTGGTTGACATTTGGATCCAATTCCACTTTTGGCCTTAAAGCCCAATTTGGACCCATGACCCAAACCTAACTCAAACTCACCCAATTCAACTCCAATTAACCCCAAACCTTTTCTAAATCCTCCTTAACATCCCCACAAACAAAATCCTAGCATGATTTGCCCAAAATTTGAACCCAAACCCCACTCAAACTCAACCCAAAGCTAAAAGGCCCATTTTTTACCTAAACCCAAACCTAACCCAAATGAACCCAAACCCCAAAATCAAAACCCAACCAAAGTCAAAACTCCTTTGAAACACTCCCATAAACATTTCTCAACATTAATTTTACATCAATTTCAACCCTAGCTCAACATTGGCCCAACTTGGCCCACTTGGACCTATATTGGCCCATTCACCAAAAGAATTCAAATCCAACCCAATTCAAGCCCAAACTACCCCAAATTTGCTTCAAGTCACTCATGACACATCCATGAGCTAAACCCAACAATTATTTGGCCCAACCTCTTTACAAAATTTCATCCCAAAATCCATTTTAAAATTCAAAAGCCCACTTTCCTAATCCATCTTAAAAGCCCATCTAAAACCCTTTCAAAAAAGCCCAAAATTCTTCCAAAGCCCATATGACATTTCCCCTCATCATACTTTCAATTAAAATCATCCCTAAGTCCTAAATTCATCATCAAATAATTCCAAATCAAGCCTCATGCCAAATCACCCCTAAATACCAAAATTTTCCTTAAATCCATTTCCATGAAATCGACTTCACTTTTCCCAAGCCAAATGGAGCCATGGAGCCATGCACAAGCCATATGCAAGCCATGAGAGCCTCTTTACATGTCACCATGCCATTTTGGGCAAAAGGAGGAGGCTCTTTCCTTAATTCCTAAAGGTGATTAACCACTTCCATGACTCCACTAAACCATGCTTAAGCCTAATTGTACTTGGATTGTGACTTGACCCCACTAATCAAGCCGATCCAAATCACTTTCTCCTCGACCTAAACCGGGCCTCGGGTGGTGCACCTAGCCCAAAAGGGTGGGTTGACCCATTTAGGTCCAAATCTAGCCATGCCCCATTCCACTTCGGATCAAAGCCTTTACACATGTCCATGGCCAATCGATCGCACAAACCTCCAGCCTCGACCCACCTGACCTCGAGGGTGACCCATGCTCGGCCGGCCGGCCACCGAGCCGCCGGAAAACACCATGGCCGAGAGCTCACATGTGAGCCAACATTGAAATTCTCACTTGCCGAGCCGCCCCATCCCCAGCTGGCTACCATGGCCGATCTTCTCCTCACCGTAGCAGTCGATCCCAAGCCCTAACTCCCCCGGAGGCCCCCGCCAGCTCTATTTAAACTCCACCCCTCTCGGCCATGAGAGGAGAAGAAGCACAAACCTTGCCAAAACTCGCCAAAATTGTTCCGTACCCTTCTCCATCCTTAGAGCACTTGATCCCCAGGTGAAATCCCCCGCCATTTCTCCTCCGTAAGCTCAATTTCGTAGTCGAAATTCCACCCAAAACCAGGACACTTCTCCACAATGAGCCAATTCCCAAATCGATTGGCTCTACACCTTCACTGCACCAAGAGAAGGTGTCCACCATCAAAAGCCCCATCTCCGAGCCACCCAGCTTGCTCCAACCTCCAAGCTTTGTGATCGGGCTTGGTCGAAATCATATCCGGACAATTCACTGCGACCGGAGACTTCATCCGGAGCTTGCCGGGACCCAATCGAAGGTGCAACAACTCTCGGATTGAAGCCACACTTCTCCGAGCCAAGGTATGAGCTAACTCTTCATCCCGAGCTTCGGAGATTCTCCATTTCAAATGCTTTAATTTCAATGCATGTTAACCGTATAGATGTGTTCGTCTCTTCAAGACGAATCCATAGAGTATACGAACGTAAAAATCCATTGAGAATCGAGTGAGATCTTAGGGATTTAGTGTGGACGGCTCTCGGGTGAGAACACTTGGGGATGATGAACGGATGCCGTCCATTCAATACACGCGCGCACGGACGGCCAGGATCGCGTCGGACCGGGAGACCGGCACGAGAACCGCGGGCCCGGCCGGCCGACTCGGTGGCGGCGTCGAACTGGGAGCGTGCCGCGCGGCCTTTCGGAGTCGCCGAGGATGCGCCGGCGCCGACTCGGATAAGTAGAAAATTAGGGATTTTCTAATTTATTTAATTCCCTAAACTTCAAAAATTCATATCTCCGTGTAGAAAAATCAGAAAAATAAAATAAAAATACCCTCTTGCTCAGTGAAGAGAGGAGAATAATGTGGAAAAGAAATCACTTAATTTCATCAAATATTTTATTTTTTATAATTTATTTACTCTCTGCATTGTCTTAATTCTCCATGTATGCATACAATTCACCATGGCATGAGACCATAGGGCTTTTGAAGCCTCCGAATTCGGGAACATTCCCTGAATTTTCCAAAGTCGAGGCCATCCCTATGAAGAGTTCTCGATTTTTCAAGTTCAGGTCACTATTTTGAGTATTTTAATTCCAGTAAATAGCATGTTGTGAAATAAATTCTAGGAAAATTTGGTGATGTTCCTTATGACCAGAGAACCCTAGGAAAAATAGGTTTTGACTTAGTTCATTTAAAACAACCCTAATTGGCTTAAACACCCAAAATAGGTCTTTAATTAATTAGAATTAACCAGGCATCAAATTGACTTGAAATCAATTCTCCACTGACCTTTAGGATCAGAGGAACCCACCATAAAAATTTGAGGTCAATTGGACTTGGTTAGCCCCACTAATTGGGTTGATTAAGTCACTTAGCCATTTTAAGCTTTAAAAATTCATAACTTTTAAAATACTTTTCAAAAATTCACCAAATTGGTTTTGAAGCCTCTCTGATATCAGGGGAACCTAAGAAAATTAAAATTTCAATTTTCTAAAAAGTTGATTTTTAATAATATTTTAATATTTTTAATAATTAAAAAATAAAAAAAAATAATAAAAATCACAAAAATAATAAAATTCACCAAAATGTCACATTTTGAATTTTAATCACTTAGGAACAAATCCCACATTTTTCCTAGGTCTATTTAGTGAGATATTGAATTTTAAAGCCCTAGGGTAATTTTAAAATTAAAAAAAAAATGTATTTTCTAGCATTTTTACTAAAATAATTATAATAAATCATAGAAAAATCAGAAAATTGAAAAATTTGTTTCTCTGGTTTCCTTGATATCAGGGAGATTTTTGAAAAATATAAAATCCATTTTTCAACATTTATTTTATTTTTAAATTAATTAACACTCCAAAACTCAAAATAATTATAATAAAAATAATATAATTCAAAAAATCACCAAAATTGGTCCAAGTGCTTCTCTTGTCATTAGAAATGTCCCCTAATTTTCTTAAGGACAAAAACTTTCCTTTGGTCATGTTATCAAATTTTCCTTGAAAATCTCTATTTTCCACCAAAAATAATTATATAAATAAATTAAATACAGAAAAATCACATTTTCTCCTCTCATGTCTTTATTGACATATGAGTGAAGTCACATAAAAATTTCAATTTCATTTAAGTTCAATTTAGTGAGTTATGAAATTATTAAGCTTAAGGGGTAAAATGGTAATTAAACTTTCAACCCTTAATTAAAACTTTAGGTTTAATAAAAAAATCAACAAGTAAAACATTTGATCTTAACCTGATTTGGATGATTGAAATTTAAATAATTAAAGGGTAGAAACTCATTAAACAAATTTTAAAATAATTAAACTTTAATTAAATAATAGATTAAATTTGGAAGAATAATAAAATTGGAATTATTAAAATAAGGGATATTTATTAGGAAGAGATTTATTCTTTAATTTAAAAAATCCCTAAACTAATTATATCATTAACATTTAACTCTTAATTAAAATGATAACTCAAATTTAAAATATTAAAAGACTTAATTAAATCATTAAACTCTTTTAAAATCTCAATTAAAATTATAAATTAAATTAAATTAAAATTAAATTAAATAATTAAATTAAATTAAATTAAACAATTAAATTAAATTAAATTAAATTAAATTAAATTAAATTAAATTAAATTAAATTAAATTAAATAATTAAATTAAATTAAATTAAACAATTAAATTAAATTAAATTAAATTAAATTAAATTAAATAATTAAATTAAATTAAATTAAACAATTAAATTAAATTAAATTAAATTAAATAATTAATTTAAATTAAATCAAATCAAATTAATTAAACATCAAATCAAATTAAATTAAATTAAGTTAAATTAAAACTCAATTAAATTAAATTGAATTAAATATAACGTCACCTAAGACATAAAGAATTCAAATTAAATCTAAAGCAACTTGAACACTATTCCAAATTTAAACCCTTTAACTTAAATCAAATCATTTGAATACTAATTTACCCTTGAAAGCTTTGATTATTATAACTCCTAAATGAAACATTAAATGAAGTGCTACTTCACTCATAAGATATTCAAATGTCTTAATTCACTGGGCAAGTTAACAAAACTTGAAAACCTCGGACGATTGATTCATTTATATAATTAAATTCATTTGGACTTAAAACAATCCTAGAAATATTGAAAAGATGTTTAAGATTCTTCTTAAGAACTTCCTCAATATGATAGGATATTTATAAGAACAATTGGACTTAATTGTTCTTTGATGAAGAAAATCGTCCTCAAACAAAAACACAAAGAACCTAGACGTCATAGGAGATGACTAGCTATAGGATTAGGAATTTGGTAGAAAACCATAACCTTTCCTTTAGCTTTACCTAGGAACTTGCTTAAATATTCTAATTGTGTTTTAAGTGTAGCTTGGGATGACGGGAAGACCCTCCAGGTACGCTTTTATTTTATTGCAATTTACTTTCTTGCAATTTACTTCCCTGCAATTTACTTTATTGCAGATGCACTTTACTTTTCTTGCATGATAAAACAATCTGTTGCATGAAAACCCACACCTTTAGGATAGTCCCTAAAACCGAAACCAAAACTAAGTTAAAAGTCATTGCAAGATAAAATTCACCGCCACAACATTTCAAAATATAAAACAACTCAAAATTTAATCACAAACGGAACACAAAACTACAATTGCAACTAAATTAAAACGTCCTGTTGGATGATCGGGAATACCTCGGATGATGTAACCTACGTGTTGCTAACGGGATTTCCCACGGTCTAAATGAAAGTGTGGAACTCATTCAATTGAGTTTAGCAAATTCATCTGGACTAAGTGAATCCGATAAAAATAATGATGCCGGAAGGATGGAACCGTGGGATCTTAACCGGTGTCGTTATAATCAACTTTAAGATTTGTTTTAATCAAAATACAAAACACTTGGAAATTAAGACTTCTCTAAACCAAAACACTTTTCTCATCTCCTCGATTTATGATTTCTAAAACTAAACCTCTGCAACAACAAGGAGCTTGGAGCATGGTGGGCAAGCACGGCCATCGTCATCAACAAAACTTGAACCTACTTCAGCAAAACCTTCTTAGAATTAAACAACAAAGCCATAGGACTTCGAGGTAGCTTGCCTAATGCAACATAAATCCTCAACCTCTTTGTTAGGCATTTGCATTGCAAATTAAGCCCTAACCGGTCTTAGGATTCCGAGGTAGTCGTCCGATACGACAATAAACCCTCACATCTTCTAGGCTATTTGTTTGATTTTATCATACAAATATAAGCCCTAATTAATTAAAAATTGGCAAGATTGAAATACTAAATAAACATTAGGACTTTCCTAAATTCAAGCCAAACAATAGGATAGTCGGGAAATTACCGAAGTTCACTTCGAATCAGTGATTCCTCCTACCTTTCTTCCTTCGGATTCACAAAACAAAAAATGTTCCAAAATTTGATCCATTCCCTATTGAAATTCCAAAATTCAATCTTTGAAAAACTTAAACTTTGAAATTCTTGAGTGCAGAATTATTGGTTATTAATCGAGAGTTTTCTTAGGTGATTCCCGTCACTTAAGATGTAATTAACTATAGGGGCTTGCCCTTATAGGAAATTTTAAAGAACCCGGGTAATATAAACCTCGTTTAATACTTTCATATTAAGAGGGGAATTTGTCGGCTTATAAAATTGGTTCGCAGACCAAACGGATGTCACAAAATTTCTAGTTTATTTGATCGAGCCCCACCATCAAACAGTGTGTCTATCCTTAGGGACAGATACACGGTTTATGGTGCGGTGCTCGTTTATATAAACTATTTGGGATGTGAGATCGGTTTAATCTCATATTTAAAATTATTTTCAAAATCAAATACTACTTTTTCAAATTATTTATCTAAACTAAATTTAAAATTCGCCGACAATTTCTGTTAGGCGGCCCCTTTTTAAAATTTCACACAACCTAAAAATAGTGCCGACAGTCCCCAAGCCTCATAACCTGAGAACCGTCCATCTTCTAGGCCTAAGATCTCACTCGATACTTGACCAAATTTAACGTTCTTATGCTCTATGGATTCTTCTCGAGAAGACGAACACATCCATACGGTTTATGTGGGATGAAATTTACTCAATAAAAATGGAGAGTGTTCAGAAGCTCGGGAAGAAGAGTGAGGTCATACCTTTGCTCGGAGAAGTGTGGCTTCGATCCGAGGGTTGTTTCACCTTCGATTGGATCCCGACAAGCTCCGGATGAAGTCTCCGGTCCGGTGAATTGCCTAGGTAGGATTTCGACCACGGCTCGATCACAAAGCTTGGAGGCTGGAGCAACCGGGTGGCTCCGGAGATGGGGCTTTTGTTGGTGGACACCTTCTCTTGGTCCGGTGAAGGTGTAGGACCAATCAATTTGGGGATTGGCTCACTGTGGAGAAGTGTCCTGGTTTTGGGCTTGGATTTCAACTCTGAAATTGAGCTCACATAGAGGAAATGGTAGGGGGATTTCAGTGGGGATCAAGTGCTTTATGTATGGGGAGTAGTCTGGAAAAATTTTGGCAGAGTTTCCTTAAGGTTTGTTTCAGCACCTCTCATGGCCGAGAAGGGGTGGTGTTTAAATAGGAGAGGGTGGAGGGCCTCTCAGGGAGAGTTAGGGCTTGGGATCAGCTGCTCTTGGCAAGAGAAGAACAACTACAATGGCCACTGGGGATGGGGCAGCTCAGCAAGGGAGAATTCCAAAGTTGGCTCACATGTGAGCTCTCGGCCATGGTGTTTTCCGGCGGCCTGGTGGCCGGCCGGCCGAGCATGGGTCACCCTCAAGGTCAGGTGGGTCAGGGCTGGGACTTGGTGCAAGCAATTGGCAATTACCATGTGTAAACGCTTTGATCCAAAGTAGAATGGGGCATGGCTAGTTTTGAGTCTAAATGGGTCAATCCACCCATTTGGGCTTGGTGCACCCTTCAAGGTGGCTTTGGATGCTGTGGGGGATCAAAGGGATCGACTTGGTTTGGCATGGAGAAGTCTCCATCCAAATATATTTGGATTAAATGTAAGTTTAGGTGAAACATGATTAAGGCTAATGAGCTTTAAAGATTAAGGAAAGCCCCCCCTCTTCTTACCCAATATGGCATGGTGGAGTGTCCAAGGCTCTCATGGCTCACATGTGGCTCATGCATGGCTTCATGGCTCACCTTTGGCTTGGAAAAAGTTTGGTCAATTTCATAAAAATGGATTTTAAGGATTTTGGATAATTTGGTGGAAATTTGGGGTGAAGCTTCATTTAGAATTATTTGATCTTTATTTTAGGACTTAGGGATGATTTTAATTGAAAGTATGATGAGGGGAAATGTCATATGGGCTTTGGGACCAATTTTGGGCCTTTGGATGTGGTAAAAGATGGGCTTTTAAAATGGTTTAAGGAATGGGCCTTTATGTTTAAAAATGAATTTATGGATGAGAATTTTGTAAAGAGATTGGGCCAAATAATTGTTGGGTTTAGCTCATGGATGTGTCATGAGTGACTTGAAGCAAATTGGGGGTGATTTGGGTTTGAATTGGGTTGAATTTGGGCCCTTTTGGTGAATGGGCCAATATAGGTCAAAGTGGGCCAAGTTGGGCCAATGTTGGGCTAGGGTTGAAATTGATGTAAAATTAATGTTGAAAAATGTTTATGGGAGTGTTTAAAAGAGGTTTTGACTTTGGTTGGGCTTTGATTTTGGGGTTTGGGCTCATTTGGGTTAGGTTTGAGTTTAGGTCAAAATTGGGCCTTTTAGCTCTGGGTTGAATTTGAGTCGGTTTGGGTCTAGATTTTGGGAAAATCATGTTAGTGTTTTGCTTGTGGGGATGCTAAGGAAGATTTAGAAAAGATTTGGGGTTAATTGGAGTTGAATTGGGTGAGTTTGGGTTAGGTTTGGGTTATGGGTCCAAATTGGGCTTTAAGGCCAAAAGTGAAATTGGATCCAAATGTCACTCAAATTGGACTTGGATTTGGTCTAGATTTGTGTTGGGAATGTTGAATTGAAGTTTAGAATTGAATTGGACCAGAATTTGGGTCAATTGGGTAGGTTTGGTTTGACATTGGGTTCACTTAGGGTTAAAATGGGTCAAATTGGGGGTTTTGACAAAAGTAGGGTAAATTGACAAAATTGGCCCATGGTGTAGTTGAACAAAATGAAATTGGGAATATTTGGGATTTTCTGGAATTTTCTAGGAATTTTCTGAATTTTTGAATTTTTAGGTCAAGAGGGGTATTTTGGGTATTTGGAGGGTATTGGGAGGTATTCTTGGAATTTTTGATATTTTTGGGTATGGATGGTCAATTTGAGTGATGTGGAAATGTTTGGGATTGATTTTGGGGGATTTTGGATGATTTAGAAATTTTGAAAAATTTGGGTAATTTCAAGGGCTTTGGGTAGGTTAGGCGGGTGTAGGGTCCCGGGGATCAAAAATTGAAAATTTGTAAAATTGAAGATTGGGTAAATTTGAGTGGAACGAAATCATTTTGGTTGAGCGATGAAGCCATACCAAGCCCACATGAGCCATGAAGGGACTCATTTGTGGCATTCACTATGTTGTTCCTAACCCTCTTAGCCAAGGGTTTAGGGGTTAAGGACCATCCATGTGAATCACCTACATGAGTCAGGAGGTCAAGTTAGGTATGGGTGTAGTTTTAGGAGGAGTGTGAAAGTGTAGTGTATGAGTGTAGTGTGTGTGTAAGTCAGCCCCTTCACCAGACCAGGACACCCAGGGCAGTCCTAAGGCCAAAGAGTCCTATGGGAACTCATCCTTTAAACTTCCACATTTGATTTCGACCCTCTAGGTGATTAGGGGTCTACAGTGAAGTTTGTGGAGTTTGCAGGGAGTTAAGAAGTGGTATGAAATTCTAGATGGTGGATCCCAATTCTAGTCCTCTAAGATAGTCAAAGGAAAAGCCTAAGGCTAGATCCAAAGTACTAAAAAGAAGAAGAGAAGACCTCATCAAAAATGAGGTCAACATTAGGTCTAACCCTTAGACCTAATTAAACCTTTAAGCCTTAACTAACTAAGGTTTAATCATACCTAAACCCTAATTAGGTCTAACCCTTAGACTTAATTAAACCTTTAAGCCTTAACTAAGGTTTAATCGTAACTTAAACCCTAATTAGGTCTAACCCATTAGATCTAATTAAACCATTAAACCTTAACTAAATAAGGTTTAATCAAACTTATACCCTAATTAGGTCTAAACCTTAGAACTAATTAAACCATTAAGCCTTAACTAACTAAGGTTTAATCATACCTAAACCCTAGTTAGGTCTAACCCTTAGACCTAATTAAACCATTAAACCTTAATTAACTAAGGTTTAATAAAACCTAAACCCTAATTAGGTCTAACCCATTAGATCTAATTAAACCATTAAACCTTAACTAACTAAGGTTTAATCAAACTTAAACCCTAATTAAGTCTAACCCTTAGATCTAATTAAACCATTAAACCTTAACTAACTATGGTTTAATAAAACCTAAACCATAATTAGGTCTAACCCCTTAGACCTAATTAAACCATTAGATCTAACCTAAACCCTAATTACATCTAACCATTAGATCTAATTAAACCATTAAGTCTTAACTAACTAAGGCTTAACTAAATTCAAATCCTAATTAGGTCTAAACCTTAGACCTAATTAAACCATTAAGCCTTAACTAACTAAGGTTTAATAAAACCTAAATCCTAATTAGGTCTAACCTATTTGACCTAATTAAACCATTAAACCTTAACTAACTAATGCTTAACTAAATTCAAATCCTAATTAGGTCTAAACCTTAGACTAAATAAGACTATTAAGCCTTAATTAACCAAGGTTTAACAAAAATCAAATCTAACTTAAGTCTAACCTACATTAGACTAAAGTCAAACCAAACTTAGGTTTAACCCACACTGAACCTAAATTAAACCTAAATCTAACTTAAGTCTAACCTACATTAGACTTAAGTTAAACCAAACTTAGGTTCAACCTGACATGAACCTAAGTCAAAATCAAACCAAACTTAAGTCTAACCTACATTAGACTAAAGTCAAACCAAACTTAGGTTCAACACACACTGAACCTAAATTAAACCTAAACTTAACTTAAGTCTAACCTACATTAGACTTAAGTCAAACCAAACTTAGGTTCAACCTGACATGAACCTATGTCAAAATCAAACCAAACTTAAGTCTAACCCATATTAGACTCAAGTTAACCTAAACCTTAGGTTCAACCCACATTGAACCTAACCTAAACCTAACCTAACTTGAGTCCAACCTAGCTTGAACCCAAGTTAATCTAAACCTTAGGTTCAACCCACATTGAACCTAACCTAAACCTACCTAACTTGAGTCCAACCTAACTTGAACTCAAGTTAACCTAAACCTTAGGTTCAACCCACATTGAAACTAACCTAAACCTAATCTAACTTGAGTCCAACCTAACTTGAACTCAAGTTAACCTAAACCTTAGGTTCAACCTACATTGAACCTAACCTAAACCTAACCTAACTTGAGTCCAACCTAACTTGAACTCAAGTTAACCTAAACCTTAGGTTCAACCCACATTGAACCTAACCTAAGCCCAACCCAACTTGAACTCAAGTAAACCTAAACTTTAGGTTCAATCCACATTGAACCTAACTTAAACTCAAACATAACCTAACTTGAGTCCAATCTAACTTGAACTCAAGTTAATCTAAACCTTAGGTTTAACCCACATTGAACCTAACCTAAACCTAACCTAACTTGAGTCCAACCTAACTTGAGCTCATGTTAACCAAAACCTTAGGTTCAACCCACATTGAACCTAACCTAAACCTAACCTAACTTGAGTCCAACCTAACTTGAACTCAAGTTAACCTAAACGTTAGGTTCAACCCACATTGAACCTAACCTAAGCCTAACCTAACTTGAGTCCAACCTAACTTGAACTCAAGTTAACCTAAACCTTAGGTTCAACCCACTTTGAACCTAACTTAAACCTAACATAACTTGAGTCCAATCTAATTTGAACTCAAGTTAACCTAAACCTTAGGTTCAACCCACATCGAACCTAACTTAACTTGAAACCTTAGGTTCAACCCATATTGAACCTAACCTAAACTGAACTAAACTTGAGTTCAATCCAAATAGAACCTAATTTAATCTAAGTCAAACCTTAACTTAAGTTCAACCCATATTGAACTTAAGTCGACCTTAAGTCTAGATTCAACCCTAACTTGAACTTAAGTCAAACATCAAACCTTAGGTTCAACCTGACATGAACCTAAGTCTAACCTAAACCAACTTAAGTCTAGCCTATATTAGACTTAAACCATACTTAGGTTCAACTTGACATAAAACTAAGTCTAACATAAACCTAACTTAAGTCTAACCCATATTAGACTTAAGTCAAACCATAATTAGTATCAACCTGACATGAACCTAAGTTTAACACAAATCTAACTTAAGTCTAACCCATATTAGACTTAAGTCAAATCGTACTTAGGTTTAACATGACATGAACCTAAGTCTAACCTAAACCTAAATTAAGCTCAACTCATATTGAAACCTTAGGTTCAACTGACAGTGAACCTAACTCAGCTTAGCTCGACATAAACCTTAGCTTCAACCCAAATTAAATCTAAATCGACATAAACCTTAGATTCAATCCAAATTGAATCTAAATCGACGTAAACCTTAGGTTTAACCCAAATTGAACCTAAATCGATATAAACCTTAGATTCAACCAAATTGAATCTAAATCGACATAAACCTTAGATTCAATCCAAATTGAATCTAAATCGACGTAAACCTTAGGTTTAACCCAAATTGAAGCTAAATCGATATAAACATTAGATTCAACCCAAATTGAATCTAAATCGACGTAAACCTTAGGTTCAACCAAATTGAACCTAAATCGACGTAAACCTTAGATTCAACCAAATTGAATCTAAATCGACGTAAACCTTAGATTCAATCCAAATTGAATCTAAATCGACGTAAACCTTAGGCTCAACCCAAATTGAATCTAAATCGATATAAACCTTAGGTTCAACCCAAATTGAACCTAAATCGACATAAACCTTAGGTTCAACCCAAATTGAATCTAAATCGACATAAACCTTAGGCTCAACCCAAATTGAATCTAAATCGACATAAACCTTAGATTCAATCCAAATTGAATCTAAATCGACGTAAACCTTAGGTTTAACCCAAATTGAACCTAAATCGATATAAACTTTAGATTCAACTCAAATATAACCTAAATCGACATAAATCTTAGGTTCAACCCAAATTGAACTTAAATCGATAAAATTGAACTCAAATCGACATAATCAACATTAATTTGACATTCCGAACATTTAATCGACAAAACCGACATAAATTTGACATTTCAAACGTTTAATTGACAAAATCGACATAAATTTGACATTTCAAACAAAAATCGACAAAACCGACATAAATTTGACATTCCAAACATTTTATTGACAAAATCGACATAAATTTGACATTCCAAACTTTTAATTGACAAAATCGACATAAATTTGACATTTCAAATAAAAATCAACATAACCGACATAAATTTGATATTTCAAATGAATATCGACATAATCAACATAAATTCAACATTTCAAACCAAAATCAACATAACCAGCATAAATCTGTTGTTGACATAATCAACGAAAATTTGACATTTCAAAAATAAAACAACATGATTAACATGAAGTTGACATTTCAAAATAACTTGACATTCAAAAAAATATTCTGTAATATTATTTCTGACAATATTTTCTTTGCTGGATGAAGACAAGAAATTCCGTTTAGATTTTTTTGCATGTTATAGGGTGTGCTAACTCTGTTTTGCAGGACATCGACGATGGAATATTGACAACAAAACAAAACAAAACTTTTAGGTTAGACATATAACCTGAAACTTTTCAACAAGACAACAACATTGACAACAAAACTAAACTTTTAGGTTAGATATATAACCTGAAATTTTTTAACAAAACAACGACATTAGCAACAAGACAAAACACACTGCCACGACAACACTCACACTTTTTCGAGGATAAATGTTAACCTTAATCGGGAGTTTTCCTAGGCAATATTACTTGCTCGGGATGTAATTAACTATAGGAGCTTGCTCCTATAGGAGATTAAAGAACTCAGGATAGGTATTTTACCTACAAGACCTCTCTGGTTATCCAAGATCTTCATATGATCTTCTTATATGAAAAACTTCAGTAATTACACAATCCGAAGACTTTTTCTATGAGATTATCATTTCGATCTCTTTTCTCTCAATCTCTATCATGATTAATCCTTCTTCAAATTCTCCAAAGACTTCTGATAGTAAGTCTAGGAAGGATAAGAATTAAGTTGATAGATAGAGAAAGAGAGTGGCGACTCCTTGACATTGACACGATACAAGAATTGACGGCGACGACATGAAAAAAATACATATGTTTCATCGCCATCAAAAGAGTGGCGACTCCACTGGGGACATTCTCTCTCCCCATCTTTGGTTAATCAATTTGTCCTCATGACTATGACAATTTGTCTTTTGAAAGACTAAATAATCATTTCTTTAGTTCTATATCTTACTCGATCTCGAGTAAAATAGAACTAATACCTCTTCGATTCAAAGATTTGTTCATGACAAACAAATCCTAGAGTCTTACATTTCCATAATCGACAGACCAAATTGGCATAAAAGACATACAAAAACAACATGTGTTCCCTCCCATCCCACCCAGGTACGGAGTGTTCATCGATTCTGTTGTCAGACGGACCGATATCGCCGTTTTGAATAAGTTCAGCAAATACTTTCTCGACGAAACATGTTCGGTTTATCCGCTTGGTGGTTATGCTTTTATAGCCTCCGAACCATTTCCCGGGTTATGCCTTTATGGCCTCCGAACCTATTCTTCGTGTTTATGCTTTTACAGCCTCTAAACCATTCCCTTAGGTTATGACCTTATGGCCTCTGAACCTATTCTTCATGGTTATACTTTTTACAGCCTCTGAATCACTCCCCTAGGTTATGCTTTTTATGGCCTATGAACCTATTATTCATGGTTATGCTTTTCACAGCCTCTGAACCACTCATCTGGTTGATCTTTTTCTTACCCTCAAGGTTCTGATCTGTCAATCCACCAAAGACTCTAAAAATCAAAATCATTAATCAAATTTTGGGAAGACGATTACTTTTGGATGAATTCCATCAAGGGTTTCCCTTAGGACAGCTTTGTAGAAAGAAAGAAATCAACTGGAGCGAAAATCTGATCTATGTTTAGTCTAGTAATAGGACTAGTCAACTAGCATGTCCTTTGTGGAGAAATGAAAATTGATCCGCGACGAGGATGAAATTTGAAATCTTTGGATTTAATATATTTGGAAATATTCTTCTCATTCACCTATTGACAAAAAGACAACTCGAAAGGAAGAATTCAAGACAAAAAAATGGTCATTTTGACAAGAAAATTATGATTTCAAGGGGAAAATGAAGTTAATGCCCTAATAACTGGGCCCTTTATCTTAAATTTTCAGACTGGGTCCTAAATGAAAAATAAAATATTGTGATCAAAATGCAAGTAGATGACTAAAGATGTCACGAGTCTCTTAATCTTTTGCCATGTGATTGGGTCCTGACTTCGAATGAGTTATAATATCTCGTAATTCGTCTTAAGAAATATTTGAGAATTATTAATTAGGGGAGTTTGGACATTCAAAACTCTTAAAACATGCTCCACCAGATATAGTAATTCTCTGAGAAGAAGCTTGAGGTGAGTAGCAAATCAAAAATTGGTGTTTGAGTTCAGGCATTCAAAATCATTAAGTGTACCCTACCAAAAAAAAAAAACAAAATAAAAAAACAAAAAAAAAAGAAAAGAAAAGAAAAAAAGATGTTTCTGAAAAGAAACTTGAGGTGGGCACAAAATCAAAAATTGGTGTCTCAACTCAAACATTCAAAATCTTTAACATGCTCGACCAGATATAGTAATTCCTTGAGAAGAAGCTTGAGATGTGCATAAAATTAAAAATTGGTGTTCAAATTCTCCCCTAATTGATAAATCTTAAAAAACGTCTTAAGGAAATTTCTTCTGATATTATATTCAGGAAAGAATTAAGTGATCTCATCTTTTGGTTGACTATTAATTAGTTCAGACATATCGTTAGAAGATAAAAGATATTTTGATCACATTTTCAAAAAGTTCCTTAGACCCAGAAAGAAAGAACTAAGGTAAATGGCTTTGTTATTGGAGATTAATGGAAATTATACTCTGAAGTCATAATTTTCCAAAGATCCAACCCCCCAATTCCAGTTTGGAAATGTTAAAGTGATTTTTGAAGGACAATCTGAATGATCTTTATATAATTGGTGATTAATGGAAGCTTTATGAACCTACATGAACAACATCATTTGCTTTAAAGAATGGGTCCTAAGTTGTGCTTCCACTTGAAGTGTAATGATCTTACCTATAAATGACATCCGCAGACGAAATAACAAAAAAATATGAAAACTTGGAAGCTTGGAAGACTAGCAAGCATTGTACGGGCCCATGATAAATTGGTCCACCCTAGGACACTCAGATCAGGGATTTGGATTTAGGACTTCAAACACCTATCCTCATGGGAGGGCCCATATGCTTGTTAAAAAGACACATTTAGGGAAATCCTTTCAGTTGACAGACTACCAAGAAAACATAATACACCCAATCAATGGGTAGTATTTAAAAAAAATATGACATAAACAAAAATGGATGACTAGTTTTGTAAACTGGGAAACAAACAACCAAAACCGACAAATCGCCATTGACATTTCTAAGAGATAGTGTAAGACCTCCTTAAATGGAAGATGGCATCTACTCTTCTCGCTATTGGATGTAAGACAAACGGACATCGGCTTTCCTTTAGCAACCTTTCTTTGGATAGGATATAAGCCTCATACGCATCCCTATTCCAAAATCGACATTTTGACATTAACATTTTTAAGAGATAGTGTAAGACCTCCTTAAATGGAAGATGGCATCTACTCTTCTCGCTATTGGATGTAAGACCAACGGACATCGGCTTTCCTTTAGCAACCTTTCTTTGGATAGGATATAAGTCTTATATGCATTCCTATTCCAAAATCGACATTTTGACATTGACATTTCTAAGAGATAGTGTAAGACCTCCTTAAATGGAAGATGGCATCTACTCTTCTCGCTATTGGATGTAAGACCAACGGACATCGGCTTTCCTTTAGCAACCTTTCTTTGGATAGGATATAAGTCTTATATGCATTCCTATTCCAAAATCGACATTTTGACATTGACATTTCTAAGAGATAGTGTAAGACCTCCTTAAATGGAAGATGTCATCTACTCTTCTCGCTATTGGATGTAAGACCAACAGACATCGGCTTTCCTTTAGCAATCTTTCTTTGGATAGGATATAAGCCTCATACACATCGCTATTCTAAAATCCACATTTTGACATTGATATTTCTAAGAGATAGTGTAAGAGCTCCTTAAATGGAAGATGACATCTACTCTTCTCGCTATTGGATGTAAGACCAACGAACATCAGCTTTGCTTTAGCAACCTTTCTTTGGATAGGATATAAGTCTTATATGCATTCCTATTCCAAAACCAACATATCCACATTGACATTTCTAAGAGATGGTGTAAGACCTCCTTATATGGAAGATAGCATCTACTCTCTTTCTCACTATTGTATATAAGACCATCATGACATTGGCTTTCCTTTAGCAATCTTTCTTTGGATAGGATATAAGTCTCATAAGCATTCCTATTCCAAAATCGACATTTTGACATTGAGATTTCTAAGAGATAGTGTAAGACCTCCTTATATGGAAGATGACATCTACTCGCTTTCTCGCTATTGGATGTAAGACCATCAGATATTGGCTTTCCTTTAACAACCTTTCTTTGGATAGGATATAAGTCTCATACGCATTTCTATTCCAAAATCGACATTTTGACATTGACATTTCTAATAGATAGTGTAAGACCTTCTTATATAGAAGATGACATCTACTCTCTTTCTCGCTATTGGAAGTAAGACCATCAGATATTGTCTTTCCTTTAACAACCTTTCTTTGGATAGGATACAAATCTCAAACGCATTCCTATTCCAAAATCAACGTTTTGACAATGAAATTTTTTTAGAGAAAATTGAATATGACATTTGTTCTCTTTCCTCAATTGTCTACAATACATCGACAGTTCCAAAAACAAGGATTTTGAATTAAAAATGACAAACAACTTGTGATGATTAATATCTTTCGACCTGTACAGGTCAAAACTCCAGCGGAAATTCCCACCAAAAATATTAATGAGTTCTCCACTCTCTTCGGTTATTTGATATAAGTCCTTTCCTGACACGGAAATCACGGCTTTCGTCTAACCAAATCTTGATATCGACACTTTGAGGAAAATAGAAAACGACATCTATTTTCTCTCTTCAGTTATTGGATATAAGTCCTTTCCTGACACGGAAATCAGGGCTTTCCTCTAACCAAATCTTGATATCGACATTGAGGAAAATAGAAAATGACATCTATTTCATCTCTTTGGTTATTGGATATAAGTCCTTTCCTGACACGGAAATCACGGCTTTCCTCTAATCAAATCTTGATATCGACATGGAGGAAAATAGAAAATGACATCTATTTTTTCTCTTCGGTTATTGGATATAAGTCCTTTCCTGACACGGAAATCATGGCTTTCCTCTAACCAAATCTTGATATCGATACTTTGAGGAAAATAGAAAATGACGTCTATTTTCTCTCTTCGGTTATTGGATATAAGTCCTTTCCTGACACGGAAATCACGGCTTTCCTCTAACCAAATCTTGATATCGACATTGAGGAAAATAGAAAATGACATCTATTTTCTCTCTTCCGTTATTGGATATAAGTCCTTTCGTGACATGGAAATCATGGCTTTCCTCTAACCAAATCTTGATATCAACTTTGAGGAAAATAGAAAATGACATCTATTTTCTCTCCGGTTATTGAATATAAGTCCTTTCCTGACACGGAAATCAAGGCTTTCCTCTAACCAAATCTTGATATCAAAACTTTGAGGAAAATAGAAAATGACATCTATTTTCTCTCTCCGGTTATTGGATATAAGTCCTTTCCTGATACGGAAATCATGGCTTTTCTTTTAACCAAATCTTGATATCAACTTTGAGGAAAATAGAAAATGACATCTATTTTCTCTCCTGTTATTGGATATAAGTCCTTTCCTGATGTGGAAATCACCACTTTCCTTTAACCAAATCTTGATATCAACACTTTGAGGAGAATAGAAAATGACATCTATTTTCTCTCTTCGGTTATTGGATGTAAGTCGTTTCCTGACACGGAAATCACGGCTTTCCTCTAACCAAATCTTGATATCAACATTTTGAGAAAAATAGAAAATGACATCTATTTTTTCTCTTCGGTTATTGGATATAAGTCATTTCCGGATAGGGAAGTTACGGCTTTCCTCTAACCAAATATTGACATCGATATTTTGAGGAAACTAGAAAATGACATCTATTTTCTCTCTTCGGTTATTGGATATAAGTCCTTTCCTGACACGGAAATCACGGCTTTCTTTTAACCAAATCTTGACATTAACATTTTGAGGGAAATAGAAAATGACATCTATTTTCTCTCTTCGGTTATTGGATATAAGTCATTTCCTGAAACGTAAATCACGGCTTTCCTCTGACCAAATCTTGATATCGACACTTTGAGGAAAATAGAAAATGACATCTATTTTCTCTCTTCGGTTATTGGATATAAGTCCTTTCCTGACACGGAAATCACGGCTTTCCTTTAACCAAATCTTGATATCGACACTTTGAGGAAAATAGAAAATGACATCTATTTTCTCTCTTCGGTTATTGGATATAAGTCCTTTCCTGACACGAAAATCACAGCTTTCCTTTACCCAAATCTTGATATCAAAATTTTGAGGGAAATAGAAAATGACATCTATTTTCTCTCTTCGGTTATTGGATATAAGTCCATTCCTGACACGGAAATCATGGCTTTCCTCTAACCAAATCTTGATATCGACATTGAGGAAAATAGAAAATGACATCTATTTTCTCTCTTCGGTTATTGGATATAAGTCCTTTCCTGACACGGAAATCACGGCTTTCCTCTAACCAAATCTTGATATCGACATTGAGGAAAATAGAAAATGACATCTATTTTTTCTCTTCGGTTATTGGATATAAGTCTTTTCCTGACACGGAAATCATGGCTTTCCTCTAACCAAATCTTGATATCGACACTTTGAGGAAAATAGAAAATGACGTCTATTTTCTCTCTTTGGTTATTGGATATAAGTCCTTTCCTGACACGGAAATCACGGCTTACCTCTAACCAAATCTTGATATCGACATTGAGGAAAACAGAAAATGACATCTATTTTCTATCTTCCGTTATTGGATATAAGTCCTTTCCTGAAATGAAAATCACGGCTTTCCTCTAACCAAATCTTGATATCAACTTTGAGGAAAATAGAAAATGACATCTATTTTCTCTTCAGTTATTGGATATAAGTCCTTTCCTGACACGGAAATCATGGCTTTCCTCTAACCAAATCTTGATATCAAAACTTTGAGGAAAATAGAAAATGACATCTATTTTCTCTCTCTGGTTATTGGATATAAGTCCTTTCCTGATACGGAAATCACGGCTTTCCTTTAACCAAATCTTGATATCAACTTTGAGGAAAATAGCCAAATGACATCTAGTTTCTCTCCGGTTATTGGATATAAGTCCTTTCCTGATGTGGAAATCACGACTTTCCTTTAACCAAATCTTGATATCAACACTTTGAGAAGAATAGAAAATGACATCTATTTTCTCTCTTCGGTTATTGGATATAAGTCCTTTCCTGACACGGAAATCACTGCTTTCCTCTAACCAAATCTTGATATCAACATTTTGAGAAAAATAGAAAATGACATCTATTTTTTCTCTTCGGTTATTAGATATAAGTCATTTCCGGATAGGGAAGTTACGGCTTTCCTCTAACCAAATATTGACTTCGACATTTTGAGGAAACTAGAAAATGACATCTATTTTCTCTCTTCGGTTATTGGATATAAGTCCTTTCCTGACAAGGAAATCATGGCTTTCTTTTAACCAAATCTTGACATTAACATTTTGAGGGAAACAAAAAATGACATCTATTTTCTCTCTTCGGTTATTGGATATAAGTCCTTTCCTGACACGGAAATCACGGCTTTCCTCTGACCAAATCTTGATATCGACACTTTGAGGAAAATAGAAAATGACATCTATTTTCTCTCTTCGGTTATTGGATATAAGTCCTTTCCTGACACGGAAATCACGGCTTTCCATTAACCAAATCTTGATATCGACACTTTGAGGAAAATAGAAAATGACATCTATTTTCTCTCTTCGGTTATTGGATATAAGTCCTTTCCTGACACGGAAATCACAGCTTTCCTTTAACCAAATCTTGATATCAAAATTTTGAGGGAAATAGAAAATGACATCTATTTTCTCTCTTCGGTTATTGGATATAAGTCCTTTCCTGACACGGAAATCACGGCTTTCCTCTGACCAAATCTTGATATCGACACTTTGAGGAAAATAGAAAATGACATCTATTTTCTCTCTTCGGTTATTGGATATAAGTCCTTTCCTGACACGGAAATCACGGCATTCATTTAACCAAATCTTGATATCAAAATTTTGAGGGAAATAGAAAATGACATCTATTTTCTCTCTTCGGTTATTGGATATAGGTCCTTTCCTGACACTGAAATCACGACTTTCCTCTGATCAAATCTTGATATCGACACTTTGAGGAAAATAGAAAATGACATCTAATTTCTCTCTTCGGTTATTGGATATAAGTCATTTCCTGACACGGAAATCACGGCTTTCCTTTAACCAAATCTTGATATCAAAATTTTGAGGGAAATAGAAAATGACATCTATTTTCTCTCTTCGATTATTGGATATAAGTCCTTTCCTGACACGGAAATCACGTCTTTCCTCTGACCAAATCTTGATATCGACACTTTGAGGAAAATAGAAAATGATATCTATTTTCTCTCTTCGGTTATTGGATATAAGTCCTTTCCTGACACGAAAATCACGACTTTCTTTTAACCAAATCTTGACATTAACATTTTGAGGGAAATAGAAAATGACATCTATTTTCTCTCTCCGGTTATTGGATGTAAGTCATTTCCTTCCACGGAAATCATGGCTTTCCTCTAACCAAGTCTTAACATTGACATTTCGAGAAATGGAAAATGACATCCATTTTCTCCCTCTCGTTATAGGGTGTTCGTCCTTTCTCGACACGGAAATCACGACATTCCTTTAGCAAAATATCGACATCGACATTTTGAAAAATGAAATATGACGTTCATTTTTCCTCCCAAAAAATTTCTTTTCAAATACAAGAAGAAAATCTCAAACTAACGTAAAAGACATCTGACATCCTCTGAGAGCGATACGATATCCCCACCTTTTCCTGATCATTATGAAACATCTCTTAGACCAATTCGGTCAACGCCAATATGTGCAGAATACTTATATAGTATTCTACACATATTGGGAGCCCTTTTGTTGACCTCATTTTACAATGATTCAATGCCCTTTGGACCTAAAAAGTCAACTTTGGTCAAACCAGACCTAGTGACCTACACTGTTGACCCAATAGGTCACCCCTATGACCTAAAAAAGTCAACTTTGGTCAAATTGGTCAAACCAGACCTATTGACCTACACTGTTGACCCCATAGGTCACCCCTATGACCTAAAAAGTCAACTCTGGTCAAATTGGTCAAACCAGACCTAGTGACCTACACTGTTGACCCCATAGGTCACCCCTATGACCTAGAAAGTCAACTTTGGTCAAACTGGTCAAACCAGACCTAGCGACTTACCCTGTTGACCCCATAGGTCAACCCTATGACCTAAAAAGTCAACTTTGGTCAAATTGGTCAAACCAGACCTAATGACCTACACTGTTGACCCCATAGGTCAACCTTATGACCTAAAAAGTCAATATTGGTCAAATTGATCAAACCAAACCAAGTGACCTACACTGTTGACCCCATAGGTCACCCTTATGACCTAAAAAGTCAACATTGGTCAAATTGGTCAAACCAGACTTAGTGACATGCACTGTTGACCCCATAGGTCACCCCTATGACCTAAAAAGTCAACTTTGGTCAAACTGGTCAAACCAGACCTAATGACCTACACTGTTGACCCCATAGGTCAACCCTATGACCTAAAAAGTCAACTTTGGTCAAACTGGTCAAACCAGACCTAGTGACCTACACTGTTGACCCCATAGGTCACCCCTATGACCTAAAAAGTCAACTCTGGTCAAATTGATCAAACCAGACCTAGTGACCTACAATGTTGACCCCATAAGTCACCCATATGACCTAAAAAGTCAACTCTGGTCAAATTGGTCAAACCAGACCCAGTGACCTACCCTGTTGACCCCATAGGTCACCCTTTTGACCTAAAAAGTCAACTTTGGTCAAACTAGTCAAACCAGACCTAGTGACCTACACTGTTGACCCCATAGGTCAACCTTTTGACCTAAAAAGTCAACTTTGGTCAAATTGGTTAGACCAGACCTAATGACCAGTCCTGTTGACCCATAAATCAATCTTTTCACCCACTAACACATTTAAAACACCACAATGACAAAATCACAGACATTGGACATCATAAAATCAATTTGACCAATTTGGGCTACCTTGGGTCAACCCAAGTCAAAATTGGTCAACACTTATCTATTTTAATTAAAATAGATAAAAAAATGACATAAAAATAACAAAATTAATCAAATAGTTAATTTCAAAATTATTTTGATTAATTAAAATGATTAATGATTTAATTTTCAACATTTTGATTAAATGACATAAATAAAATGAAAATTAAATTAAAAATCATAAAATGACATAAAATGACAAAAATAATCAATTAATTAATTTGAAATCATTTTCAATTAGTAAATTGATTAATCAAATAATTTCCACCAATTTTAATTAATTAATAAATAAATAATAATTAAAATGGAAATTAAAGGGGAGGGATGAAAATACAAGTGGGCTCTTCATATTTAATTGGGCTAATTAATTTTAAAAGCCTCTTTAGCATATAAAAAGTCCATTTTAAAGTTCATTTTAAAGCCCATCCTGAAGCCCATCCTAAAGCCCATCATCCATGGCTTAACCCCCATGGTTATGCATGGAATGAGGTGTCATCACCTCCCTCATTCCTTCCTTAAGATGGCGGGCCAACATAGGTCAAAAAATGACCACCACCCAAGCCACCCAATGAGGAGAAAACCTCACATGTAACCCCTCTTTACCATGGTAAATGGTGATGATGAAGGCTAGAGCTATAGGCTAGGTTATGTGTCATCACTTCTTAAGCTCATGGATTGAGTTGTAAGCTCCTTAGCAAGCCTAACAACAGCTCACAAGTAACCTCCCACAATGGCCAATGGACAAGAGGCAAAGAGATGAAATTCATCATGAAATACTTAGAGAGAAAAATCTAAGCTTATCTCCTGCCAATTGATCACCCAATCAGCATGTAGGGGAGATAAGTAATGCCCAAGAATAGCCTAAGGCAAGCAAACTCCATCATTTGGCTATAAATAGAGCCCTTGGCCGAAACTAGCTAAGGAGGAAGAAAATATTTAGTGAGACCTATAGGCTGCCCAAATCCTCCTGCTCCCAAGATAAAAGTTCTTCCTAAGAGTCCCCACTATCTTTTAGGAGTGAAACCCAGCCATAGATCTAACCCATTTGGGCCAATTTGAGCCATTTTCAAAATCAGCCCAAATCAGGACCAATTCCCAAATTCCTCTCCAACCACAACTTCTGGAACAAATTGCTGCTTCCACAATCTTCTCTTGGGGTCCAAGAAGACAACTATAGGGTCTGATCTGACTTGATCCACTTGTGGCCAAGGTATGGAATTTATATTTGCAAAATAATTCATGTTTTTAATAAATTATGTATTTTGCTAGCTCAAAAGTGTATCATCACCGTATGGATTGATACTACTTGTCTAGATGAGCATTTTATAAAAAAGATCACTCAATTTCATCAAGAAATGAGTGAGATATTAATGTTTGAAGTTCAATGGCTACGGAATTTCGGGATTAAATACCGAATTTTCTGCGTTGTCCGTTCGAATTCTGCGCCGTCCGATCCAGCGCCTTTGGAACGGAAGGCACAGATCTGAGCCGAACGGAGCCCCGCGGTCCGACCGCTGCACGGGATCTTCCCGCCTGTTCGATTCGTCCGAGGACACGCGTCGAACGGGCGTGAGTTCGGCGGCGCGGTATTTAAAATTTTTTTTTTTTAATCCCTTAAACTTCAAAAATTCATATCTCTTTAACCAGAGGTCCTAAAAATAAAATAAAAATACCTCTGGAAAGCTCTTGAAGAGAAGAAAATTATGAGACCAAAATCATAATTTTATTCTTAGTATTTAATTTTTAATTAATTAAATACTCTCTGGAGTATTTTAATTATTAAAAATTATTTATAAATCAAAAAAATATGAAACTTTGAGGCATTTATCTTTATGTTCTTAGGGACCTTTCATAATTTTTCTAAGGACAGAAAACATGCCTAGGATACTTTTCTTGAATTTTCAAATTTCTTTGTAATTATTTCAAATAATAATTATAAAAATTTGAAAATTAAGAAAATAAAAATACAAATGACTAGGAATGATAGAGCAACAGACAATGACCCTAGGAAAAATATTTCTAAGTCATAGAAATAATCTTGAATGACATTTGAAAATTTAGGGTTAAAAGCATTTATTAATTAAATAATTTTGATCATAAAATGACCTTTTGTAAAATTGAACTATTTTCATCAACAATTTAAGTTTGAAAATGGTTCTAGCTCTATGATAGGCTAATAATAAACCTCACTTGAGTCTAAAATGACAAGATTAGATTCAATTAAGGCTTAAAATGACATTTAAATCAATTAAACCTTACCTAAATTAGGTTTAATAAAAATCAAACTCCTTTAATTAAGTTTAAGAACACATTAAACTTAATTAACCAATTAAACCTTACCTAAATTAGGTTTAATAAAAATCAAACTCTTTTAATTAAGCTTAAAGACATAATAAACTTAATTAACCAATTAAACCTTACCTAAATTAGGTTTAACAAAAATCAAACTCCTTTAATTAAGTTTTTGGACACACTAAACTTAATTAACCAATTAAACCTTACCTAAATTAGGTTTAATAAAAATTAAACTTCTTTAATTAAGTTTAAGGACATAATAAACTTAATTAACCCATTAAACCTTACCTAAATAAGGTTTAATAAAAATTAAACTCTTTTTAATTAAGATTAAGGACATATTAAACTTAATTAACACAGAACTAAACTCCCTTAATTAGGTTTAAAGACATACTAAACTTATTTAACCTCCTTAAACATAAGGTTTAATCAAACTTAAACCCTAATTAGGTCTAACCCTTAGACCTAATTAAACCTTTAAGCCTTAACTAACTAAGGTTTAATCAAACTTAAACCCTAATTGAGTCCAAACCTTAGACTAATTAAACAATTAAGCCTTAACTAACTAAGGTTTAATCAAACTTAAACCCTAATTAGTGTCTAACCCTTAGACCTAATTAAACCATTAAGCCTTAACTAACTAAGGTTTAATCATACTTAAACCCTAATTAGGTCTAATCCTTAGACCTAATTAAACCTTTAAGCCTTAACTAACTAAGGTTTAATCATACTTAAACCCTAATTAGGTCTAACCCTTAGACCTTATTAAACCATTAAGCCTTAACTAACTAAGGTTTAATCAAACTTAAACCCTAATTAGGTCTAACCCTTAGACCTAATTAAACCATTAAGCCTTAAATAACTAAGGTTTAATCAAACTTAAACATTAATTAGGTCTAACACTTAGACCTAATTAAACCATTAAGCCTTAACTAACTAAGGTTTAATCAAACTTAAACCCTAATTAGGTCTAACCCTTAGACCTAATTAAACCTTTAAGCCTTAACTAACTAAGGTTTAATCAAACTTAAACCCTAATTAGGTCTAACTCTTAGACCTAATTAAACCATTAAGCCTTAACTAACTAAGGTTTAATCAAACTTAAACCCTAATTAGGTCTAACCCTTAGACCTAATTAAACCTTTAAGCCTTAACTAACTAAGGTTTAATCATATTTAAACCCTAATTAGGTCTAACCCTTAGACCTAATTAAACAATTAAGCCTTACCTAACTAAGGTTTAATCAAACTTAAACCCAAATTAGGTCTAACCCTTAGACCTAATTAAACCATTAAGCCTTAACTAACTAAGGTTTAATCATATTTAAACCCTAATTAGGTCTAACCCTTAGACCTAATTAAACCTTTAAGCCTTAACTATGTAAGGTTTAATCAAACTTAAACCCTAATTAGGTCTAGCCTTGGACGCAATTAAACCATTAAGCCTTAACTAACTAAGGTTTAATCAAACTTAAACCCTAATTAGGTCTAACCCTTAGACCTAATTAAACCTTTGAGCCTTAACTAACTAAGGTTTAATCAAACTTAAACCCTAATTAGGTCTAATCCTTAGACCTAAATAAACCTTTAAGCCTTAACTAACTAAGGTTTAATCAAACTTAAACCCTAATTAGGTCTAACCCTTAGACCTAATTAAACCTTTAAGCCTTAACTAACTAAGGTTTAATCAAACTTAAACCCTAATTAGGTGTAACCCTTAGACCTAATTAAACCTTTAAGCCTTAACTAACTAAGGTTTAATCAAACTTAAACCACTAATTAGGTCTAACCCTTAGACCTAATTAAACCTTTAAGCCTTAACTAACTAAGGTTTAATCATACCTAAACCCTAATTAAGTCTAACCCTTAGACCTAATTAAACCATTAAGCCTTAACTAACTAAGGTTTAATCATACCTAAACCCTAATTAGGTCTATCCCTTAGACCTAATTAAACCATTAAGCCTTAACTAACTAAGGTTTAATCAAACTTAAGCCCTAATTAGGTCTAACCCTTAGACCTAATTAAACCTTTGAGCCTTAACTAAGGTTTAATCAAACTTAAACCCTAATTAGGTTTAACCCTAAGACCTAATTAAACCATTAGGCCTTAACTAACTAAGGTTTAATCATACTTAAACCCTAATTAGGTCTAACCCTTTGACCTAATTAAACCATTAAGCCTTAACTAACTAAGGTTTAATCAAACTTAAATCCTTATAAGGTCTAACCCTTAGACCTAATTAAACCTTTAAGCCTTAACTATCTAAGGTTTAATCAAACTTAAACCCTAATTAGGTCTAACCCTTAGACCTAATTAAACCTTTAAGCCTTAACTAATTAAGGTTTAATCATACCTAAACCCTAATTAGAGTTCAACCCTTAGACCTAATTAAACCATTAAGCCTTAACTAACTAAGGTTTAATCATACCTAAACCCTTATTAGGTCTAACCCTTTGACCTAATTAAACCATTAAGCCTTAACTAACTAAGGTTTAATCAAACTTAAGCCCTAATTAGGTCTAACCCTTAGACCTAATTAAACCTTTGAGCCTTAACTAACTATGGTTTAATCACACCTAAACCCTAATTAGGTCTAACCCTTAGACCTAATTAAACCATTAAACCTTAACTAACTAAGGTTTAATAAAACCTAAACCCTAATTAGGTCTAACCCATTAGATCTAATTAAACCATTAAACCTTAACTAACTAAGGTTTAATCAAACTTAAACCCTAATTAGGTCTAACCTTTAAACCTAATTAAACCATTAAACCTTAACTAACTAAGGTTTAATAAAACCTAAACCATAATTAGCTCTAACCCCTTACACCTAATTAAACCATTAGACCGTAATTAACTAAGGATTAATCAAACCTAAACCTTAATTAGATCTAACCATTAGATCTAATTAAACCATTAAGTCTTAACTAACTAAGGCTTAACTAAATTCAAATCCTAATTAGGTCTAAACCTTAGACCTAATTAAACCATTAAGCCTTAACTAACTAAGGTTTAATAAAACCTAAATCCTAATTAGGTCTAACCTATTAGACCTAATTAAACCATTAAACCTTAACTAACTAAGGCTTAACTAAATTCAAATCCTAATTAGGTCTAAACCTTAGACTTCATTAGACTATTAAGCCTTAATTAACAAAGGTTTAACAAAAATCAAATCTAACTTAAGTCTAACCTACATTAGACTAAAGTCAAACCAAACTTAGGTTCAACCCACACTGAACCTAAATTAAACCTAAATCTAACTTATGTCTAACCTACATTAGACTTAAGTCAAACCAAACTTAGGTTCAACCTGACATGAACATAAGTCAAAATCAAACCAAACTTAAGTCTAACCTACATTACACTAAAGTCAAACCAAACTTAGGTTCAACCCGCACTGAACCTAAATTAAACCTAAACTTAACTTAAGTCTAACCTACATTAGACTTAAGTCAAACCAAACTTAGGTTCAACCTGACATGAACCTAAGTTAAAATCAAACCAAACTTAAGTCTAACCCATATTGGACTCAAGTTAACCTAAAACTTAGGTTCAACCCACATTGAACCTAACCTAACTTGAGTCCAACCTAACTTGAACTCAAGTTAACCTAAACCTTAGGTTCAACCCACATTGAACCTAACCTAAACCTAATCTAACTTGAGTCCAACCTAACTTGAACTCAAGTTAACCTAAACCTTAGGTTCAACCTACATTGAACCTAACCTAAACCTAACCTAACTCGAGTCCAACCTAACTCGAACTCAAGTTAACCTAAACCTTAGGTTCAACCCACATTGAACCTAACCTAAGCCCAACCCAACTTGAACTCAAGTAAACCTAAACTTTAGGTTCAATCCACATTGAACCTAACTTAAACTCAAACATAACCTAACTTGAGTCCAATCTAACTTGAACTCAAGTTATTCTAAACCTTACGTTCAACCCACATTGAACCTAACCTAAACCTAACCTAACTTGAGTCCAACCTAACTTGAACTCAAGTTAACCAAAACCTTAGGTCAACCCACATTGAACCTAACCTAAACCTAACCTAACTTGAGTCCAACCTAACTTGAACTCAAGTTAACCTAAACCTTAGGTTCAACCCACATTGAACCTAACCTAAGCCTTACCTAACTTGAGTCCAACCTAACTTGAACTCAAGTTAACCTAAACCTCAGGTTCAACCCACATTGAACCTAACTTAAACCTAACATAACTCGAGTCCAATCTAATTTGAACTCAAGTTAACCTAAACCTTAGGTTCAACCCACATCGAACCTAACTTAACTTCGAAACCTTAGGTTCAACCCATATTGAACCTAACCTAAACCGAACTAAACTTGAGTTCAATCCAAATAGAACCTAATTTAATCTAAGTCAAACCTTAACTTAAGTTCAACCCATATCGAACTTAAGTCGACCTTAAGTCTAGATTCAACCCTAACTTGAACTTAAGTCAAACATCAAACCTTAGGTTCAACTCGACATGAACCTAAGTCTAACTCTAAACCAACTTAAGTCTAGCCCATATTAGACTTAAACCATACTTAGGTTCAACCCGACATAAACCTAAGTCTAACTTAAACCTAACTTAAATCTAACTCATATTAGACTTAAGTCGAACCATAATTAGGATCAACTCGACATGAACCTAAGTTTAACACTAAACCTAACTTAAGTCTAACCCATATTAGACTTAAGTCAAATCATACTTAGGTTTAACATGACATGAACCTAAGTCTAACCTAAACCTAACTTAAGCTCAACTCATATTGAAACCTTAGGTTCAACTGACAGTGAACCTAACTCAGCTTAGCTCGACATAAACCTTAGCTTCAACCCAAATTGAATCTAAATCGACATAAACCTTAGATTCAATCCAAATTGAATCTAAATCGACGTAATCCTTAGGTTTAACCCAAATTGAACCTAAATCGATATAAACCTTAGATTCAACCAAATTGAATCTAAATCGACATAAACCTTAAATTCAATCCAAATTGAATCTAAATCGACGTAAACCTTAGGTTTAACCCAAATTGAACCTAAATCGATATAAACCTTAGATTCAATCCAAATTGAATCTAAATCGACGTAAACCTTAGGTTTAACCCAAATTGAACCTAAATCGATATAAACCTTAGATCAACCAAATTGAATCTAAATCGACATAAACCTTAGATTCAATCCAAATTGAATTAAAATCGACGTAAACCTTAGGTTCAACCCAAATTGAATCTAAATCGATATAAACCTTAGATTCAACCCAAATTGAACCTAAATCGACATAAACCTTAGGTTCAACCCAAATTGAATCTAAATCGACATAAACCTTAGGTTCAACCCAAATTGAATCTAAATCGACATAAACCTTAGGTTCAACCCAAATTGAATCTAAATCGAGATAAACCTTAGATTCAATCCAAATTGAATTTAAATCGACGTAAACCTTAGGTTTAACCCAAATTGAACCTAAATCGATATAAACTTTATATTCCACTCAAATTGAACCTAAATCGACATAAATCTTAGGTTCAACCCAAATTGAACTTAAATCGATAAAATTGAACTCAAATCGACATAATCAACATAAATTTGACATTCCGAACATTTAATTGACAAAACCGACATAAATTTGACATTTCAAACGTTTAATTAACAAAATCGACATAAATTTGACATTTCAAACAAAAATCGACAAAACTGGCATAAATTTGACATTCCAAACGTTTAATTGACAAAATCGACATAAATTTGACATTCCAAACGTTTAATTGACAAAATCGACATAAATTTGACATTTCAAACAAAAATCAACATAACCGACGTAAATTCGATATTTCAAACGAATATCGACATAATCGACATAAATTCGACATTTCAAACCAAAATCGACATAACCAGCATAAATTTGATGTTGACATAATCAACGAAAATTTGACATTTCAAAAATGAAACAACATGATTAACATGAAGTTGACATTTCAAAATAACTTGACATTCAAAAAATATTCTCGTGACATTATTTCGACAATATTTTCTTTGCAGGATGAAGACAAGAAATTTCGTTTACATTTTCTTTGCATGTTATAGGGTGTGCTAACTCTGTTTCTTGGACATCGACGACGGAATATTGACAACAAAACAAAACAAAACTTTTAGGTTAGACATATAACCTGAAACTTTTCAACAAGGCAACAACATTGACAACAAAACAAAACTTTTAGGTTAGATATATAACCTGAAATTTTTTAACAAAACAACGACATTAGCAACAAGACAAAACACACTGCCACGACAACACTCACACTTTTTCGAGGATAAATGTTAACCTTAATCAGGAGTTTTCCTAGGAAATATTACTTGCTCGGGATGTAATTAACTATAGGAGCTTGCTCCTATAGGAGATTAAAGAACTTAGGATAGGTATTTTACCTAAAAGGCCTCTCCGGTTATCCAAGATCTTCATATGATCTTCTTATATGAAAAACTTCAGTAATTACACAATCTGAAGACTTTTTCTTTGAGATTATCATTTTGATCACTTTTCTCTCAATCTCTATCATGATTAATCCTTCTTTAAATTCTCCAAAGACTTCTGATAGTAAGTCTAGGAAGGATAAGAATTAAGGTGATAGATAGAGAAAGAGAGTGGCGACTCCTTGACATTGACACGATACAAGAATTGACGGCGACGACATGAAAAAAATACATATGTTTCATCGCCATCATCTTCCTTCTTATACAACACACTTAATTAAAAAAACTCACCAAGACACCAAATAAAACACTAACACTCACTAAAGACACTACTAGAGAACACACTACGACTACTATTTTGGCATAAATTTGTCTATATTTAAAAAGGAAGGAATATATCCAAAGGTTGCCTAAGCATCTCTTTAAAAAGCATCCAAATTCAATGTATTTAGCTGGAACCGACATTCTCGCCGTCGACGGGCTTCTAGAACAATGGCAAACCGCTAAGGCTCGCTGTCGGCGGGCTCGATCTTGCCGTCACGGGCTCCTTTATAATATATTCAAAACTTTAGAGAATATCTCTCCGTCGGCGGCTTATTCCTCGCCATCAGCGGGATAGTTCAATTTTAATCTATTTTACTCCTTTTTGTTCCAGATTCGCTCCTTTTTTCTCTTTTTTCTCCCATTACCTATAAATCTCCATTCCTACAATAAAAAATAAAAAATATATTTTTTAAAGTGCAATTTCATATAAAATTGGTATAAATTTTTTAATACATTTTCTTGTGGTCAGAATCCCCCAAACTTAACTATTACTTGTCCTCAAATAATCTTGATACTACATAAAAGTAATGATTATTTGTAGTAAAGTTTTAATTCTGAATTACTATGAATTTGATTTAAATAAATATTATAGTAAAGTTTATTAGAAATATTTTTAGACAATTAAACTAATTCTATAGATATAAGGCTATTTGGATATTAAGTTTTAAGAGTCCCAGTCTTCTATTTATTTCAAGAATCATTATGTTTTGTAATATTAAATTACTTAGGATATTCAGATGATAGGAATCTCATGAAAACACTTCTTAGTAAAATACTAATCCATATATATAAGTTCATAAATGTAACTGAGTTTACCCTTTAGGTTGATTCAAATGAAGCCAATTTTTGATAAAACATCTCCTCAAGCTTCTCCTCACTTATATATATTTTTTCTTTTTCTTTTCTTTCAGGATTGATTTTCAATCCTTTTTTTTTTCAAGTGAAGATCACTATTTTTGGTTAGCCTGTTAATAATATTGAACTTCATTTTCCTCTTCCTAAATTTGAAACTTGAAACATTTACTTACCTTATATGTATTTCAAAGTTTTTACTTCATTGAGTTTCAATCTTTTCTTTTTCAACTAAATACCTTAGAATTTAATATTTTTAAAATATAGTTTTCTTTACTTTAAATAGTTAACTATATTCTTATCCTTTATTCCAAATATCTTAATCTACAAAATTGGTTAATTATTAAAAGTATTTCTTTTAACTTTCTATAATAATTAAATAAATTAATTCTAGTTTACTGAGTTAAAATTACTACAGAAAATCTGTTATATAAATTTTTGAAAATATAAATTGAGAACAATTTAATAATTAAATTTGTGTTTTTTCCTTCCCCCAAACTTAAATTTTTCTATCTATTTATATAGGATGAAAAGAAAATAAACTGTAAATTTAAATCATACCTTCGTGCTTTAGGTATTTCTCCTTTTTGAAGTTTTGCAGGTTCTTTTTATCACTTAATTACCAGTACTGTTAATAACTTTCCACACATATATAATATCAAAGAAATTGCTGGGTAAAGAAGTTTTGAAATAAGTACAACTACTAACACAATTTGTACTACAACAAAACACAACATCCACATACATTTCACTAATCTAGTTTCAGAGTTACAATCATGAATTGAAATATTTAAAATTTAAAAAGCCACACAAATTTAACTTATACAACAATATTAAAAAGTCTTACACAACATAAAAATCAAATTTCATAAACTAAACATCAATACTAAATCTAAGAAAACAAACAAACAATCACATATAATAAATATCTAATCAAAAAATCTAATCATCAATGTTAAAATCCCAAGCAATATCTTCATCTCCTTGTTCCGCAGGTGGAGTAGGTTCGTAGTGAGTATAACGAGGGCACTCAAGAAATATAACATCGACCTCTCCTCTCCGATAACGATTATCAGCATCATAATAGACTATTTCAAACTCAGAATGTCTCTGGAGATAATCGCTATCATAATCGTGCCTTCGCTCCAAGCCTCCAATTCTCTGATCTATATGTTCCAATTTTTCTTCAATCTTTTCAAAGCTTTTTCGCTGCAGAGTCATTCGTTCATCAAATCATAAAGGGTAGGAGAACTATAGGTAAGAGGATCACAAGTGGTAGAGAGAATATCCCTACTAGTTGAAGGTACATAACTCCTAGTCCCATATCTCCATCCTTCGTGGGACTCATAGGTTTTTATATTAGCCTAGGTAATGGGTTTCATAGGTTCAACCCATTCCTCATCATCTCTAGCCTCTACTCCAGACAATTGGCAGAGTGTATAAATTAGACCAGGATGTCCTAGTCCTCCTCCACTTTCACTTCTTCAGGTGGCTAATATATTCTTATAAATAATACTCCCCACATTAATACTTCTCTAGTTCTGAATACTGAAATTCAAAACTGCTCTATCTCTTGTTACTTCACTATGGTGATAGGTAGGTAACAAAGTAGAACAAATAAAATAGTGCCAACCCTTAGATGTTGCATTTAACAAAGATAGAGGAAAGTTTACCCGTTCATTCTGCTTAATCTTCCAAGTTCCTTTCCTATCAGTGATAAAGTTGATCACCTCTTCCAGCGGTCCTTCCATTGTTCCGAACGTATCGTTTTTGCTGGTATGCAGATCTCATACTTCGTAGAAAGAATTAATACGTGCAGCATTAAGATCGACTAAAAATCCTCTAACCTTTATTGGTGTATCTTCTATTGTAGTCAGGTTGGCATAAAATTCTTTCACAACTTCAATAGCAGCTCTATTCATTGCATAACTGAAATTCTCCCATCTTCTCTCTTTTATCGTTCGTTCCACTTCTCCTCCTGGATTTTTAAAGACTCTATCCTGAATGCACTTTCTTGCTTTGATATTGAGGTTGTATCTTTATTGTGCTCTAGCATTCACGAATCGTGTTTCGTCAAAATCCAGTCACCTTTTCTATCGCGGAGCCATTTATTGATCTATCAAATTTATAAAAAATCTCAACTAAATTCTAAAATAATATTAGAATGGCTTCCAAAGGTGACTTAAAACAATCTAAATCGAATTCCATGAACTTCTTCCAAGTCTTTTTTTCACATTTTCAATTTTTCCGCAATTCCTCAATGTGGAAGAAATTCATGGTGAAAATAAAAAAATTTTACATAGGAGGGAAGCTCTTACCAAGGAAAGATAAAATCTGGTGTCAAAATATGCTGATAATGCTCCAAATCTAAGATCTCTCAAGCCCTAGGTCAGTTTTTTGAAGTTTTGAGGAAGGGGACGATGAATAGTGACAGTTGATCGGTCAAAATAAAGTGTTTTTTGGGATCTAGCTGTTAGTGAGAAAAATCTCACCGTCGGCAAGCTAATTAATTCAAATAGGCCTAAAGTTTCTGGTAAATCTCGCCGTCAGCGGGCTCAATCTTACTGTCGGCGGGATTTTTCAGAATTTAATATTTTCAATATTTATATTGTTTTCAATTCATATTAAGCCTCGTTTAATGTCCGATCGATCTATTAAATACATTTTATTGTGATTAGATACTATTTTAACATGTAAGTTTACACAACACAAAACATCATAACTTTATATATGAAATCTAGGTGATTACAATATTCACACATTACATTACCATCAAAGTACTTTTAAAATCTTAATACACACAATTCAGCGTAGTAATCCAAACCACAGTACTCAAAATGCTGAGACTAAACAAACAACACATAATCTCATCTTGACTGAGATTAAATATCAAAAACACAAATTACATTAAAAACTAAATTCCAACTAACTTAACACACAAATGAATACAAATAAATATCTTCTACTCATCAGGATCTGTACTAAATTCATCTCTGATATCTTCGTTAGAATGTAAGTGCACGAACAGATTGTAGAAAGGCCTGTAAGGAAATTATTATGTATAATCTTCTTTAATCCATAGTTGACCTCACTTTTGGTTGAGGTCTAATATCTATTTAGAATAGCCTAGGGTCTAGACATAGAACTCTTCTGGTGACTTTCTTAAAGAACTAGTCATGGAACCCCCCCCAATAGAAATTCAAAACTTTTTTTTTACTTCACTAGGGGTTTTCATATGCTTAAGGCCTAACCTCCACCTTTTGGTAGGAAAAAGGAAAGCATAAGGAATCCTAGGGGAAGTCTCCTATAGGTGGCCAGACCTTAGGATTTGTCCTGAGGGAGGTCTGGACTTCACTACTCACATGCACACATTCCCCTAAACCTTTGGAAACTCTTTTATGTGGTTCTTCTCAACTCTTGGCATCAGGCTAGGGTTTGACTAGTACCAATACATAGAGGACCAAATGTGAGTGACCCTTGGTCCATAACTCAATTTAAACCATCTCATGACATTCATCTCAAACCAAGCTTCAATTTTCCAAAATTTCAAAAATTTGGCCCCTGACCTCCCAAAATGCTTTAAATTACTCAAAATTCTTCAAATTCACCAAAATTCCCCAAAAATCATTCCAAGATATTCCTTACAACTCCAATTGACCATCTATGACCAAAAATTCCAAAATTTCCAAAAATACCCCCCAATAACATCAAAATACACAAAATAAACTTTTTGCCCAAAAATTCCAAAAAATTCTCAAAAAATTCCACAAAATCCTAAAAATATCCAATTTCATTTTGTTCAACTACACGATAAGTCAATTTTGTTAATTTAACCAAATTTAAATCAAAAAACCCCAATTTGGCTTATGTAGCCCAAAAGTGCCCAAATTAAACCCAATCTTGACCCAATTGACCAAAATCTTGTCCAATTTCAATTCCATACTTCAATTTGACATCACCAATATAAATCTAATCTAAATTCAAGCCCAATGTGACCCACATTTGAATCCAATTCCACTTGAAATCCAAAATCCCCAATTTTACCTAAATAATCCAAAATCCCATAAATAAACCCAATATCAATCAATTCCTCCCAAATTTCAATCCCAAACTCTTTATAACACCTCCTTAAACTGAATTGAATCAACAATTATCCACAATTTAAGCTAAAGTCTTACCAAAATCCATTTTGGACCAAAACCCCCAATTTTGACCCAAATTGAACACATGTCCTAAATCCACCAAATTGACCCTCCAAACTTTGTTAAAACCATTTCATATATTCATAAAAAATCTTTGAGACAACCATATCTGCACTATTGTTGAAGACTTCTGGACATCATTCCCACTCAAACTCAAGATAACTTGACCCAAATCAAATATGGTCCAAGATATTCAAAAATGAGCTCAAAACCACCTTGTGTCTTCATGAAAGATCTTCATTACAATCATATGGACAATATTGATCAAGGCACTTGGGCTTCATTCGAGCTCTAACCCAAGTTAAGCCAACCCAAACCCAAATGAACCTAATTGAACTAATGATTAAAATCAAACCAAATTAAACAAAAATTAACCAAATTAAACCACATGACATGCCCTAATATATATATATATATATATATATATATATATATATATATATATAATATAAAAAAATAAAATAAATAAAATAAATTTTTTTAAAGGAAAAAAAAGAAATATCCCTCTTCCCTCACCTCTCCCTCATCTCTCCCTCACCTCTCCCTCCTCCTTTGACTCCTAGCCGTGAGCCTCCCCCATTAAAAATCACTCACAATCTTATTTTTACTCTCTTACACACTCACTTCACTCACTTCACCATAACTCCTCATTCCCCCCTAAATCCCTCTCCTAGCCGTGAGCCTCCCTCCTCTCCTTCTTCATCTTCCAAGCAAGCCACACCTTACCCAAATCCTCCCAGCCGTGAGCTCCATCAAGGGCTTCTTCAAGTTCTTCCATCACCTCCTCCAAGCTAAGGTAAGTTTCTTCCCCCTCACTTTTATTTTGTGAATACTTTAGCATCAAAAAAATTCTTTCCCATCTTCATGCTTAGCTCTAAAAATTTTTCATGCAAGCTATATAATTTTTTTTCTTTTAGGTGCACAAATTTCTTTCATATACATGTTCAAATCTTTATATGCTTAGCCTTAGGAAATCTTGCATGCAAATTATTTAGTTTTTTTTTTCACAAGTTTCTTTTCATGTAAATTATTTAAACCTTTTTCTTGCTTAGTTTTAGGATATCTTTTATGAAAAATATATGTGTTTAGTTTTTTTTAGAACCTTACTAATTTTAAATATTTACAAATCTACCACCTAATTCTTTTTTACTAACTTCAAAATGAATTTTAAAATCTAGAAAGAAATAATACAACATAAAAAAGAAAAAGAAATAATAATAAAAACAAAAGAAAATGAAAGGAAAATCTAAAATAATCTATAACATTGTAAATAAAATAATAAATAACAAATGGTGATATCATAATATAATAGTTGTAAATTTAAATAAACTAAATAGTAACTTTACTAAATTTTAAATAAAACAACTATACTAAATTTAAAATAAGTATATTAAAATTAACTACTAAAATAACTATACTAAATGTGAATAAAATTTAACCATACTAAATTTAAAAAAAAATAAAATAACTTTACTAAATTTTAAATAAACTAACTATACTAAATTTTAAATACGTAAAAACATTAAACTTAAAATAGAACTATACTAAATAAATGAATCATAATATATACATGTAAATTAATAATAATTTATAAATAATAAAAATAAGGAAAAAAAGAAGAAAAAAGAGAAAACCGAAAATATAAGAAAATAATAATAATAATAATAATAATCATAATAATAATAATAATAATTGAAAATAGTTGTAAATTCGAGATAAATAATAAAAATAAGCAAATAAAAATACCATGCCTCTTTAAAATAATGTAAATGTAAATATATGTGTAAATAATAAATTGAATAGATTATAACTTAATAAATATAATAATAACTTCAAAATAAATAAAAGAATAATTGAGGAGAGAGAAAGTTTAAAAGCTTTATAATTAAATAAATAGTAATATAAATGATAAATAAATGATATAAATAATAAACTTAAATATACATCTAAATAATAACAATAATAAATTACAAGAAAAATAACTTATAATTTAAATATATTAAATGATAAGAATATAAGGATAATAAAATAAATAACACACACACACACACACACACACACACACACACACACACACACACACATATATATATATATATATATATATATATATATATGATATATATATATATATACATAAATTGAAAATAATGTAAATAATATAAATAAATAATAAATTAAATTGAAATTAAATAGTTAAAATTAAATAAAACAAAAAATAATAATAATAATTAAATTAAACAAATTAAATTAAATAATAATTAATTAAATAAACCAAAAAACAATTATATAAATAAATATTAAATTAAATTAAATAAATAAAATAAAATAAAATAAAATAAATAAATTAAATTAGATTAAAACTAAATAATAATGTAAATAATTAATAAATTAAATTAAACTTATATAAATTAAAGTTACATAAAACCGAAAATGAATAAAAAACTAAATAAAAAAATTAAATTAAATTAAATAATAATATAAATAAATGATAAATTAAAATAAAATTAAATTAGATTAAATTAAAATAAATTAAATTAAATAAAAAAAATTAAATTAATTATATTGAATTAAATAATAATAAATAATAATTTAAAATTAAATAATTATAAATAAAATAAATAAATGAAAACCAAAAAATTAAATTAAATTAAATTAAATATTAATGTAAATAAATAATAAATTAAATTAAATTAAATAAATTAAATCAAGCTAAATTAAAATTAAATAATAATGTAAATAAATAATAAATTAAATTAAATAAAATAAATTAAATAAATTAAATTAAATTAAATTAAATTAAGCAATAATGTAAATAAATAATAATTTATAGTAAATTAAATAATAATAATAATTAAATGAAAACCAAAAAATATAATTTAAATAAATAAATATTAAGTAATTATAAATTAAATTAAAATTAAATTAAATTAATAACAATTAGTTAAATAAATAAATGATAATAAAGTAAATAAATCACAATGAATTAAATAAGTTAATAAATTAAATAAAGATTAAAGATAATAATAATTTTAATTACAAATAAAAGATAATAATTTTAATTAACACATAATAAAAATAACAAAACACATAAATAATAAATAACAATAATAACATAAAATGATAACACAAAACAAAATAAATAATAATAAAATAATAAATAACAATAAAAACATATAAATAACATAACAATTACACACATACAATCACAACAATCACAACGTACAACAAAAATCCCGACCACAATACAATACCAACACGATAACAATCAAACCTAGGATAGGCCTTCTGAGGCATGGTTTATTTTTCCTTTTAAAAAAACCCCTAGGAAATCACAACTTGGTGTAGAAAACATAATAAGAATACCTTTATGCTTAGTGAATGCATGGAGTAACCCAAATTTTACCCGATGTGCACACAATCTTCCCAATTCACATTCCAAACTCAAAGTTCCTAGCTCTAAAAACAAACCAAAACCAAAACCAAAATAAAACCAAAATCAAACTAAACCCAAAATAAAAAAAAAAACAAATCCAAACACAAACTCAATCAAATCTTCCAAAAATAAAATCAAAAACTCTTCACAAAGACTCCCATAAGTCCAAATCAAACTACCAATTGTCACCAATCCAAATCCAAACCACACCTAAACCCATCTGCCCTAACCTACCCTGAACACCTGTGTTCATTAAGCATAAGGGTATAGGTAGGATGAGTAGTTAAGCAACATAATAAGTTTAAATGAGCCCGAGACTTTTCACCAGGCTGTGAGAGGGAAGCATGGACCTGCATCCTTCTCCGACCTTTCGGATACCTCAGAGGTCTATTAAATTTAATATGTCTGCTTAACGAAACCATCCTCAATTAAATTAACAATGTTCATTGAAACACAACATAGAAATTCACATAGACATCATAGGACTTGGTAGGCAACCAGGATATTAACATAGACATCATAGGATTGAGTAGATACTGCTTGTTAGCCCTACTTCTTCTTGTTTTCTGGCATGCTTTAATTTCTGCAAAATTATAAACACATACATGCAATGCAATACTAAAGTTTCAGCTGGGAATGACGGGAAGACCCTACCAGGTATATTTTTATTTTAATGCAATTTACTTACCTGTACTGTACTTTACTTCTCTTGCATGTTAAACAACTTAAAATTTAATCACAAACAGAACAACAAAACTACAACTGCAACCAAATTAAAATGTCTTGTTGGATCTTAATCGAACGGGATTTCCCACAGTCTAAATGAAAGTATGGAACTCATTCAGTTGAGTTTAGCAAATTCATCTGGACTAAGTGAATCCGATAAAAATAACGGTGCCAGGATGACGGAACCGTGGGATCTTAATCGATTTTGTTTAATCAACTTTAAGATTTGTTTTAATTAAAACACTAAGAAACATGGATTCTAAGACTTTTCTAAACCAAAAAACTTCTCTCACCTCCTTATTTTCACCTTCTAAAATTGAGCCTCTGCAACGACAAATGAGCTTGGAGCATAGTGGGCAGACGTCCATCTTCTTCAGCAAAACTTGAGTCTACCTCAGCTAAACCATTCTTAGCATTAAGTAAATAGTTATAGGACTTTAAGGTATTTGCCCGATGCAAAGTAAACCCTCATCTCATCTTTTAGGCTTTTGCACCCGGTGCATTATAAGCTCTAACTCATCTAGGTTTTCGAGGTTGTCATCCCGATATAACATAAACCCACACATCTTCCAGGTTATTCATATGATCGACATCAAATGAATGTAAGCCCTAAATAATAAAATTGGCAGGATGAAATACAAATTAAATCTTTTCCTAAACTGAGCCAAACAATAGGATAGCTTGGGAAAACACTAGGATTCTTCTCGAATCTGTGTTCTTCCCCTAGTCTTCTCTTCCTTTGGACTCTGATAAAATGAAATTTTCTGAAATTTGAACCATTCACCTATTGAATTCCATTAATCACATTTGGTTTAAAGAAATCCTTTCCTTTGGAAGTATTGAATATAATTATTTCTTGATCTTTATCAAGAGTTTTCTTAGGTGACTTCGGCTGTCTAAGATGTAATTAACTATAGGGGCTTTCCCTTATAGGAAACCTAATATATCCCAGATTAATATAAACCCCATTTAATCCTCTTATATTAAATGAGGGAAATTGTTGGCAAACATACAGGTTTCGCAGACCAAACGGATGTCATACTTTTCTTTCGTTCATTTGATTGAGCCTCATCCTGGAGTTTATTGTTCATCCTTTGGGATATATACAAAGCTCGAGGTATAGTGCTCTTTCATTCGAACTTTGAAAAATATGAGATCATTTTCACTGCATATTTTTCTAAACTAAATTATAATTAAATTAAAATTGTCCTTCTGAAGCGGGTGATGGGACTTCGATTCCAGCGACTGACAGCTTCTAATGGGCAACCCCAACTAAAACGTATATTTAAAACTTTTTATACGCCGACAGCTTCTGGCGACTCCGCTGGGGATAGAGTTTCTCTCTTCATAAAAATCAGGAAATACTATATTCATATATCGGTAATGTACTCATGTCTCTCATGAGCCAAATTACCTTTCTTCCGTTGACATTACCCATTTCTTTCTTGGGAAAGTATGATCAACTCTCCTGGATTTCAGGACCATCTGTTTAGCCACTCCTAAACAGAGAGGTTCGGGGATCCTTAGGATTTTTTTTCTTTTGATCTTGTGGGGTTGGACCCCCAATAGGTGTGTTGGTGGATTAATTCCACTTGGGCAATGTGAGTTGTGAAAAGGGATCCTCAGCAGGGTCCTTTGCTTCACCTTTTTCGTCTACCTCTTGGATTTAATTTTTTTCCTTCGGCAAGTTAATTCACCTTTAAAATTTTAAATATCATTTAAAACAAACAGATAAAAATCTAAAATAAAATAAAAGAAAAAGAAGAACAAAATATGATAAGAGAAAATAATAATATATTAAATGAAATCAAAAAATTTTACCCAGTTCACAGAACGATCTTTTTTCATAGTGTTCATACTATGATGACAAGGTCTTTGGCCCTTCCTAAATTTTGGAACGTTTCTTTTGACACTCAGAATGTCAACCACTTCGCTGAATTTCTCCTGTGACTTGCCCTCTTCCCATGAGGCTCGTCTTGCAGCACCGTTGAATCAGTTTGGAGCCAGCTTCAGTGAGTTTGAAGTCGTGCTTGGAAAAGCCCCGTTCGTGGTCCTGAAAGTTGCCGCCCCTGAAGTACAAGAACCATCTGTCAACTTTGATCTGAACTCCCATGAAGACTTCCCTTCTGCTAAGAAGTCGAAGATGAATGCTGTCCCAGTCAAACCAGTTGGCTCCGTGATAAGGAGAGTCGTCACCTTTACTGCTTCCGGCTTCGCCGTTACAACACCTAGTTCCCTGTCAGCTAAAAGGAAGGAAATTCTGCACGAGGAGGATTCTGACAAAGAATTCCTTGCTCTGTCGTCTGTCTTTGAGATTGGTTCCAGTTCCAGGGTTCCTTCGTTGACCAAATCCCAAAGGAGGAATCGTAGTCGGAAGCTTCGCAAGGCCGCCAGGGCACAAGCTGCAAGTATGCCAGTGATTGATGAGATTCCTCAGCAAGAGGAACTCGGTTTACCGAATACCTCTCCTCTCCTCCGAGGTAGTAGGTTCCACCTGTTAGCTGGTACTACTAGAAATGAAAGTCTCCATAGGATTGTCGCTGCACTTCCAGCACCGGACAGTCGTGATGAGGAGGGAAAGAAGCCCACACCCATCACTCGAGTTCATACTCTTCTATGGAGATTGGCCGAATTAGAAGGATGTTCTGTCGCCAAGCTTCTTAAAAGGATGGGATGTGCAATATCCCCAGAAGTGAAAGAGGAAATTTAGAAAATGAAAAAGCCTAGCAGGGTTTCTGTCAAGCACCATTTGGGAAAGCGTGTTGAGACAACTACCACCGATTCGACACCCGCAATACGATGACCAGTCAAGTCTCGACTAGGTCCAAGAATGCCACCCAAGGAACTCTTGAGGAAGAAGAGAGGATTACTTTCCTCTGTACATGGTGCACTCTAGGGAGCACACATCCTCTCTTAGTCCTGATGTCCCCACTGAGACATTCCGTCTCGAGGCATCAATTCTCGAGAGGAGAGTGCAGTTACCGAAATTCGCTGCACCCATCCACTTTGAGAAGTCTACAAATCATCAAACGGATTATAAGTCCGGCACTTCTATCATCACCACTACTGTAGCTTCAGAGTCAGTGGAAGAAGAAGGGTCGATGGAGGATAGAATTCAGAAACTTCGTGAAGAGATTTCAGAGTTAACTGGGGATCAAGGATTGGAGGTCGATAATGAGGATCTCCACCTTTCAAATTACTTGGATGATGAATTCATGGAAATCAACTTGGTCGATACCAGGGCCACAGTGTCTGCGCGTGAAGCTCCTCGTGGGGAGGACACAATAGAAGAGCTTCAAAGAGCCGTGTCTGCCAGAGACGAAATTATCAGCCAATTGGAAAAGATAATGGAGGAGATGACCGCGGCTATGACTACCATGGCCAAATTGCATGGACAATCTCAGTCATGTCCGACAACATCTACAGAAATCAATCAGCTTGAGATAATACACATCGCCGATGAAAGAAGAGAGGTCGCCTCTGCCAATTAGAATGAGCTTCCGAAAAAGGATTTAACCCCGAATCTACCAGGAAAGGATCTTAAGCAAATCGTCGAACAACAAGTTCTGGAGGCCTTGGCCCAGTCCAAAGGTGGAGCATCAGTTTCAAAGGGTAGACCCTACCCGGAGGAATTTGATGTTGTACCTTACCCCAAAGGCTTTGTGCCACTGACCTTCAAAATGTTTGATGGAACAGGAAACCCTCGGCAGCATATAGTTCACTTCAGAGCCAGCTGTTGTAATACAGAAGGAAGTGCAGCGCTATTGTTCCGTCAGTTTGTCAGCAGCCTGTCGGGAATAGCCTTCCATTGGTATACTGAAATTCCTAATGGATCAGTAAAGATTTTCGCAGAAATGGAAAGCATGTTTGTGAAGTGATTCACTGGTGCTCAGTGTCATGTCACCATAGAAGATCTCGTGGTAGAACGTCAGAAGTCCTACGAGAACAGCACGCAATCGATATACTACTCAAGAGTATTTACGGTCTGGTAGCTTTCATTCTTAAGGGTCTCACGATCAAGTCCTTCGAGAAACTGCTCAGCAAGGCCAGCAGCTTATAGGAACAAATCAAGCACATGGAGCCTGCAGAAAAGACAGAGAAAACAAAACCAACAAAGGCTTATGAGAAGAGATCTGGCGTAGTGGCCGCGGTTGATAAAGGAAAGCAACCGATGATGATTCAGACTGAGTAGTCGCCTCAGCAGTACAGTCAGCCTCAGCCATACAGACAACCTCGTCCACCGTAGAATAATCAGCCCGGTTAGCAGCAGCAGAGACCGTACAGGATAGATGGGAGACCAGTTCTTACAATATCAGAACGACTACACAGAAACTACTCTTTCAAAGATGATGTTGTAGCAAAGATGTTCAAGAATCTGTTGAAGAAGCCCGAGTTCAAGTTACCCGAGCCAAAATAGCTAGAAGAGGTGAATAAGAAAGATCAGCCCAACTTCTGTCCCTACCATCGGATGCTTGGACATACAATTGAGAACTGCTTCAGTTTTAAGGATTGGCTTGAGCGAAATTACATAGAAGGAAATATAACGATACCGAAGGAATATTTGAAAGAGCCTGAAAAAGGTTCTATAAATGTAATTTCAGCCAAGCCAATCTCTCCGCTTGACCCATATGCCGGTAAGGGTGGATGAAGTGCAATTTGGAATGAGCTCAAGAAGGTCTTGGATCAGATTCAGTCTGCTGCAAAGAAAGCAGTTGTTCGGAGTCCACCGCCAATACATTCCAAGATGAAAGCTTCACCGAGGAAGCTACTGTGACGAAAATGGAGGAAGAAAGAGATCGTGAGTGAGATTAAAGACGGTAGTGCGAAGGATAGGATAGAGGCTGCTCCCGTTAGACTGGTTGTCTCAGATTCAGGGGTGAAATCCCTCGAACCTCTGACTTTGTATCATTATCTTTGTACCCCTCTCGGGTCTTGTAATAATCATATAAATGATGTTCACAACGTTCTTACTGTCTCTACTGATGACAAAACTAATCACAACCTATCTAACCCCGATTTCGATTCTCAAAATGATCCTCAAATCATATTAACTTCCAGCAAAGATAAAGAAGACATCGACAACACTGGCTACGATAGTAATAGAAGTGAGGAGCCAGTCCTCAAGTGCAAAGGAGCTCCACTTGACATCAGTTTGGACTTCTCAGATACAGAAGGACCTCTGGGCTTAGAAGAAGAAGAAATAACAGAAGTGCATTTAAGGAGTGGTAAGGTGCTACCTCTGAGAACAACTCCAGTGGACAAAGGAAAGCAGATAGTCACTCAAGAAGAAATACCTCCAACTACTGAAGAAATACAAGTTTGAAATGAAGTTGAAAACCCAAATAAAGTGGATTACAATGTGTTAGCTCATCTCAGGAAGTTGCCGACCAAACTATGTATTTACGATGCTCTGATCCTGTCAAAGGAGATGAGAGAAAGTTTGATCAAGGCTCTACTTGATCCCGACATTTGCTTAGTTTAGTTGGCTAGCACAACCTCAGATGGAGTTTGCACCATAAAGGAACAACCTGGCGTAACTTTCACCGACAAAGATTTGCTCTTCGGTACGTACCGATCACAGTTGTCCACTCTACATTTCTGTCATCATCGGCAGATTCGTGCTTTCCAGAGTCTTAGTAGATCCTGGAGCATCGCTCAATATAATGAGTCTACGAACGTTAGCTGACTTTGACATCGATGCCCGAAAGCTTTGAATGGATAAAATGATGTTAAGAGGTTTTAATCAGAAAGGAGAAAGAGCCCTCAGATCTATAACGCTACAAATGAAAGTTGGGAATCTAGTAACAACTACAAAATTCCATACCATCGATGCAGATACTTCGTTCAATACCTTACTTGGTCGACCGTGGCTCCATGAGCACAATATGGTCTCGTCGTCACTTCACCAGTGCATCAAATACTACAAAGATGGACAAGAACATATCATTAAAGGGAATCTACAGCCGTTTTCAATACATGAAGTGGGCATCCATGAAGACGCCGCTTACTATGCTCCTATGAAGAAAACAATATTTTTAAGAGGCATTGTGATAAGCAAAATTGAAGACTCAAAGGAACTACAAGGACGAGACCGTATGGCTCCAGTTCAACAATCTCACACCCCTCCTTCTCAACAAGTTGGCCAAAGTTCTTTTATCCCACACATCCGAGGTCAAGGCCGGGGACGTGGTTGAGGAAGAATTTCCCAGGTTGTTGAACAGAAGAAGCCAACAATCAACATCGACATGTAGGGAAGCTCCGAAGAAGATAAAGAAACAATGATGATAAGTCAGAAGAAGCCTCAGTTCGAGATCATTCTAGATGACGAAGCAAAGGATGAATACGAATCGATGTATGATTGGATTAACCACTATGTTCATGCCATGACCCTTACTCCGATCCATTCTCAAAAGGTAGAGAGTATAGAGGCAAGGAAGTTCATAACGATGGCTTTAAACCGATCAAGTTTTATAAAGCTTCCCCTTCTACTTCTGATCCTGGTGTAATTCTTGAAGAAAATGATTCAAATGAATTAATGGAATTACCTTTTGGCTACTTTTCGCTGTGTGTGCAAAAGTTAATTCAACAAAGATATAAGTCAAAGAAAATGCCAAAAAATAAGTTACAATCGTTCAAAACATTATGGAATATAAAAGGAAAGAAACTCAATTCGAAAGAAGGTCTTGGGTTTGGTACGCTCAGAACCATCGATAACTCAGAATTTTGCATGGTTGTTACTTGTCAGTTAAAAGAAGACTGCGTGGACATTCAAGATGAATATGAAAATCAGCCAATAGGCGATGCTCAGCCAGAATTCAAAGAAGAAATCAAATCAACAGTCGATGAATTAAGAGAAATCAATCTTGGGACTGAGGAGCAGCCCCGGCCGACTTTCATAAGTTAGTTACTCAACGAAGAGGAGGTTGCAGACTTGGTCAGGTTACTATCAGAATTCAAAGATTGCTTCACTTGGAGCTATGACAAAATGCCAGGACTATCTCCGGCGATCACAGTTCACCGCCTTGGAGTGGATAAGAATGTGATGCCATTAAAGCAAGCTCCCAGAAGGATGCGCCTCAAGATAAAACAACAAGTTACAGCAGAAATCAAGAAATTAATAGACGCTAATTTTGTCCGAGAAGAACAGTATCCGACGTGGTTAGCTAATGTTGTGCCAGTGAAAAAGAAAAATGGACAAATTTGAGTGTGTAGACTTAAGGGACTTAAATAAAGCATGTCCAAAAGATGAGTTCCCGTTGCTGATACCGGAACTAATGGTGGACATTGCGTCGACACATGAAATTTTCTCCTTTATGGATGGGTCTTCAGGGTACAGTCAGATCAAGATTGCACCAGAAGATGCAACGCACACAGCTTTCAGAACTCCGATCGGGATTTACTGCTACACCGTGATGTTGTTTGGACTGAAGAATGCAGGAGCTACATTCCAAAGAGCAATGACGAGGATCTTCGATGACCTCAGTCACAACCAAGTGGAATGCTCTGTGGATGATTTGGTCGTCAAGAGCAACATAAGAGGAAACAACCTATATGATTTGAGGATTGTATTTGAATGATTACGACATTATAATCTGAAGATGAATACCTTAAAGTGCACTTTCGGCGTTACCTCTAGGAAATTTCTAGGATTCGTTGTCCGTCATCGGGGAATCAAAATCAACCCAGAGAAGATTAAAGCCATCTTAGAAATGCCTCCCCATAAAACCTTGAAACAACTACGCTCATTTCAAGGAAAACTGGCATATCTGAAGAGCTTTATATCTAATATGTCAGGTAGGTGTCAGCCTTTCTCAACATTAATTAAAAAGGATGCCAAATTTATTTGGGAAGAAAGATGCCAGCAGGCTTTTGAAGATATTAAACGATATCTAACGACAGCTCCTGTTTTAGCAGCCCCTATCCCGGGTAAATGGTTGATACTTTATACCGCGGCGTTAGATGAGTCTCTCGGAGCTCTACTTGCCCAAGTCAATGATGTACTTGAGTCGATGTCTAATACCCGCGGAGGTAAAGTATCCTCCTATCAAGAAACATTGTCTAGCTTTGGTTTTGGCCACTCAAAAGCTCAGACATTACATGTTGTCTCATAAAGTCAACCTGATTTCGAAGGTTAATCCTTTGCAATATTTGATGACCCGACCAACGATTTTCAGACGCTTAGCAAGGTGGTCAATGATATTATTGCATTTCGATATAACCTTTGTACCCCTTCGCGCTATCAAAGGGCAGATTCTTGCAGATTTTCTCGCAGCGCACACACTGCCAGCTGGGTCCCCGCTCAATGATGAGTTACCAGATGAGCAGATACTACAGATAGAATATCCCAATGCTCAACGTTGGGAAATGTACTTTGATGGAGCATCATTAGCTCGAAAAGACAAAGGATCAGGAACTGTTATATCAGGCAAAGCAGGAATTGGTTTAGTGACACCAGATCAGGCCATGCTGAGGTTTTCTTAACACTTGACAAAGCCGTGTACCAACAATGAAGCAGAGTATGAAGCCCTAATCACCGGCTTGGAATTAGTAATAATAATGAATAAAACAGACATTGCCATTTATGGCGACTCACAGCTCATCATCCAACAAGTGGGAGGACAATACAAAATTCTAAAGCCGAGATTAGAAGAATACCACCGGTATACGATGAAGTTACTTGAGCAAATTTTGAATGTGATATTCTATAGGATTCCTCAAGCAGATAATGCCCATGTGGATGCTTTAGCAAAACTCGCTAAAGAATTGGCTTGTTCACCCAAAGATTCTATAGATATTACAGTGCAAGGACGTCAGGTGTTGTCTCAGATCGACCACTACAGTCTACATGAAATTGAAAAAGGAAAGACAGTTGCTGTAGTGGCAGAAGATAGAGAAGATTGGCGTCAGCCATTAATGGAATATTTGCAAATCGAAAAGCTAACAGAAGATAAGTCAGTAGAGCACCAGATTCAGAAGAGGGCTTTGTCGTATGCCCTGATCGACAATGTTCTGTACAGGAGATCCTTCGACCAGATGTGGCTGAGATGTCTGAGCAGAGAAGCGTAGCACGTAAAATTGTCAAAGAAGTACATGCTCGGATTGTGTGGTGCTCACCAGTCAGGACCGAAAATGAAGATGAAAATCAAAAGACTCGGATACTACTGGCCAGCAATGATGACATATTGCATGGACGTAGCTAAGAGATGCCATCAGTGTCAGGTGCATGGAGTGGTCTTGCACCAACCTTCGAATGTTCTACACCCAACGATTGCCTCGTGGCGATTCGAGTGCTGAGGTACGGACATAGTCGGTCCGATAGACCCTCCTTCCTCAAAAGGACACAGGTTTATACTCGCCACTACAGACTACTTTTCCAAGTGGGCAGAAGCAGTTCCACTACAGGGAGTCAAAGCACAGCAAGTTTTACAGTTCTTCAAGAATCAAATCGTCTACCTTTTTGGTGTACTGCTCAGAATTATCTCTGAAAATGGGTCCGCTTTCAAGAGCACAAAAATCAACAACTTCGTTAGAAGACACAGGATAGATTGGAGATACTCGACGATCTACTACCCTAAAGCAAATGGCTTGGCAGAAGGCTTCAATAAAACACTTGTTCAAATTCTGAAGAAGTCACTCGATGACAATAAAAGAGGATGGCACAAGAAGCTGTTAAAAGTCTTGTGCGCGTACAGGACGACAGTCAGAACGCCGACATAGTCTACGCCGTACGCTCTTGTGTATGGATCAGAGGCAGTTCTTCCGCTAGAAGTTCAGTTACCGTCACTCCGGGTTGCTGTTGCCAATCAAATTACAACAGAAGAAAATGCCAAGTTACGACTTGCAGAATTGGAAAGCCTTGAAGGAAAAAGATTGCTCACACAGCAGAACTTGGAACTCTACCAAGAGAAGATGATTCAAGCCCACGATAAATTGGTCCGCCCGAGGTCATTCAAAGTTGGTGACCTCGTGCTCGTTCTTAGAAGGCTTATACTTGCACACCGTAAAATAGGTAGAAAATACGAACCGACCTGGGAAGGACCATTCGTGATGGAGAAGGTCTACACAGGAGGATCTTACCAATTGGTGGATTCTCAAGGGGATAGACCCATGTTAGCCATCAATGGATGATATTTAAAGAAATATTACGCGACATGAAAAGACTAAAAAAATGATATTCGTTCCAATATAGCTGTAGGGCTAGTGTCTGTGACTGGGTCCAAAATTTTGTAATAAAAAAAAAACTGCATAAAATAAAAGAAATGCCCTTCCCACAAAATGAAAACATGTTTGCTAAATTCTAAATCTAAATTTTTTAAAAACATATTACATAAAATAATGTCATCAAGTTAATTGATAAAATTTGGTTAAAGTAAATGATAATTTGCTTTTGTTCATGCACAACACCACTCGCTGACATTTCCCCTTGTTTACTTGTGTAGGAAGTGTCGAGTTTCGAGTCAGTGTTTGCTCTTTGATACGACTCCGACCTCGCATCTAGAAACGTATACTAAAGCGAACGTAGAAAATGAAGCCAATGAAGACATTCAGTCTCAGGGAGGTAGGACAAACCTCAAGACATGGGGGCACTGGAGGTTCGATTGACTCACAGCTCATTACTGAGAGACGTACGCATGTCCCATCCATGATCACCACTCTACAAGGTGATCTGGTTGCCGCTTCAGCCGGCAGAATTCCGGACGCTCCGTTAGCAAGTACAAGCAGAATAAATAGAAATATCCACAAGCGTCGCCTCTTGGAAATGATGGAGAGAAGACGGGCTAGGGAGTCAGCAGTTGGGCTACCGCCTGTGCCAAAAGAATTTCATTAGCTAGAAATGAAAGTGACTGAGGACAGTTCTCCACGCACGGATACTGAGCTAGAAACCATCGAGGAGCCCGTTCTGACATGGGATCCAATGAAGGAAGTTTTTGCCGGATGCTCAATTTACAACTCTAGCTTGCCCAGGCTGGCTTCAGATATAGGGGCATTTTCAGAATGCCCAGAATGCCATGTTCTACAGCTTGTGGAATACGACACCTTCGAGGCATATACAACCACCTCGATGCTACTTCAGATTAGGGAATTTCCTAGTGTGGAGCCATACGTACCAGATTATGTTTTTTCGCCGCCATAAGGAGTCCCGTACTACATCATGGAAAAGATACGAAGAGTCAGAAAGCAGGAATTTGAGCATTACTAGGATGTTCAAGGAAAATGGGTCAACATCCTTGAAGGACTCGAGCTCTATACTGATGTGTTCTCAAAAGAAGATGAAAAAGATATTCTGGATTGCGTCAAAAATCTCAAGACCATGGGAAAAGCAGGCCTCTTGAAGCCTAGAGCGTATACGAATCCATCTAAGTGGAAGAGAGGAAAAGGCAGGGTCACTATTCAGTGCAGTTGCTGCTACAACTTTGCCAGAGATCGACAGGGAAACCCCCTGAGGATTTTACAGCATGATGAGGTGGATCAGATGCCACAACAAATCAAGGGAATGATTAGGAGGATGGTCAAGTGGCACAATACTACCTGCAAACTATATCACAAACAGCTGCATTATAAATATTTATAAGGATTTGGACTACATCCCTCCTCATATTGACCACCACGACTTTGTGAGGCCCTTATGCACGGTCTCCTTTGTGAGTGAATGCATTATGCTGTTCGGACATGAAGTTCAGATAGTTGGACCGGGTGAATTCCGAGGTTCTATTGAGATTCCCTTGCCAGTCGGATCAGTGTTGGTCTTAAAAAGAAATGGAGCGGATTTGGAAAAACACTACATCCCCGGAGTTGCAGGAAAAAGGGTGTCAGTCACCTTCAGGAGAATGGTTGAAGACAAAGCGCCGTTCCACTATGAACCGGATCCGAAGCTGGAGAACATTCGTCCTTTGCCACTGTAATGGTGGTATCTCCAGGTGTTCGCAAGGGGACTTTTGTTCTGGAGCGTAACCTTGGAAGGTTGGCCAGTCCCCTGCAGCAGCATCAGAGGCAGAATGCTACTACAGCTTACAGCAGAGCGCAGCAGTTATTGTCACTACTTCCGCAGCGCAGATGACATGATACACCTGTTTTGTTCGGCTTTGTACACGTGATCGGCTTTGTTCGACCTTGTACATATGATCAGCTTTAGATGCTTGTTAGTGTCGATCAGCTTGTATTTCTTTTCAGATGAATCAATGAAGATTTTCTAACTTTTTAGAAATGTTTCTTTCAATGCGACGGTCGAAAGCCGTTGAAACACCCATTGGTTCCAAAAAAAAATGATGATACAAAACAAAAGGATAAAAAAAAAGAAAATTAAAAATGAAATTAACCAAAAAGAAAAGTAAATTGAAAATGAAATGGAAAGTCAAAACAAAATCAAATGAAGTTAAAAGAAAATGAAAAGAAATGAAACAAAGTCAAAAGTAAACAAAGTGAAACAACCCAAGAAAACAAAAATTCCCTAAATTTCCATCTTCCTTCCGAGATATTTTTCCGCCTTCCATGATATTCTGGGATCGGAGCTTAGTCGTCCGATTTCCCAAAAATTCCCTAAATTTTCATCTCCCTTCCGAGATATTTTTCAGCCTTTCAAGATATTCTGGGGTCGGAGCTTAGTCATCTGATTTCCCAAAAATTTTTTAAATTTCCATCTTCCTTCCGAGATATTTTTCTGCCTTCCATGATATTCTAGGGTCGGAGCTTAGTCATCCGATTTCCCAAAAAATTCCCTAAATTTCCATCTTCCTTCTGAGATATTTTTCCACCTTCCATGATATTCTGGGGTCGGAGCTTAGTCGTCCGATTTCCCAAAAATTTCCAAAATTTCCATCTCCCTTTCGAGATATTTTTTCACCTTCCATGATATTCTGGGGTCGGAGCTTAGTCGTTCGATTTCCCAAAAATTCCCTAAATTTCCATCTCCCTTCAGAGATATTTTTTTGCCTTCCATGATATTTTGGGGTCGGAGCTTAGTCGTCCGATTTCCCAAAAATTCCTTAAATTTCCATCTCCCATTCGAGATATTTTCTGCCTTCCATGATATTCCGGGGTCGGAGCTTAGTCGTCCGATTTCCCAAAAAAATCCCTAAATTTCCATCTTCCTTCCGAGATATTTTTTCGCCTTCCATGATATTCTGGGATCGGAGCTTAGTAGTTCGATTTCCCAAAAATTCCCTAAATTTCCATCTCCCTTCTGAGATATTTTTCCGCCTTCCATGATATTCTCGGGTCGGAGCTTAGTCGTCCGATTTCCCAAAAATTCCCTAAATTTCCATCTCCCTTCTGAGATATTTTTCCGGCTTCCATGATATTCTGGGGTCGAAGCTTAGTCGTCCGATTTCCTAAAAATTCCCTAAATTTCCTTCTCCCTTTCGAGATATTTTTCCGCCTTCCATGAAATTTTGGGTCGGAGCTTAGTCGTTTGATTTCCCAAAAATTCCCTAAATTTCCATCTTCCATCCGAGATATTTTTGTGCCTTCCATGAAATTCTGGGGTCAGAGCTCAGTCGTCTAATTTCCCAAAAAAGAAAATTTTCCTTGAATTTTTGAGGCTGGTATAGAAAATCCAGTTCTCTCCCTCTGAGGTAAGTACCTAAAGTCTGATTCTCATCTTGTTGAGGTTGGTACCTAAATCCCAACTTCCATTCCCGAGGCTGGTACCAAAATTTCAGTACTCATCTTTCCGAGTTAGTACCTAAATTTTGATTCTCCTCCTCCGAGCGGTACTGAAATTTCGATTTCGCTTAAAATTTCAAATTACCTTAAATTCAAATCCTAAAATTAAATTCAAAAAACAAAATTCCAAACTTCAAATTCAAAACAAAATTTTAAACTAAAATTCAAGCGGAAACTTGGAATCAAATTCGTCGTTCCCCTCTTCAAATCAAATCGGTTCAGATTTCTTCAGAGTTTGGGAGCTTGAAATTCACAGCTCCAGTTGAAAGGTTATCCATCCTTCTTTCCCCAGCGAGAGTCCCTGGATTTGAAGTTCTTCAACCAAATAATCCCCAGCGAAAACTCACTTGCTAAACTCTTCTTTCTATCTTGTTTTTTCACTCAGACAGTTGTGTTGGTCTTGTTTATCTAGTCGGTCAACACCAATACGTGCAGTGTGGTTGCCCAGCACACCACACCTATTGGGGGTCCATTTGTTGACCTCACTTTTAGTTGAGGTCTAGTATCTCTTTAGAATAGCCTAGGGTCTAGCCATAAGACTCTCCTGGTGACTTTCTTAGAGGACTAGTCATGGAACCCCCCATAGAAATTCAAAACTCTTTTTGCTTCACTAGGGGTTTTCATATGCTTAAGGCATAACCTCCACCTTTTGGTAGGAAAAAGGCAAGCATAAGGAATCCTAAGGGAAGTCTTTTATAGGTGGTTAGACCTTAGGATTTGCCCTGAGGGAGGTCTGGACTTCACCACTCACATGCACACATTCCCCTAAACCTTTGGAAAATCATGTAGATGGTTCTTCTTAACTCTTGGCATCAGGCTAGGGTTTGACTAGTACAAATACATAGAGGACCAAATGTGAGTGACCCTTGGTCCATAACTCAATTTAAACCATCTCATGACATTCATCTCAAACCAAGCTTCAATTTTCTAAAATTTCAAAAATTTGGCCCCTGACCTCCCAAAATGCCCTAAATTACCCAAAATTCTTTAAATTCTCCCGAATTCCCCAAAAATCATTCAAAGATATTCCTTACCACTCAAATTGACCATCCATGAACAAAAATTCCAAAATTTCTAAAAATACCCCCCAATACCCTCAAAATACCCAAAATACCCAAAATACCCTTTTTGCCCAAAAATCCAAAAATTCCAAATAATTTTCAAAAAATTTCAAAAAATCCTAAAAAATCCCAATTTCATTTTGTTCAACTACACCATAAGCCAATTTTGTCAATTTAACCCAATGTAAATAAAAAAACCCCAATTTGGCCTATGTAGCCCAAAAGTGCCCAAATTAAACCTAATCTTGACCCAATTGACCAAAATCTTGCCCAATTTCAATTCCAAACTTCAATTCGACATCCTTAATATCAATCTAAACAAAATTCAAGCCCAATGTGATCCACATTTGAATCCAATTCCACTTGAAATCCAAAATCCCCAATGTTGCCTAAATAATCCAAAATACCCTAAAAAAACCCAATATCAATCAATTCCTCCAAAATTTCAATCCCAAACTCTTTATAACACCTCCACAAACTGAATTGAATCATCAATTGTTCACAATTTGAGCTCAAGTCTTACCCAAATCCATTTTGGACCAAAACCCCCAATTTTGACCCAAATTGAACACATGTGCTAAATCCACAAAATTGACCCTCCAAAATTTGTCAAAACCATTTCATATCTTCATGAATAGTCTTCGAGAAAATTATATATACACTATTTTTGAAGACCTCTGGACCCCATTCCCACTCAAACTCAAGATAACTTGACCCAAATTTAATATGGTCAAAAATAATCAAAAATTCTATCCATACCAAAATTGAACTTCCAAATGAGCTCAAAACCACTTTGTATCTTCATGAAAGATCTTCATTACAATCATATGGACAATATTGATCAAGGCACTTGGGCTTCATTCGATCTCTAACCCAAGTTAACCCAACCCAAACCCAAATGAACATAATTGAATTAATCATTAAAATCAAACAAAATTAAACCAAAATTAACCAAATTAAACCTCATGACATGCCCTAAAATAAATAAATAAATAAATATATATATATATATATATAATATTAAAAAAAATGAAATAAATAAAATAAGTTTTTTTTTTTAAAAAAAATATCTCTCTTCCCTCACCTCTCCCTCATCTCTCCCTCACTCCTCCTTTGACTCCTAGCCGTGAGCCTACCCCATTAAAAACCACACACCACCTTATTTTTACTCTCTTACACACTCACTTCACTCACTTCACCATAACTCCTCATTCCCCCCCAAATCCCTCTCCTAGCCATGAGCCTCCCTCCTCTCTTTCTTCTTCTTCCAAGCAAGCCACACCCTACCCAAATCCTCCTAGCCGTGAGCTCCATCAAGGGCTTCTTCAAGTTCTTCCATCACCTCCTCCAAGCTAAGGTAAGTTTCTTCCCCCTCCCTTTTATTTTGTGAATACTTTAGCATCAAAAAAATTCTTTTCCATCTTCATGCTTAGCTCTAAAAATTTTTCATGCAAGCTATAAATTTTTTTTTCTTTTTGGTGCACAAATTTCTTTCATGTACATGTTCAAATCTTTATATGCTTAGCCTTAGGAAATCTTGCATGCAAATTATTTAGTTTTTTTTCACAAGTTTCTTTTCATGTAATTTATTTAAAAATTTTTCTTGCTTAGTTTTAGGATATCTTTTATGCAAATTATATGTGTTTAGTTTTTTTTAGATCCTTACTAATTTTAAATATTTACAAATCTACCACCTAATTTTTTTTTACTAACTTGAAAATGAATTTTAAAATCTAGAAAGAAATAATACAACATAAAAAGAAAAAGAAATAATAATAAAAACAAAAGAAAATGAAAGGAAAATCTAAAATAATATAAAACATTGTAAATAAAATAATAAATAACAAATGGTGATATAATAATATAATAATATAATAATTGTAAATATAAATAAACTAAATAATAAATTTACTAAATTTTAAATAAAACAACTATACTAAATTTAAAATAACTATATTAAAATTAACTATTAAAATAACTATACTAAATGTGAATAAAATTTAACCATACGAAATTTAGAAAAAATAATAAAATAACTTTACTAAATTTTAAATAAACTAACTATACTAAATTTTAAATACCTAAAAACATTAAACTTAAAATATAACTATACTAAATAAATGAATCATAATATGTACATGTAAATTAATAATAATTTATAAATAATAAAAATAAGAAAAAAAAAAGAAGAAAAAGGGAAAACCAAAAAAATAAGAAAGAAAAAATAATAATAATAATTAAAAATAGTTGTAAATTCGAGATAAATAATAAAAATAAGCAAATAAAAAAATCATGCCTCTTTAAAATAATGTAAATGTAAATATATGTGTAAATAATAAATTTAATAGATTATAACTTAGTAAAAACAATAACAACTTCAAAATAAATAAAAGAATAATAGAGGAGAGAGAAAGTTTAAAAGCTTTATAATTAAATAAATAATAATATAAACGATAAATAAATGATATAAATAATAAAATTAAATATACATCTAAATAATAACAATAATAAATTGCAAGAAAAATAACTTATAATTTAAATATATTAAATGATAAGAATATAAGAATAATAAAATAAATAACACACACACACACACAGACACGATATATATATATATATATATATACATAAATTAAAAATAATGTAAATAATATAAAAGAATAATAAATTAAATTGAAATTAAATAGTTAAAATTAAATAAAACTAAAAAAAATAAATAATAATTAAATTAAACAAATTAAATTATATAATAATTAATTAAATAATCCAAAAAACAATTATATAAATAAATATTAAATTATATTAAATAAATTAAATTATATTAAAACTAAATAATAATGTAAATAAATAATAAATTAAATTAAAATTAAATAAATTAAAGTTACATAAAACTGAAAAATAAAAAAAACTAAATAAATAAATTAAATTAAATTAAATAATAATATAAATAAATGATAAATTAAAATAAAAATAAATTAAATTAAATTTATCTAAATTAAATTAAATTCATTATATTAAATTAAATAATAATAAATAATAATTTAAAATTAAATAATTATAAATAAAATAAATGAAAGAAAACTGAAAAATTAAATTAAATTAAATTAAATAATAATGTAAATAAATAATAAATTAAATTAAATAAATCAAGCTAAATTAAAATTAAATAATAATGTAAATAAGATAAATTAAATTAAATTAAATAAGTTAAATAAAATAAATTAAATTAAATTAGATTAAGCAATAATGTAAATAAATAATAATTTATACTAAATTAAATTAATTAAATTAAATAATAATATTTAAATGAAAACCAAAAATAATAATTAAAATAAATAAATATTAAGTAATTATAAATTAAAGTAAAATTAAGTTAAATTAATAACAATTAGTTAAATAAATAAATGATAATAAAGTAAATAAATCACAATGAATTAAATAAGATAATAAATTAAATAATTAATAAAGATAATAATATTTTTTATTACAAATAAAAGATAATAATTTTAAATAACACTTAATAAAAATAACAAAACACATAAATAATAAAGAACGATAATAACATAAAATGATAACACATAACAAAATAAACAATAATAAAATAATAAATAACAATAAAAACATATAAATAACATAACAATTACACACATACAATCACAACAATCACAACATACAACAACAATCCCGACCACAATACAATACCAACACGATAACAATTAAACCTAGGATAGGCCTCCTGAGGCATGGTTTATTTTTCCCTTTATAAAAACCCCTAGGAAATCACAACTTGGTGTTGAAAACATAATAAGAATACCCTTATGCTTAGTGAATGCGTGGAGTAACCCAAATTTTACCTGATGTCCACATAATCTTCCTAATTCAATTCCAAACTCAAAGTTCCTAGCTCTAAAAACAAACCAAAACCAAAACCAAAACCACAATCAAACCAAAATCAAACTAAACCCAAACCAAAACAAAAAAAAAAAAACAAATCCAAACATAAACCAAATCCAAACACAAAATCATTCAAATCTTCCCCAAATAAAATCACAAACTCTTCACAGCACCCCCATAAGTCCAATTCAAACTACAAATTGTCACCAATCCAAATCTAAACCACACCTAAACCCATCTGTCCCAACCTACCCCGAACACCTGTGTTCATTAAACATAAGGGTATAGGTAGGATGAGTTGTTAAGAAACATAATAAGTCTAAATGAACCCGAGACTTTTCACCAGGCTGTGAGAGGGAAGCATGGACCTGCATCCTTCTCTGACCTTTTGGATACATCAGAGGTCTATTAAATTTAATATGTCTGCTTAACGAAACCATCCTCAATTAAATTAACAAAGTTCATTTAAACACAAAATAGAAATTCACATAGACATCATAGGACTTGGTAGACAACCAGGATCTTAACATAGACATCATAGGATTGAGTAGTTACTGCTTGTTAGCCCTACTTCTTCTTGTTTTCTGGCATACTTTAATTTTTGTAAAATTATAAACACATACATGCAATACAATACTAAAGTTTCAGCTGGGAATGACGAGAAGACCCTACCAGGTAAATTTTTATTTTAATGCAATTTACTTACCTATACTGTACTTTACTTCTCTTGCATGTTAAACAACAATGTCACCCTGCATGAAAACTGAAACCTTTAGGATAGCCACAAAACTGAAACCCAAAATTAAATTAAAAGTCAAATAAGATAAAATTCACCGCCACAACATTCAAAAGATAAAACAACTTAAAATTTAATCACAAACAGAATAACAAAACTACAACTACAACCAAATTAAAACGTCTCGTTGGATGATCGGGAATACCTCGGATGACGTAACCCATGTGCTGATAACGGGATTTCCCACGGTCTAAATGAAAGTGTGGAACTCATTCAGTTGAGTTTAGTAAATTCTTCTGGACTAAGTGAATCCGATAAAAATAACGGTGCCAGGATGACGGAACCGTGGGATCTTAATCGATTCTGTTTAATCAACTTTAACATTTGTTTTAATTAAAACACTAAGAAACTTGGATTCTAAGACTTTTCTAAACCAAAAAACTTCTCTCACCTCCTGATTTCACCTTCTAAAATTGAGACTCTACAACGACAAATGAGCTTGGAGCATAGTGGGCAGCACGACCATCTTCTTCAGCAAAACTTGAGTCTACCTCAGCTAAACCATTCTTAGCATTAAGTAAATAGTTATAGGACTTTGAGGTATTTGCCCGATGTAATGTAAACCCTCATCTTATCTTTTAGGCTTTTGCACCCGGTGCATTATAAGCTCTAACTCGTCTAAGTTTCCAAGGTTGTCATCCCGATATGACATAAACCCTCACATCTTCCAGGCTATTCATATGATCGACATCAAATGAATGTAAGCACTAAATAATAAAATTAGCAGGATGAAAAATAAATTAAATCTTTTAGTAAATTGAGCAAAATAATAGGATAACTTGGGAAAACAACGAGATTCTACTCGAATCTGTGTTCTTCCCCTACTCTTCTCTTCCTTTGGACTCTGATAAAATGAAATGTTCTGAAATTTGAATCATTCACCTATTGAATTCCGTTAATCACATTTCGTTGAAAGAAATCCTTACCTTTGGAAGTCGTGAATATAATTATTTCCTGATCTTTATCAAGATTTTTCTTAGGAGACTTCGGTTGTCTAAGATGTAATTAACTATAGGGGCTTGCCCTTATAGGAAACCTAAAAGACCCCAGATTAATATAAAACCCATTTAATCCTCTTATATTAAATGGGGAAAATTGTCGGCAAACATACGGGTTTCGCAGACCAAACGGATGTCATACTTTTCTTTTGTTCATTTAGTTGAGCCTCATCCTCTAGTTTTGTGTTCATCCTTCGAGATATATACAAAGCTCGATGTATAGTGCTCTTTCATTCAAACTTTAAAAAATATGAGATTAGTTTGGCTCCATATTTTTCTAAACTAAATTATAATTAAATTAAAATTGTCCTTCCTAAGCGGGGGATGGGACTTCGATTCTAGCGACTGACAGCTTCTAATGGGCAACCCCAACTAAAAGATATATTTAAAACTTTTTATACGGCCACATCCATCCTTTCCTTCTCAAAAGCCGTATGAAACTAGCCTCAAGATGTCCGGAATGATCAAAGTGCTCTTTCATTCTCCAGTCAATCTGATCAAATAAATCAGAGATATTGTTATTGAATTCATCATGTTTTGTACCTCTTTCTCCAATCCTTTGAGTTTCCGCAAGATCATATTAGTTTTATCAGTAAAGGGCCTGATTGAAAGTTTATTTTGAGAAGCTTGATCGCAATAATGGCTGTCTCATTATCGTTATCCAACGTAGGAAACATATCAGTTGGGTCTAAAGGTTTCAAAGGAAAAAGTACATTTTCCTAGGCTTCATAAGAAACTTGGTACTGACTACATAATGCAAAAATTGTTGAAGGATGTCCAAGCCCATGAATCGATCCATGCACAATGAGGCCTAAGGTAAACTTCACAATAATAGATCCAACATCGATGGGTAATCCCGCTTGAATACAGTAATTTAAAATCGCACACTCCTTAGAAACATTATTTACCCTCATAGTGGGTAATTATTTTGAAGAAATAAAGAAGTGCCAGTGTTTAGAGACGTGGTTTAGAAGTGATACAGAAAAGCTAACGTACCCATCTTCTCGTATTTCCCAATCTTCTGATTCATCAGTCAAAGATCGATATATCTCATTCATATTATATCTTGTAGGAACGAAATTGGAATAGTGGAAAACAGGTGTATTCTCAATTGAATATAACTCATTAATTCTTGAAGGAGTGAAAGTTACCCATCTGCTTCGCACATATACGCTTCCATTGTTGATTTCATGAAGATTGGAGTAGAATTCTTTGACTACGGGGATGACTATTGTAGAAGTTGTATAGCATAATACCCCCAAGGTCGTCGCACGATCATTTTCTCGATAGGTGTTGTCGAATTCTCCACTCCTCTATTGACGAATCCTCTTCCTTTCATCAATCTCTTCTTCATTATAACTTTGTTGAATATCTGCTGGGCCTCATAACTGACTAACTTTCTTCGATTGAACACTTCAAATTTAATGATTTTAAGTGGATTGGATGCCATAATACTATGTTTTTGTGGGGTTTCAATTCGTTTCTAGGAAGTAAAAGGTAAAGAATTTGAATTCTAGGCATTTTTTAAAGAGTTAAAACACTTAGAATTGTCAAAAACAGCAAAAATAACTCCTTGAACCGCTCTTTCAACTATCTCACCGTCGACAGCAACGATCTCACCATCGGTGGGATAGTTATTAATATAAACTGAATTAGGCGCACAGATCACTCCGTCGGCGGGGTCGATCTCGCCGTCGGTGGGCTAAGGCATAATTTCCCAGTTTCTCTCTGGTCCGAATATTTTCCAATTTCTTCTATTTATCCAATATTGTGATGATTATAAAGATAAATATGAGTAGTAGAATTTATTTTATACCATAATTAATAATAAATCAAGTAAAATATATTATAATTAAAGACTAATATGGGTTGCCTCCTATAAAGCGCTTGGTTTAATGTCGTCAGCCCGACCTATTCAGGTTAATAATCAGGTTGACTGAGCATTAAAACCTCTTTAAAATTTGGTCTTCTTCCTTCAAAATATGGTTTTAATCTGTGTTCATTTACTTTAAATTTGTGTTCAGTCTTTGGATCTTCAATTTCTATAGTTTCGTATGTAAGTATTTGAGTTATAGTGAAAGGTCCTAACCATTGAGATTTCAATTTACCAGGAAATAATTTCAATATTGTATTATAAAGCAAAACTTCTTGTCCTGGTTCAAAATTTTTTTGGTTAATCTTCCGATCATGCCCTAATTTCATTTTCTCTTTATAAATACTATCGCTATTATAGAATTTTTTTCTTAATTCTTCTAATTCATTCATCTGTAATAATCTCTTCTCATCAGCTTCTTTTAAATTATAATTAAATTCTTTAATCACCCAGTACGCTTTGTGTTATAATTCTACTGGTAAGTGACAAGTCTTTCCATAAATAAGTCTGTAAGGAGTCATTCCAATCAGAATTTTATAAGCAGTTCTGTATGCCCATAATTCAGTGTTTAGTCTTGTAGACCAATCTAATCTATTAGGGTTTACAATTTTTTCTAATTTTTGTTTAATTTCTCAATTAGAAACTTCAGCTAGTTCACTGGTTTGTGGAAGATAAGCAGTTGATATTTTATGAATAATGTTAATTTTTTCTTCTAATTTTTGAAGATATTTATTCCTAAAATGAGATCCTTCGTCAGTGATAATCACTCTAGGCATTCCACATCTTGAGAAAATATTTTTCATTAAAAATTTTGAAACACTCTTAGCATCACAACGAGGTAAGGCTTGTGCTTCAATCCATTTAGAAACATAATCAACAACAAGTAATATATATGAGTTTACAAATGAAGTAATAAATGGTCTCATGAAATCTAATCCCCAAACATCAAAAATTTTAACTTCTAATATAAAATTCAGAGACATTTCATTTCTTCTAGATATATTACCTACTCGTTGGCATTTATCACAAGTTTTAATATATATATAGACATCTTTAAATAGAGTAGGCCAATAAAATCCAGATTGTAAAATTTTATAAACAGTTTTATCCGTTCCAAAATGTCCTCCAAATTCAGAATCGTAACATTTTTGAATAATCTGATCAGTTTCTTCACAAGGCACACATCTTCTAATAATTAAATCCTTAGATTGCTTATAAAAATATGGTTAATCCCAAAAATATGTTTTAGCATGATGAATGAATTTTTTCTGTTGTTGCAGAGTTAGCATGGGTGGTAAAATATCACTTACAATATAATTAACTATATCAGCATACCATGGTATTTTTCACTCATTTATATTATAAAGTTGTTCGTCAGGAAAATTGTCTGTAATTTCATTGTCAGTGTCAGATAATTCACAATATTCTAGTCTTGATAAATGATCCGCAATTTGATTATCAGTTCCCTTTCTATTAATTATTTCAAAATCAAATTCTTGCATCAATGATATCCATCTGATTAATCTTGGTTAGGTATCCTTCTTTTGAATTAAATATTTAATAGCAGAATGATCAGTATGCACAATACATTTAATTCCAATTAAATAAGATCTAAATTTATAAAAAGCATATACAATTGTTAATAACTCTTTTTCTGTAACTGTATAGTTGATTTCAGCATTATTAAGAGTTTTACTAGCATAGTATATAACTTTAAAAACTTTATTATACTTTTGTCCAAAAACAGCTCCTATAGCATAATCACTAGCATCACACATAAGTTCAAATGGTTTCTCCCAATCAGGTGAAACTATTATAGGAGCTGTGATTAATTTATCTTTTAATATTTCAAAAACATTTAAGCATTCTGTAGTGAATTCAAATTTCTTGTCCATTTCTAAAAGTTGGCATAGAGGTTTAGTAATTTTTGAAAAATCTTTTATATAACATCTGTAAAATCTGGCATGTCCAAGAAAACTTCTTACCCCTCTCACTGTAGTAGGAGGTGATAATTTAGCTATAACTTGAATTTTTGCAGGGTCTACTTCCATACCATTTTCCGAAATTTTATGCCCTAATACAATTCCTCCTTCAACCATAAATTGACATTTCTCTCAATTTAGAACTAAGTTAATTTTTTCACATACTTCTAAGACTTTTTCAAAATGATCCAAGCATGTGTCAAATGATGTTCTAAATACAGAGAAATCATCCATAAATACTTCTATTCCATTGTTGACCTCATTTTTGATGAGGTCTTCTCTTCTTCTATTTAGTACTTAGGATCTAGCCTTAGGCTTTTCCTTTGACTATCTTAGAGGATTAAAATTGAGACCCACTACTTAGAAATTCGAACCACTTCTTAACTCCCTGCAAACTTCATAATACTTGATTGTAGACCCCTAATCACCTAGAGGGTTGAAATCAAATGTGGAAGTTTAAAAGATGATTTCCTATAGGACTCTTTGGCCTTAGGACTGCCCTGGGTGGCCTGGTCTGGTGAAGGGCTGACCTACACACACACTACACCTATACACTACACTTTCACAAACATCCTAAAAACACACCCATACCTAACTTGACCTCCTGACTCATAAAGGTGATTCACATGGATGGTCCTTAACCCCTAAGCCCTCAGCAAGAGGTTATGAACAACATAGTGGATACCTCAAATGAGTCCCTTCATGGCTCATGTGGGCTTAATATGGCTTCATGGCTCAACCAAAATGATTTCATTCCACTTACAATTACTCAATCTTCTTTTTTCCAAATTTTCAATTTTTGACCCCCGGGACCCTACACCCGCCTAACCTAACCAAAACCCTTAAAATTTTCCAAAAATCTCCAAATCACTCAAAATTCCTCAAGACCAATCCCAAACATTCACACATCACTCAAATTGACCATCCATAGACAAAAATACCAAAAATTCCAAAAATACCTCCCAATACCCTCCAAATACCCAAAATACCCCTCTTAACCCAAAAATCCAAAAATTCAGAAAATTCCAAGAAAATTCCAAAAAATTCAAAATATTCCCAATTTCATTTTGTTCAACCACACCATGGGCCAATTTTGTCAATTTGCCCTACTTTTGTCAAAACCCCCAATTTGATCCATTTTAACCCAAAGTGAACCCACTGTCAAACCAAACCTATCCAATTGACCCAAATTCTGGTCCAATTCAATTCTAAAAATCAATTCAACCTTCCCAACACCAATCTATACCAAATCCAAGTCCAATTTGATTGACATTTGAACCCAATTTCATTTTGGACCTCAAAGCCCAATTTGGACCCATGACCCAAACTTAGCCCAAACTAACCCAATTCAACCCCAATTAAACCCAAACCTTTTCTAAACCTTCCTTAGCATCCCCAGAAACAAAACACTAACATGATTTGCCCAAAATTTAGACCCAAACCCCACTCAAATTCAACCCAAAGCTAAAAGGCCCAATTTTGACCTAAACCCAAACATAACCCAAATAAACCCAAACCCCAAATTAAAACCCAACCAAAGCCAAAACTTGTTTGAAACACTCCCATAAACATTTCCCAACATTTATTTTACATCAATTTCAACCCTAGCCCAACATTGGCCCAAGTTAGCCCAATTTGACCTATATTGGCCCATTCACCAAAGAAGCCCAAATTCAACCCAATTCAAACCCAAATCACTCCCAACTTGCTTCAAATCACTCATGAAACATCCATGAGCTAAACCCAACATTTGTTTGGCCCAATCCTTCACAAAATTCCCATCCATAAATTTATTTTCAAACCAAAAGCCCACTTTCTTAAACCTTCCTGAAAGCCCACACTTCATGTTAAAGCCCATATGACACATTCTTTTCATCACTCCATTAATTGAAATTATCCCTAGAGCCTAAATCAATAATCAAATCATTCCAAATTAGGCTTTATCCAAATTCCATCAAAAATACCCAATATCCTTAAAAACCATTTTCATGAAACCAAGCCAACTTTTTCCAAAGCCAAGTGGAGCCATGAAGCCACTCTTAAGCCACATGTAAGCCATGTGAGTTGCTCACATGTGACCTTACCACATTTGGCAAAGGGAGGGCCCCTTTCCTAATCCTTCTTAAACCCTTTTTTACCTTAAGCATGTCACACACTAAACCATGCTTAGCCACCTCATCATGGATGGAGACCACACCATTTTCTCTTGGCTGACCCAAGTGATCCTTTTCAGCCCAAAACCAGGCCTTGGGTGGTGAACCTAGCCCAAAATCATGGGTTGACTCATTTGAACCCAAAATAGCCTTCCCCCCATTTTATTTCAATCCAAGCTCTTTACACATGGCATTGGCTAATTGACTACACTAAGCCCCAGCCCTGACCTCCCTGATGACAACAGTGACCTGACCCTGGCCGGCCAGCCACCACAGCCGACGGAAACCACCGAGCCGAGAGCTCACATGTGAGCCCAAACTTGGAATTCTCACCCGCCGAGTCGCCCCATCCCCGAGTGGCCATTGTAGGCTGTTCTTCTCTTGCCAAGAGCAGCTCGATCCCAAGCCCTAACTCCCCCGGGAGGCCCTCCACCCTCTCCTATTTAAACCTCACCTCCTCTCGGCCATGAGAGGTGCTGAACCAGACCTTACTGAAACCCTGCCGAAATTGCTCCAGAACACTCTCCATACTTAGAGCAGTTGATCTCTAGTGACAATTAGCCCTAATCCCCACCAACAGAGCCCAATTTCTCAGCCAAAATTCCACCCAAAACCAGGACAGTTCTCCACAGTGGATCAATCCTCAAATTGATTGGTCCTACACCTTCACCAGACTAAGGGAAGGAGTCCACCAGCAAAAGCCCCTTCTCCAGGCCACCCATGTGTTCCAGACTCCAAGATTTGTGATCGGGCTTGGTCAAAATCATACCTAGGCAATTCACCAGACCAGGAGACTTCATCTGGTGCTTGATGGGACCCAATCGAAGGTGACACAACCCTCAGATTGAAGCCACACTTCTCTGAGCGAAGGTATGAGCTAACTCTTTATCCCGAGCTTCTGGAGATTCTCTATTTCAAATGCCTTAATTTCAATGCATGATCACCATATAGATGTATTCGTCTCTTCAAGACGAATCCATTGAGAAATGAGTGAGTTCTTAGGGTTTTAGTGTGGACGGCTCTCGGGTGAGGACGCTTGGGGACGATGAACGGATGCCGTTCATTCCATACACGCGCGGACGGACGGCAGGATCGCGCCGGATGAGGAGATGGAACGATACAACGGGCAGAGTTGCATGGCGGCATTGAATGGCAGCGCGACACGCGACATTTCGGAGCTGCCGAGGATGGCGTGGCGCCGCGTGGATAAGTAGGAAATTAGGGTATTTTCTTGGTTTATTAAATTCCCTTAACTTTAAAAATGCATAACTTTGTGTAGAAAAATCAGAAAAATAAAATAAAAATACCCTCTTGCTCAGTGAACAGAGGAGAATAATGTGAAAAAGAAATCATTTAATTTCATCAAGTATTTTATTTTTAATGATTTATTTACTCTCTGCATTGTTTTAATTCTCCATGCATATAGGAAATTCACCATGGCATGAGACCATAGGGCTTTTGAAGCCTCCGAATTTGGGAACATTCCCTGAATTTTCCAAAGTCAGAGGCCATCCCTATGAGAAGTTATTGATTTTTCAAATTCATGTTGCTGTTTTGAGCATTTTAAATCCAATAATTAGCATGTTGTGAAATAAATTCTAGAAAAATTTGGTGATGTTTCTTATGACCAGCAGGACCCTAGGAAAAATAGGTTTTGAATTAATTCACTTGGAATAACCCTAATTGGCCTAAACACCCAAAATAGATCCTTAATTAATTAGAGCTAATCATGCATCAAATTGACTTGAAATTAATTCTCCACTGACCTTTAGGATCAGAGGAACCCACCATAAAAATGTGAAGTCAATTGGACTTGGTTAGCCCAACTAAATGGGTTGATTAAGCCATTTAGCCAATTTAAATTTTAAAAATTCATAACTTTCAAAATACTTTTCAAAAATTCACCAAATTGGTTTTGGAGCCTCTCTGATATCAGGGTAATTTAAGGAAAATAAAATTACAATTTTCTAAAAAAGTTAATTTTTTGCATTATTTTAATATTTTAATAAATAAAAAATAATAAAAATCACAAAAATAATAAAATTCACTAAAATGTCACATTTTAAATTCTAATCACTTAGGAACAAACCCCATATTTTTCTTTGGTCTATTTGATGAGATATTAAATTTTAAAGCCCTAAGGTAATTTTAAAACTAAAAAAAAATGTATTTTTTTTAGCATTTCCACTAAAATAATTCTAATAAATCAAAGAAAAATCAGAAAATTATAAAAATTGATTCTCTGATTTCCTTGATATCAGAGAGATTTTTGAAAAATATAAAATTTATTTTTCAAATTTTATTTTATTTTTAAATTAATTAATACTTCAAAACTTAAAATAATTATAATAAAAATAATATAATTCAAAAAATCACCAAAATTGGTCCAACTAGTCCTCTGGTCATTAGGAATGTCCCATAGTTTTCTTAAGGATAGAAACTTTCCCTTGGTCATATTATTAAATTTTCCTTGGAAATCTTTATTTTCCACCAAAAATAATTACATAAATAAATTAAATACAGAAAAATCACATTTTCTCCTCTCATGTCTTTATTGACATATGAGTGAAGTCACATAAAAATTTCAAGTTCATTTAAGCTCAATTTAATGAGTTATGAAATTATTAAGTTTGAAGGGGCAAAATGGTAATTAAAATTTTAACCTTTAATTAAAACTTTAGGCTTAATAAAATTAAAGAGTAAAATATTTGATCTTAATCTGATTTGGATGATTGAAATTTAAGTAATTAGAGAGTAGAAACCTACCAAACAATTTGAATATAATTAAAATAAACTTTAATTAAATAATTGATTAAATTTGGAAGAATAATAAAATTGGAATTATTAAAATAGGGATATTAATAGGAAGAGATTTGTTCTTTAATTTAAGAATCCCTAAATTAATCATCTCAATAATATTTAATTCCTAATTAAAATGATAATCCAAGTTTAAGATTTAAAATGCTAAAAAACTTAATCATTAAATTAAATTGAAGTTAAATTATTTAAATTAAATCCTTTTAAAATTTCAATTAAATCATTTTTAAAACATAAAAAAATAAAATTAAATTAAATACTAAATTAAAATTAAAAGTAAAATTAAATTAAAATTTAAATTAAATTAAATTAAATAAAATTAAATTAAAACATATTAAATTAAATCAAATTAAACTAAATTAATTAAATTAAATTAAATTAAAACATATCAAATTAAATTAAATTAAATTAAATTAAATTAAATTAAATTAAATCAAATTAAATTAAATTAAAGGAAATTAAATCAAATTAAATTAAATTAAGTTAAATTAAATTAAATTAATTCACATCAAATCAAACTAAATTGAATTAAATTAAATTAAATGATAGAATCAAGTTAAAATTAAAATCAAGTTAAATTGAATCAAAATTGAAACTAAACTACATTAAATTAAATTAAAGTTAAATTAAATTGAATTAAAAAAAAATAACATCACCTAAGACATAAAGAAATTCAAAATAAAGCAACTTGAACACTATTCCAAATTTAAACCCGATAACTGAAATTAAATTAAATCACAAACCATTTGAACACCAATTTTCCCTCGAAAGCTTTGGTTATCATAACTCCTAAACAGAACGTTAAATCAAATGTTACCTCACTTATAGGATATTCAAATGTCCTAGTTCACTGAGCAAGATAACAAAACTTGAATTCTCGGACGATTAATTCATGTGTATAATTAAATTCATTTGGACTTAAAACAATTCTAGCAATATTGAAAAGATGTTTAAGATTCTTCTTAAGCACTTCCTCAATATGATAGGATATTTATAAGAACAATTGAACTTAATTGTTCTTTGATGAAGAAAATCGTCCTCAAACCAAAACACAAGAACCTAGACGTCATAGGAAATGACTAGCTATAGGATTAGAAATTTGGTAGAAAACCATAACCCTTCCCTTAGCTTTACCTAGGAACTTGCTTAAATATTCTAAATTGTGTTTAAGTGCAGCTTGGGATGACGGGAAGACCCTCCAGGTACGCTTTTATTTTATTGCAATTTACTTTTCTTGCAATTTACTTTATTGCAAATGCACTTTACTTTTCTTGCATGATAAACAACGATTTGATTTAATTTAATTTAATTTAATTTAAATTTAATTTAATTTAATTTAATTTAATTTAATTTAATTTGAAATTTAATTCAATTTAATTGTTTAATTTAATTTAATTTAATTATTTAATTTAATTTAATTTAAATTTAATTTAATTTAATTTAATTTAATTTAATTGTTTGAAATTTAATTTAATTTAATTATTGTAATTTTAATTGGTAATTTTAATCAATTTAATTTACTTAATTTAATTGTTTAATTTAGTTTTATCTTTAATTTAATTGAAATTTTGAAGAGTTTAATAATTTAATTTTAGTTTAGATTAAGTCTTTTTAATATTTTGAATTTGAATTATCATTTAATTAAAGTTGAATATTAATAATGAGATGATTAATTTGAGGATTTATAGGAGAATTAAAGAATAAATCTCTTCCTAATAAATATCCTTATTTTAATAATTCCAATTTTATTATTCTTCGATTTAATCTATTTAATTAAAGTTTAATCATTTTAAAAATTGTTTAATGAGTTTCTACCCTTTAATTATTTAAATTTCAATCATCGAAACCGAATTAAGATCAAAATATTTTACTTGTTGAAGTTTTTATTAAACCTAAAGTTTTAATTAAGGGTTAAGTTTAATTACCATTTTACCCTTAAGCTTAATAATTTCACCTTTCACTAAAATTGGAACATAAATGAATTTGAGAATTTTATGTGACTTCACTCATATGTCGATAAAGACATGAGAGGAGAAAATGCGATTTTTGTATTTAATTTATTTATATAATTATTTTTGGTGAAAAATAGAGATTTTCAGGGAAAATTTGACAACATGACCAAGGAAAGTTCTGTCCTTAAAAAATTAGGGGACATTCCTAATGACCAAGAGAAGCACTTGGACCAATTTTGGTGATTTTTGAATTATATTATTTTTATTATAATTATTTTGAGTTTGGAGTGTTAATTAATTTAAAAATAAATAAATGTTGAAAAATGGATTTTATATTTTCAAAAATCTCTGCGATATCAAGACGAGAGAAAGAAATTTGCCGAATTTCGATTTTTATGATTTATAATTATTTTTAGTGAAAATGCTAGAAAATACATTTTTTAATTTTAAAACTTCATAAAACTTTAAAATTTAATATCTCACTAAATGAACCTAGGAAAAATGTGGGATTTGTTCTAAGTGATTAAAATTCAAAATTTGACATTTTGGTAGAACTTTATTATTTTTTTGTGATTTTATTATTTTTAATTATTAAAAATATTAAAATATTATTAAAAATCAACTTTTTCAGAAAAGTGAAATTTTAATTTTCTTAGATTCCCCTAATATCAGAGGCTCCAAACCAATTTGGTGAATTTTTGAAAAGTATTTTAAAAGTTATGAATTTTTTAAGTTTAAAATGGCTAAGTGGCTTAATTAACTTGATTAGTGGGGCTAACCGTCAAATTGACCTCGAGTACATGAGTGAATTACTCTGATCCTAAAGGTCGATTAGAGAATTGATTTCAAGTCAATTTGATAACTTGGATTGCTTCTAATTAATTAAAGACCTATTTTGGGTGTTTAAGCCAATTAGAGTTGTTCGAGAATCGTTAACTCGAAGTCATTTTTTCTAGAGTTCTACGAGTCGTAAGGAACATCACCCAATTTTTCTAGAATTTATTTCACAACATGTTTAATTTTGGAATTAAATACTCAAAACAGCAACATGCATTTGAAAAATAAATAACTTTTCACGAGATGGCCTCGACCTTGGAAAATTCGGGGAATGTTCCCAAGTTCGGGAAATAACTTTATGGTCTCATGCCGTAGTGAATTGTATACATGCATGGAGAATTAAATGTATGCGAGTAAATAAATTATAAAAATAAAAATACTTGATGAAATTAAATGATTTCTTTTCCACATTATTCTCCTCTGTTCACTGGCTTGAAATTATTTTTATTATTTTTGTGATTTTTAAAAGATATGGATTTTTTAAAGTTTTGATATTTAATAAATACATTAAATGCCTATTTATCTACTTATCCATGCGGCGCCGACGAAACATCGGCGACTCCGAAAAGTGCGTGTCGCGGCGCTGATTGGGCGCCGCCATCGAGAGTCATCGTCCGGGCCCCGCGGTTCACGTAACATTCCACGGTCCGGCGCAATCACCGCGATCGTCGCTCGATACCGCAGCGATCCGCCGGCTCCTGGTCATCGTCTGCGGCAGTGTGCACCGTGACGATCGGCCTTCTAGCCTAATTTCTTACTCGATTCTCAACGGATTTTTCGTGTTCCCATGCTCTATGGATTCGTCTTGAAGAGACGAACATCATACGAGTAAACATGCATTTAAATTGACTCAAAATTAAAATGAGAATCTCTGGAAGCTCGGGGAAGAAGGGAGTCATACCTTTGCTCGGAGAAGTGAAGCTTCGATCCGGGAGATTGTTACACCTTGATTGGATCCTAGTAAGCTCCGGAGGATGAAGTCTCTCGGTACGGTGACTTGTCTAGAGTTGGACTTCGACACGAAGTAGATCACAAGCTTGGAGGGCGGAACAAGTAGTGGCTAGAGATGGGGCTTTCGGTCGAACTTCTCCTCTTGGTCGAGTGAGTGTAGGACCAATCGATTTAGAGTGTGGCTCCTTGTGAAGAAGTGTCTGGTTTTGGGCTAAAGTTTGAGCTCCAGTGGGCTCGTAGAGGAATCGGGGCGGAATTCGGTGGATCGGGTGCTCTATGTGTGGAGAGTGATGCGGGTGATTTTGGCCGAGTTTCCTTAAGGGTTTCGTTCGGCACCTCCTTTAGTAGAGAGGGTGAGGGGTTTAAATAGGCATGGGCGGGAGGCTCTCCGGGGAGTTTAATGGTTGGGGGATCGATCGGCCATGGTGACCACTAGGCATGGGGCAGCTCGGCAAGTGAGAATTTCAATGTTGGCTCACATGTGAGCTCTCGGCCATGGTGTTTTCCGGCGGCCCGGTGGCCGGCCGGCCGGCAATGGTCACCATCTTGGTCGGGTGGGTCGGGCTGGGGTTTAGTGTAGGCAATTGAGGTTTGACATGTGTAAAGGAGTTTGATTTAAATGGAATGGGAGAAGGCTCACTTTGGCTTGGTTTGGGTCAACCCACCATTTTGGGCTTGGTGCACCCTTCCAAGCTCTGATTTTGAGCTGAGGGAATCATTTAGGTCGGCTTAGAAGGAGTGGTGAAGTCTCCATCCATGATGAGGTGGCTAAACATGGTTTAGTGTGTGACATGATTAAGGTAAAAAAGGGTTAAAGGAGGTTTAAGAAAGAACCCCTCTTCTTGCCATAAATGGACTAATGACAAGTCAAAGCCCTCATGGCTTCATGTGGCTTGAGAATGGCTTGTTCATGGCTTCATTTGGCTTGGGAAAAGGTTGATTTGTTTCATGAAAAGGGTTTTAAGAAATTTTTTGGTAATTTGATGGGAATTTGGATGAAGCTTCATTTGGGATAATTCAATGATGATTTTAGGACTTAGGTAATGGATTTAATTAAATGGATGACAAATGGAGATGTCATGTGGGCTTTAGGGTAGATTTGGGCTTTTGAATTTTGAAGGAAATGGGCTTTTAAGAAGGTTTAAGGGAAGTGGGCTTTTAAGTTTAAGGATGTGTTCATGGATGGGAATTTTTGTAGAAGTTTGGGCCAAATAGTTGTTGGTTTTGGTTTAGGGATGTTTCATGAATAATTTGAAATAGATTTAAGGTGGTTTGGGTTTGAATTGGGTTGAATTTGGGTTTATTTGGTAAATGGGCCAATGTAGGTCAAATTAGGCTAACTTGGGCCAATGTTGGGCTAGGGTTGAAATTGATGTAAAATAAATGTTAAGAAATGTTTATGGGAGTGTTTCAAAGAGGTTTTGGCTTTGGTTGGGTTTTAATTTTGAGGTTTGGGCCTATTTGGGTTAGATTTGGGTTTAGGTCGAAATTGGGCTTTTTGATTTTGGGTTGAATTTGAGTGGGCTTGGGTCAAAATCTTGGGCAAATCATGTTAGTGTTTTGTTTATGAGGATGTTAAGGAAGGTTTAGAAAAGATTTGGGGTTAATTGGAGTTGAATTGGGTTAGTTTGGGCTAAGTTTGGGTCATGGGTCCAAATTTGGGCTTTAAGGCCCAAAGTGAAATTGGATCCAAATGTCAATCAAATTGGACTTGGATTTGGTCTAAATTGGTATTGGGAATGTTGAATTGAAGTTTAGAATTGAATTGGACCAAAATTGGGGTCAATTGGGTAGGTTTGGTTTGACATTGGGTCCACTTTGGGTTAAAATGGGTCAATTTGGGGGTTTTGACAAAAGTAGGGTAAATTGACAAAATTGGCCCATGGTGTAGTTGGACAAAATGAAATTGGGAATATTTGGGATTTTCTGGAATTTTTTGGGAATTTTCTGAATTTTTGGATTTTTAGGCCAAGAAGGGTATTTTGGGTATTTGGAGGGTATCGGGGGTATTTTTGGAATCTTTGGTATTTTTTGGTATGGATGATCAATTTGAGTGATTTGGAGATGTTTGGGATTGATTTTGGAAAATTTTGGGTAATTTGGAAATTTTGCAAAAATTTGGGTAATTTCAAGGGTTTTGGGTAGGTTTAGTAGGTGTAGGGCCCCGGGGGTCAAAAATTGAAAATTTGGGAAATTGAAGATTGGGTGGATTTAGGTGGAAAGAAATCATTTTGGTTGAGCCATGAAGCCATTTCAAGCCCATATGAGCCATGAAAGGACTCATTTGAGGCATTCACTTATGTTGTTCCTAACCCTCTTGCATGAGGGCTTAGGGGTTAAGGACCATCCATGTGAATCACCTACATGAGTTAGGAGGTTAAGTTGGGTATGGGTGTGGTTTTAGGAAGTGTGTGGAAATGTAGTGTGTAAGTGTAGTGTATGTCAGCCCCCTCACCAGACCAAGCCACCCAGGGCAGTCCTAAGGCCAAAGAGTCCTATAGGAACTCATCCTTTAAACTTCCACATTTGATTTCAACCCTCTAGGTGATTAGGGGTCTATAGTCAAGTTTGTGGAGTTTGCAGGGAGTTTAGAAGTGGTTTGAATTTCTAAAAGGCGGGTCCCAATTCTAGTCCTCTAAGATAGTCAAAGGAAAAGCCTAAGGCTAGATCCTAAGCACTAAAAAGAAGAAAGGAAGACCTCATCAAAAATGAGGTCAACACTGGTTCCAATCTCGAAGGTTTAAAGAGAATTGGAATCTGGTTCCAATCTCGAAGGTTTAAAGAGAATTGGAAACTGGTTCCAATCTCGAAGGTTTAAAGAGAATTAGAATCTGGTTCTAGTCTCGAAGGTTTAAAGAGAAATGGAAACTGGTTCCAGTCTCGAAGGTTTAAAGAGAAATGGAAACTGGTTCCAATCTCGAATGTTTAAAGATAATTGGAAATTGGTTCCAATCTCGAAGGTTTAAAGAGAATTGGAAACTGGTTCCAATCTCGAAGGTTTAAAGAGAATTGGAAGGTCTAAAGAGAATTGGAATCTGGTTCCAATCTCGAAGGTTTAAAGAGAATTTTAATCTGGTTCCAATCTCGAAGGTTTAAAGAGAAATAGAAACTGGTTCCAATCTCGAAGGTCTAAAGAGAAATGGAAACTGGTTCCAATCTCGATGGTTTAAAGAGAACTGGAATCTGGTTCCAGTCTCGAAGGTTTAAAGAGAATTGGAATATGGTTCTAATCTCGAAGGTTTAAAGGGTTGAAATTTGCTATGGAGATTTGAGTTTAGTGGAAGATTTGGAATGAGACGTGAAAGTGTTTCACGTCCCACTAGGATCGATCAAAGTCTGATTACATGGCGAAGGATATGAATCCATACCATCAGAACCAAATCGAAAGTTTTCGTGGTTCTGAGTTAGCAGACTCAGTTGACCTTCTCAAAAGAGGGAAGGAAATATGGAGAGTCAAAAAGAGATTTGAGAATAGCCGAAGGCCGGGGATTTCAGATTCAGGAATTTGTTTTAGTCGCTTGTTGTAATTTGATTTTTAGCTTGATTTTCAATTTAGAGTTCATGTTTATTTAGAATTCGTGTTTATTTGTAGTTTATTTTGACATTCAGTTTTTTAAAAGAGAGTTTTCATTTAATTTTGTTTTTCCTTGTTCTTTTCTTGAAGTTCTTTTAATTTAATGGCGTTTCCCAGTCAATTTGCACAAAAAGAGGTGAAGGCAAAACATGACTTGGTCACTTTCATTCCAATCTTGTCGAAAATACATAATACAACTTGATCCAAAACATGATGATATTTTATTTGAGAATTTAATATCTCATACAATCCATATAAATCCAAAACGGATTGTGTAAGATTCTTCAAGCTACTTTTAAAAGAAACTTGAAGAATCTTACACAATTCGTTTTGGATTTATATGGATTGTATGAGATATTAAATTCTCAAAGAAAATATCATCATGTTTTGGATCAAGTTGTATTATGTATTTTCGACAAGATTGGAATGAAAGTGACCATGTCATGTTTTGCCTTCACCTCTTTTTGTGCAAATTGACTGGGAAACGCCATTAAATTAAAAGAACTTCAAGAAAAGAACAAGGAAAAACAAAATTAAATGAAAACTCTCTTTTAAAAAACTGAATGTCAAAAGAAACTACAAATAAACACAATCCGTTGTATTATGTAGGACATTTTCTTCTGTAGTGATCTTGTTTGCAACTGCAATTCTGAGAGAAGGAAGCTGAACCTCTAAGAGTAGAACGGCCTCGGACCCGTACACCAAGGCGTAAGGCGTAGACTGGGTAGGAGTTCTGAAAGTCATCATATAGGCCCATAAGGCTTCTAACAACTTCTCGTGCCAATTTCTCTTGTTGTCATCCAAAGTTTTCTTTAGGATTTGGATGAGAGTTTTATTAAAAGCCTCGGCCAAGCCATTCGCTCTTGGGTAGTAGATTGTTGAATAGAGCCAGTCGATCCTGTGTCTTCTAACAAAATTGTTGATCTTCGTACTCTTGAATGTGGACCGGTTATCTGAGATAATTCTGTGCAGTACCCCAAAATGGTAGACGACTTGATTCTTGAAGAATTGTAGCATGTGATGTGCTTTCACTTCTCTGAGAGGTACTGCTTCTGCCCACTTAGAAAAGTAATATGTAGCTGCAAGAATGAAGCGATGTCCTCTTGAAGAAGGCGGTTCTATCGGACCCACTATCTCTGTGCCCCAACACTCAAATGGCCACGACGCGATTGTCAGATGTAGGACATTTGGAGGTTGATGTAGAACCACTCAATGTACTTGGCACTGGTGACAACCTTTGGCAATCTTCATGCAATCGGTCATCATCGAGGGCCAGTAATACCCTAGTCTTTTAATCTTCATTTTCATTTTTGGACCCGACTGATGAGCGCCATAAAGTCCTGAGTGTACTTCTTTTACAATTTCACGAGCCTCGGACCCGCTCAGGCATCTTAGCCACATCTGATTAAAAGATCTTCTGTATAATGTGTTGTTTATTAATGCGTAAGATAGAGTTCTTATCTTGATTTGATGAGCTATAGACTTGTCGTCTGGTAGGTTTCCCGTTTGCAAGTAGTCTATCAATGGTTGTCGCCAATCTTCTGTAACTTCTGTTACTGCTGCAACCAATTCTTTTTCTTTTCCTCCTGATTTGTGTATTGTATCTATGTCGAGCTGAGATAGGACCTGTCGTCCCTGAACTGACATTTCAACTGACTCATCCTGCAAGCAGGCAAATTCCTTTGCAAGGCGGGCTAACGTATTTGCGAGAGCATTTTCTCTTCTGGGAATCTTATAGATTGTTACATTTGGAATTTGCTCCAACAGTCTCATGGCGTACTGAAAGTACTGCTCGAGTCTTGGCTTTAGAATTTTGTACTGTCCGGTGACCTGTTGAATGATCAACTGAGAATCTCCGTAGATATTGATGTCTGTTATCCCCATCTGAATGGTTAATTTCAGTCCGGTTATAAGGGCTTCGTATTCTGCCTCATTGTTTGTACACGGTTCTGTTAGATGGTAGGAATACCTTAACATCCCCCGCTCCGGTGTTATAAAGATTAGTCCGATTCCTGCCTTACCGGGCACTATCGTTTGCAATTCTTTATCTTTCTGTGCTGAGGATGCTCCGTCAAAGTACAATTCCCAACGTTGATCATCGGGGTCTTCTAGGCTCATTATCTGCTCGTCTGGCAAGTCGTCGTTGAGAGGCGATTCTGTCGGTAAAGGGTGTACTGCAAGGAAGTCTGCCAGGACTTGTCCCTTTACAGTACGAAGAGGAACAAAAGTTATATTAAATTGCAATAGTATCGTTGACCACCTGGTAAGTTTGCTGGAAAGCGTCGGTCGGGTCATCAAATTTTGCAACGGATTAAATTTCGAAATAAGGTTGACCTTATGAGAAAGCATGTAGTGCCTGAGCTTCTGTGAGGCGAAGATCAGGGCCAAACAGTGCTTCTCAATAGGAGGATACTTTATTTCTGTCAGAATTAGACGATGACTTAAGTAGTAGAGAGCATTTTCTTTTCCCTCATCATTGACCTGGGCTAGCAGGGCTCTGAGAGAGTCCTCTAACACTGCGGTATAAAGTATCAACGGTCTACCCGAGTCTGGGGCTGCTAAAATAGGAGGTGTCATTAAATACTGTTTAATGTTATCGAAGGCATGTTGACATTTGGAGTCCCAAGTAAACTTGGCATCCTTGCTGACCAAAGCAGAAAAAGGCTGACACCTTCCTGACAAATTTGAGATAAAGCATCGAAGATATGTCAATTTCCCTTGAAAGGACTGTAGTTGTTTCAAGGTTTTGGGAGGCGGCATTTCTAAGATAGCTTTAATCTTTTCCGGATAGATTTCAATTCCACGATGTCGAACAACAAATCCTAAGAATTTCCTAGAGGTGACGCCGAAGGCGCATTTCAAGAGATTCATCTTAAGGTTATATTGTCATAATCGCTTGAAAATAATTCTGAAATCATACAAATGATCTTCTTTTAGTTTGCTTTTGATGACCACATCATCCACGTAGCACTCGACTTGGTTGTGAATGAGATCATAAAAAATCCTTGACATTGCTCTTTGATAATTTGCTCCTGCGTTCTTTAATCCAAACGACATCACTGTGTAGCAGTATACCCCGATCGACGTTCTGAAGGCTGTAAGCTTTTCATCTTCTGGTGCCATCTTTATCTGGTTGTATCCCGAAGATCCATCCATGAATGAGAAGACTTCATGTGTTGAAGCAATGTCGATCATCAATTCTGGAATTGGTAGCGTGAATTCGTCCTTTGAACATGCTTTGTTTAAATCTCTGAAATCTACGCAGATTCTGATCTGACCATTCTTCTTTCTGACTGGTACCACATTGGCTAACCAAGTTGGATATTGTTCCTCATAGACAAATTTAGCGTTTATTAGCTTCTTAATTTCAGCTATAACTTGTTGTTCAATCTCTAGATGCATTCTTCTCGAAGCTTGTCTGACTGGAACGGCAGTGGGATCTACTCCTAACTTGTGAACTGCGACTTCTGGAGCTAATCCTGGAATTTCATCATAACTCCAAGTAAAACAGTCCTTGAATTCCATCAATAGCTTGATTATCTCTTCAGAGTCTTCTTTATTGAGTAAGGAGCTAACAAAGGTCGGCCTAGGCTCTTCGCTAGTACCTAAGTTAACTTCCATTAACTCATCTATTGTAGATTTAATTTCTTCTTCGAATTCTGGCGGAGCATCTCCGATTTGCAGATCTTCAAGATCTTCTGAGGCTTCCAAGCAGTCTTCATTAGGCTCGTAAGTGACAACCAAGCAAAATCCGGTGTCGTCAACTGATTCTACTGTGCCGAATCCGAGACCATGTTTTGAATTGGGAGGCCGACTGGCATTATTCCATAATTTTTTGAAGTGTTGTGATCGACCTTTTGTCCATTGTTTAGGTAAGACATCACGTTGAATTAAATTTTGAACATATGGAGAGTACCACTCAAAAGGTAGTTCCATTAATTCAGATGAAGTAACATCTTCAAATTGTACATCTTTTTCAGTATTGGAAGAAGAAGCACCACGGTAAAACTTGATTGGTTTAATACCACCACCATGCACTTCCTTGACCACCATACCCTCGATCTTATTAGAATGGATCGGGGTCAGGGTCATAGTATGTACATAATGGTTAATCTTCTCGTACATTGATTTGTATTCTTCATTCTTTTCATTTTCGAGAGAAATCTTGAAATGGGGTTTCTTTTAATTTACTGTTGCTGCTTCTTTCTTGATTTCTTCTTCTTCGGAACTGGTCTCCTAATCAACGTCGATGACTGGTTTCTTCTGTCCAACTGTTCTATTGTCTCTTTCATGACCCTGTCCCCGGCCTCGACCTCGGGTGCAAATTCTGGAGAAACCTTCACCATCTCGTCGTAAGGGAGTGGTGAGTAACTGTTGGACTAGAATTTCTGGCTCTTTATTATCTTGCACTTCTTTTTCTTCATTCGGTACGGTATTTCTGTAGAAGAATGCTTTCTTCAGAGGTGTGTAGTAGGCTGCATCTTCATGAATTCCAATCTCGTGTTCGGAGAATGGTTGCAAATCACCTTTGATACATTGTTCTCCTCCTTCGTAATACTTTATGCACTGGTGCAGAGACGACGGTACCATCCGATTTTCATGGATCCATGGCCGACCCAGTAGAGCGTTGAATGATGTCTCAGAATCAATTATATGGAATTTTGCGGTTGTCTTTGCTAAGTCACCGGTTTTCATCAACAGTGTTATTGATCCAAGATCTCTTTCTCCTTTCTGATTGAACCCTCTTAATAACATTTTGTCTGCTTCAAGTTCGCGAGCATCAATTTCTAAATATGCTAACGTTCGAAGGCCCATTATGTTGATTGATGCTCCCGGATCAACCAACACTCTGGAGAGCGTAAACTTTCCAATAGTGACTGAAATGTACAACGGTCGATTGTGATCAGCCGTTCCCAGTAGTAGATCATTGTCAGTGAAGGTAACACCTCGCTGTTCTTTTAATGAGCAAACCTCGTCGTAGGAATTACCGGTCATTTGAGCTAAACAAATTTCTGGATCAAGTAAAGCCTTGATCAGAGTTTCTCTCCTTCGACAGGATCAGAGCGTCGTATATGCTTAGTTTGGCTGGTAGCTTCCTAAGATGGGCTAGCATGTTATAGTCCACTTTATTACCATGTTCCTCGGTTTCTTCCCGAATGGGCAATTCCTCTACTCGGGTTGGCTCTTCCTGAGCAACCACCTGCTTTCCTTTATCTTTTAGACCCATTCTCGGGGGTAGAACTTTTCCACTTCTTAAATTGACTTTGTTATTTCTTCTAAATCTGGTGTTGAATCTGCCAGTGTATCCCCTTGAATTGGAATGACTGGCTCTTCTGGCGTTGCTTCGGAATCTGATGACTCTAATTCTATCACAATCGGAGCTCCTCGAAATTCACAAATGGACTCGTCACTTGTTAAGCTTTCGTAGCCATCCTTGTGAACGTCTTCTCCTTTATCGTAGTCATTGAGGTTTAGTATGATTTGAGAATCGTTATTTATATCGGAATTGAGATCCGGATTAGCTTGGTTTTCGTTAGTTATGTAATCGTTAGAAACAGTAAGAATGTAGCCAAAGCCAAAATTCTTATCATTATAAGATCCTGCTGGGGCGAGCAAATAATCATACAAAGCCAGAGGTTCGAGAAATTTCTCCCCTGAATCGGAAATAAACACCCTAGGATAAGCAGCCCCTAGTCTACCCTTCGGAGCCTCGATTTTCTTCTCTTCTACGATCTTCTCTTCTTTCTGGGGCGGTTCTTCGATCTCAAGAGATAGTGCCAGCTCGACAGGTTTCAAACTCTGAGTTGAAGCGTTCACCTAAGCGTTCCGGATGTGATCTAAAATTTTGTTTGAAGACTTTGTTCGGACGATACTCCATCCATCATGGGTCGTGTAAGGGTTTATCAGAACAATAGGATTCATTGAGATAACATTGACAAAACCTCCCTTTTGGGGTTCCTTCATGTATTCCTTCGGGATCGTTATGTTCCCTTTTCGGAGATTGTCATCAAGCCAAATCTTGAAAGTGATGCAATCCTCTATCTTATGCTTGAGCATCCGGTGGTAAGGGCAATAGTTCGGATGATCTTTCTTATGGAACTCTTCCGGTCTCTTGGGCTCTGGTAGCTGAAAATATGGTGTTTTCATTAAACTGCGGAACATCTTCGCCACTGCATCAGTCTTGAATAGATATTCCTTATTCAGAAAATCTTTCAGGGTACACTGTGGACGTGACGGTTGTTCATAATGCTGAGGCTACTGATAGTTCGGTCGAGGCTGTTGATGACCCTGCTGAGGTTGTTGGTAAGTACGTTGCGGTGGTTGATAGCTGGGCTGTGGCCGCTCTGGCTGTATCTGCACTGGCTGCTTGCCCTTATCTACTACCGCGACGATTCAGGATTTCTTTTAGAATGTTTTCACTGGTTTCTGTTTATCGGTTTTGTCCATGAAACTTAGCTTCTTTGCTTCCTCCTGTAAGCTCTCGGCCTTGCTAAGCAGCTTCTCGAATGTCTTGATTGTAAATCCTTTAAGGAGAAGTGCTATCGGGTCATGGATGCTTTTCAGCAAAATACTGATCGCATGCTGTTCCTGAAGTTGTGGTTCACACTTCATGCTTAAATTTCTCCATTGAAGTATGTAATCCACTAGAGTTTCGTTCGGTTTCTGGTGCTCCACCACTAGATCATCGATATTGATGTGGTGCCAAGCCCCAACAAACTGCTTAACGAAGAGGTTTTCCAATTATGCAAAGGTCTTAACTGAACCATTTGGCAACTCTGCGTACCAGTCGAAGGCAATCCCTGACAAACTGCTGACGAACTGACGGAAGAGTAAAGCGTCACTCCCACCGGCATTGCAGTAACTAACACGAAAATGTGCGACATGCTGCCGGGGGTTTCCCGTTCCATCAAAAGTCTTGAACAGAGGTGGTACGAAGCCTTTTGGGTATTGGATGGCATCAAACTCTTCAGGGTAAGGCCTACCCATCTGAATAGATGCTCCACTCTTAGACTGTGCTAAGGCTTCTTGTACCTACTGTTCTACCATGTTTTTAATGTCTTTTTCGAGAATCATGCTCTGTGCAGAATCCTTCTTTGGTGGCTCATCTCCATTGACGGATGTGATCTCTTTTCCTCCATCTGCAATATGGATGATTTACGGGTGTTTCTTTCCGAGGTTGTACCTGACTTTAGAGAGTGGCTAAAGCAGCAGCCATCTCTTCCATCCTCCTTGCCATCTGGGAAATTGTGTCATCTTTTTCCTGAAGCTATGCTCTCATCGCTTTCGGCTCATCTCTTTCTGCAGCTGCCGGAGCACCTTGCGAGGCTGATGATGCTCGTTTTTCAACCATGTTGATCTCGGAATACTCCTCACCCATGAACTCTGATGAATCAACTTCATTTTCTAACTTCTCTCCTCTTTCTTTTGCCAACCGTCAGATATCCGTCCTTAGCTTTTCTATAGCATCCTCGAGGGGTCTCTTCCAGACGGTCTTGCGGTTGTCGTGTGACGACTATTAAACTTCTTTTTCGGGAGTTACTTTTATTTCAGCAGCACTTCCTTCTGATTCAAGCTCTTTGACGAGGCTTTTCTTCTAAGGACGTTGTGTTGGTCTTGGCTCGGTAATAATAGGTCGCCACACCATCCTTCTTGCAGCAGAAGGCCTAGGACCGAACTGTCTGTCGGCTATATGCTGGTAGGTGGTGTCCTCCCGAATATGATGGCCTGATACAACAAGAGGTGAACTAGCTCTCATTTTCTTCCTTGGTTTCTCTACGACAGTGACAGGCTCTACTCATGGTCTGAGGTGGGATCTAGCTGGTACTCGTCCCATTCTTATTAGGATTTCCGATACGGGGCATCTTTCTTTCTTTGCCAATTTTTCTATTACAGCTTGTAGCAGAGCAAATGGCGGAGTCTTAACCCTTTTTTTTTTGAAGTTACTATAGTATGCAGGTCGGGGTAGTGTAGCGGCAATCCTTCGGACATCTTCTTCATCCGATGCAGCAGAGAGGAGGTGAAACCTACTCCCTTCCAACAGAGGTATATACTCAGGCTGTTCTTCTCTTTCCTCAGGAATTTCTTCTAGAAAAGCAACTTCAGCAGCTTTGGCTTTCTCAACCCTGGCTATCTTTCTGCTTCTATTTCTCCTTTGAGTCCGAGTTAGGGGTGCAACTCTTGAACTGGACCCAATCTCGAAAACAGATGGTATTGTAGCAAAATCTATACCTGACCCTCAATTTTATATTATGATATTTTTAATTTAATTACAACGACGCCAAAAACTTGACCCCGCTATATTATATGTATAGAATTGTAATTGTTTATGTTGTGGATGCTACGCAAGTATACGTATCATATCAAGTAATACAGGGCTCTAGTGGAGTCCTGGTTATCGATCCCACAGGGAAAGAGAAAATTAAATAAAAGCTAATTTTAAAATAATAATAATAATTTTAAAATAGTATACGAAAATTTAGAATTCTAAATTTAAGCGCAATAAAGTAAACTAAGTATTTTAATTAGGTAACTTAACTAAGTAGAAAATTAGTATGTATTGAAAGTGCAGGAAGTTAAACTAATTGCTAAATAAGTCTTAACTATTCAGAAAAAGTATCTTTCCCCTTTTTTAGAAATATAAGTGATTGATGAATTTAAATAGATAATTTTAAGGTATTGTGACAAATAGGAGCATTCCTATTCTTTACCCTTTGGTCCAGGTGTAAATAATATTGACTAATCCTATGTTTAATTACCGAATCGCGGCTAGAGCTGGGAGGATACCGACTGCCACTTCGAGCTCCCACGTTCCCCTCGCCCGAGGGCTAACATCTACACTTCAACTCTCAAACAATAGGACCGAATTGAATACTTTAGTACGTCACACTAAAATGCTCAATTCTACGCCCGATGATATTATTTCCCTATTTATTTGCACCTTCCTTCCAAGGCTTTTGAATTCCCCGAATATCCGATGTAATTTTTACTATAGTTGATATTCAACATATTTTAACAAATCAAATGGCCAGTTTGAAAGTAAATTAAGTTTTAAATAAAAATTATCACAATTTATTAATATATATAAAAGTACTTCTATTTTTAGTTCATCAAGTCACTTAATTTCATAACAAGGAGAAAGACTAATAAACTACTCAGAATGCATGGGAACTAAACTAAGCATGGATTTCATTTAAAGTTAAAAATAATAAATACAAATACTTATCTCGATTTATCCCCAAGCAGACTCCTCGCAGTTCCTTTGACTCTTCCTTCCAGTACAGCAAGACTCACTAAAAACTCACTAACTCACTAAAGACTCACTAAAGACTCAAATTGACACACACAACACAAAATAACACACTTATAACACTTAACACCCAATAACACCAATTAACACACTTAGAAGCTGAATTTCGGCTTCTATATATAGAGGTGAGCAAAGGACCAAGAGGTGTGTAAGCATCCCTTCAAAAAGTGTCCAGGTTCAATGTATCTGGGCCATTTGAACTAGCTCGCCGTCGGGGACGAACTACCTCGCTGTCGGCGAGGCTTCTAGAAGATCTTCAAACCGCGCTATCTCGCTGTCGGCGGGCTCGGGCTCGCTGTCAGTGAGACAGTTATAAATCCTTCAGAATTTTCTTCCTCATATCCTCGTCGTCGGCGGGCTCGATCTCGCCGTCGGCGACTCAGTACAAATTGTATTATTTTCTTCCTGTTTGCTCCAAATCCGCTCCTTTTTATGATTTTTGCTTTATCACCTAAATTCTACATTTCTGCAACTAAATAAAGAAAAAACCTTTCTTTAAAGTGCAATTTCATCAAAAAATAGGTATGAATTTCTTAATAAAATTTTCAGTGATCAAAATCTCCCAAACTTACTTATTACTTGTCCTCAAGTAATTTTAGTACTACATAAAAATAATGAGTTTTATAATAAGATTTTTCAATTTAAATAACTATGAATTAGATTAATTAATATCATAAAAAAGTTAAATAAAAATAATTCATGTAATTTAATTAATCTTATAGAAATAAATTATTTAGTTATCAGGTCTGAGATTTCTAGCTTACTATTCATTTTAGGAATGACTATATTTAAAAGAATAACTACTTAAGATATTCATACGATAAGAAATTCAAGAAAACACTATTAGGTAAAATTCTAATCCATAAACATAAGTTTGGAAATATCTAAGTTTTTCCCTTTAGGTTAATTCAAATGAAGCCAATTTTTGATAAGGCATCTCCTCAAGCATCTCCTCATTTTTCTTTTTCTTTTTCTCTTTTTTTCCTCTTTTTTTTTATATGAGGATTACTGTATCTGGAGAGCCTGTTAATAATTTTGAACTTCATTTTCATCTTCCTAAATTTGAAACTTAGAAATATTTCGTAGCTTATATATACTTCATAGTTTTTACTTCATTGATTTTGAATCTTTTCTTTTTCACTTGAATACTTAAGAATTTTAATTTTAGAATATAGTTTTCCTTACTAAAAATAGTTTACTATATTCTTATTCCCTTTAACCAAATATTTTATTCTATTTAATCAATTAAAGCACTAGAAATATTTCATTTAACCTTTTATAATAATTAAATAAAATAATTCATATTAAATTAAATTGCAAAATTAGCTATAAAAATCATTTTATAATAATTTGAAAATAGAAATTGAGAATAAGTTAATAACTAAATTTGTATTTTACTCCCTCCCCCAAACTTAAATTTTTATATCTACTCTAAATAATGAAAAAGAAGGAAAGTAAATAAATCATACCTTTGAAGTTTAGGTATTTCTTTTTTTCTTTGAAATTTTTATGAGCTTTTTCATTTTTCATTGAACCTGTACTGTTAGTATTCTCCATATATATATAACAATTTAAAGAAAATGCAGGGATAAAATCTGAGATAAGTATAAAATCTGATTTTAATTGCACTTGTGAATTGATCATCCAGGAATTTAGTTTAATTTCTTGCTCAGTGAATTAGGATATTTGATTATCCTATAAGTAAAGTGACATTTCACTTGATGCTTTACTTAAGAGTTATAATAATGAAAACCTTTAAGGGTAAATTAATTTATTAAAGAATTTAATGATTTAAAATTGGAATTGGTGATTTAAGGTGATTTAATTTAGTTATAAAATTTTAATAAATTTAAGTTTGGTATAGTGTTCAAGTTATTTTATTCTTACGTGTTTTAAACCATTTGAATTGAAAGAGGAGTTTAAATTATTTAATTTAGACTTTAATGATTTAATTTTAATTTAATGATTTAATTTAAATTTAATTGCAATATTCTAGATTAACTTTTAATTGGTTTTATTATTATTTTTTTAATTAAGAATTTATATTTATGAAATTAATTTTTTATGTCTCAAATTTGTTTAAAATTTACTTTCAAGTGACTTTTGAAATTAATAATTTTTGTTTTAGATTTATTTCAATTTAATTATCAAATTATTTAATGTTTTAAGTTTTAATTTAATTAAGGTTCACTTTCCTTTTAATTATTTAATTATTAATTTCAATTATCACTTTAAATTTAATTAAAAAGTTAAATATTATCAGAGTGATTCATTTAGGGATTTTATTTTAAATTATTATAGTCTCTCTAAATTATATCCCCATTTAAATAATCCAAATTTTAACTTATTCTTCCAAAATTCTAATTATTTAATTAATTAAGGTTTACTTTAAATATTTTCAAGATGATTAATGGGTTTCTAACCCTTAATTTTTTAAGTTTCAATCTTCTAATGAAAATTTTAAGATCAAATACTTTACCCTCCCCTTTGATTAAACCTAAGAATTAATTAGGGTTAAATATTTTAATTACCTTTATGCCCTTTTAGGCTTATTTATTTCATAACTCACTAAATTGAGCTCAAATGAACTTGGAAATTTTTATGACACTTCACTCATATGTCAATTAAGACATTAGAGGAGAAAATGTGATTTTTCTAAATTTAATTTAATTTATATAATTATTTTAATGAAAAATAGGGATTTTCAATGGAAATTCAACAACATGACCAAGGAAGGGTTTCTGTCCTTATGAAAATTATGGAAAGTTCCTAATGACCAGAAGACCACTTAGACTAATTTTGGTGATTTTTTGAATTACATTTTATTTTTTATAATTATTTTGAATTTTAGAGTGTTAATTAATTATAAAATAAAATAAAGGTTGGGAATTAAGTTTTATATTTTTCTTAAATCTCTCTGACCCTCAAGGAGTTTAGAGAAACAAATTTTATAATTTTATAATTTTTCTTTGATTTATTAGAATTAATTTAGTGAAAAGATTGGAAAATCCATTTTTTAATTCAAAAATTGTTTTAAGCATTTAAAATTCAATATCTTTACTTTGAGACATGGGAAAAAATATTTGGTTTGTTCCTATGTGATTAAGAGGTGAAATATGATATTTTTATGATTTTTAATATTTTTATAATTTTTATTATTTTTTAATTATTTAAAATATTAAAATATGGTGAAAAATGAAGATTTTTAGAAAATTTTAATTTTAATTTTCTTAGACTCTCCTAACATCAGAGAAGCCCTAAAACTAATTTGGTGAATTTTTAAAGTGTATTTTTAGAGTTATGAATTTTTAAAGTTTAATTTTGGTTATGTGACTTAATTAATCCATTTAATGGGGTTAAACATTTCCAATTGATTCCAAATTTTTATGTGAGGTCCCCCTAATCCTAAAGATTAGTGGAGAATTATTTTCAAGTTCTTTTGATGTGTGGTTAGCTCTAATTAATTAAAGTTTAGTTTTGAGTAATTAGGCCAATTAGGGTTATTCTTAATGAATTAACTCAAAATGTAATTATCCTAGGGTCGTCTTATCCTAAGAAACTTCCCTAAATATTCCTGGAATTTTCTAAATTGTATGTTAATTAATGGAATTAAAATACCAAAAAACAGTGACATAAACTTAAAAAATACATAACTTTCCATAGAGATGGCATCTGACCTTGAAAAATTCAGGGAATGTTCCCAAGATCAGAGGCTGCCCTATGGTCTCATGCCATGGTGAATTGTCTATGCAAATGGAGAATCAAAATATTGAAATGAGTAAATAATTAATTAAAAATAAAATACTCATCAAAATAATTTGATTTCTTTTCCACATTATTTTTCTCTGTTCACTGAGAAAGTGGATATTTTTAGTTTATTTTTATGATTTTTCTACACAAAGATATGGATTTTCTAAGTTCTGGGTATTTAAATAAATAGGAAAATTCCTATTTATCTACTTATCCGACTCAGCGCCGCGTCAACCTACGGCGGATCGAAAGACCACGGGGCGTGCTCCCATTCGACGCCACCATCTGAGTCAGCAGCCACGCGTCCCGCTGTTCTGCTCCTTCCTCTGATCCGATGCAATCTGAGCCATTTAACCGATACACGCGCGATCGGACGGCGCCTGGTCATCGTCCACGACTGGTGTGAACCCGTGACCGTCCACACTAAAACCCTAAGAACTCTCTCATTTCTTAACGGATTTTTGTGTTCTTATGCTCTATGGATTCGTCTTAAAGAGACGAACACATCCATATGGTTTACATGCTATGAAATTAAGTAAATCAAAATAGAGAATCTCTGGAAGTTCGGGAGGAAGGAGAGGTCTATACCTTGGCTCTAAGAAGTGAAGCTTCAATCAGAGAGTTGTGTCACCTTCGATTGCACCCAAGGAAGCTCCAGATGAAGTATCTGGCTCTGGGGAATTGCCTAGATACAACTTCCACCAAGCCTGATTTCAAAGCTTGGTCAATAGAGAGAATGGTTGGCCTGGTGAGGGGGCTTCCACTGGGGAACTCCTTCTCTTAATCCTGTGTAGGTGTGGGTGAGTTTAATTTGATTTTGGTGGAGGTTTCAGAGTTGTCCTGGTTTTGGGCTAAGAATTGAGCTCCAAAATTGAGCTCAATCAATGGGGTTTAGGGCAGGAGAACAGTGGGGATCAATTGCTCTAGGTTAGGAGAAGTTCGTGGAACAATTTTGGCAGAGTTTTGTTTAGGTTTGGTTCATCACCTTGTTTGGCCGAGAAGGTGGTGGGTTTAAATAGACATGGCTGAAGGGCCTCTCAGGGGGAGTTAGGTCTTGGGATCAGCAGCTCTGGTCAAGGGAAGAACAACCATGGTGTCTAACTGGGTTAGGACAGCTCAGCAAGGAGGAATTGAATTTTTGAATCAAATGGGTGCTCTCGGCCTGTTGTTTTCCGGCGACTGTGGTGGCTGGCCGGCCAGGCATGGGTCACCCTCGGGGTCAGGGAGGTCAGGGCTTGAATTTGGTGCAAGCAATTGGCTATGGACATGTGTAAAGAGCTTGATTTAAATGGAATGGGAGAAGGCTCATTTTGGCTTGGTTTGGTTCAACTCATGATTTTGGGCTAGGTTCACCCCCCATGACCTGATTTGGGCTGAAGGGGATCAGTTGGGTCAGCTAGGAAGGGGTGGTGAAGTCCCCATCCAAGGTGATGTGGCTAATTTTGGTTAAAGTGTAACATGAATGGGGTTAAAAAAGTTCAGTGAAGGTTTAAGAAAGTAATCCCCTCCTTTTCCATTAACGGGTTGGTGAGGTGGAAAGGGCACCTCATGGCTTGCATATGGCTTGTGCATGGCTTCATGGCTCCATTTGGCTTGGGGCCAAGCTTAGTCAATTTCATGGAAATGGGTTTTAAGGATTTTGGATATCTAGGGGTAATTTGGCACATGTCTTAGTTTAGAAAAATTTAATGATGAATTTGAAACTTAGGGAGTGATTTAAATCAAAGGGATGATGAGGTGAAAGTGTCATGTAGGCTTTGGATTGATTTTGGGCCTTTGGATTTGGTGAAAATGGGCTTTTAGAATGGTTTAAGAAAGTGGGCCTTTAGGTTTGAAAACAAATTGGTGGATGGAAATTTTGTGAAGGATTGGGCCAAAAAAATGTTGGGCTTAGTTTAGGGATGTGTCATGAACATTTTAGAAAGATTTGGTATCATTTAGAGTGAAATTGGATTTAATTTGGGCTTTTTGGTAAAGGGGGCCAAAGTGGGTCAAATTGGGCTAACTTGGGCTAAGGTTGGTCTAATTTCAAATTTGATGTAAAATTAATGTTGAGAAATGTTTATGGGAGTGTCACAAACAGTTTTCAACTTTTGTTGGGCTTTGATTTTGAGATTTGGGCCCATTTGGGTTAGGTTTGGGTTTTGGCCAAAAATGGGGATTTTGGTTTTGGATTAGGTTTGGGTGGAGTTTAGGTTCAAATTTGGGGAAAATCTTGTTAGTTTTTTATTTTTGGGGATGTTAGGAAGGTTTAAGAAAAGATTTGGGGTTAATTGGAGTTGAGTTGGGTTGGTTTGGGCTAGGTTTAGGTCATGGGCCAAAATTGGGCCTTAGGCTTCAAATTGAAATTAGATCCAAATGTCAATCAAATTGGACTTAGATTTAGTCTAAATTGATATTGGGGATATGGAATTGAAATTTAGAATTGAATTGGATCAACATTGAGGTCGATTGGGTTGATTTGGTTTGACATTGGGTCCATTTGGGTTAAAAATGGGTCAAATTGGGGGTTTTGGTAAAAGTGGGTTAAATTGACAAAATTGGCCTATGGTATAGTTTAACAAAATGAAATTGGGAATATTTGGGATTTTTTGGAATTTTCTAGGAATTTTTGTAATTTATGGATTTTTTTGGGTAAGAAGGGCATTTTGGGTATTTGGATGGTATTGGGGGGTATTTTTGGAATTTTTGGTATATTTGCCTATGGATGATCAATTTGAATTGTGGAAAATTTTTAGGATTGGTTTTGAGGAATTTTGGGTAATTTAGGCAATTTTGTAAATTTTGGGTAGCTTCAAGGAAATTTGGTAGGTTTAGTGGGTGTAGGGCCCCGGGGGTCAAAAATTGAAATTTTGAAAAAATGAAGATTGATCAAGTTAGAGTAGAGTGTAATCACTTTGGTTGAGCCATGAAGCCATATCAAGCCCATAAGAGCCATGAAGCCATATCAAGCCCATAAGAGCCATGAGAGGACTCATTTGAGGCATTCACTATGTTGTTCCTAACACTCTTAGCCAAAGGCCTAGGGGTTAAGGTCCATCCATATGAATTACCTACATGAGTCAGGAAGCTAAGTTAGGTATGAATGGTTTTAGGATTTGGAATGTGTGTGAAAGTATAATGTGTTCAGGTCAACCCTCACCGGACCAGGCCACCCAGGGTAGTCCTAAGGCCAAAGAGTCCTAAAGGGAATTCATCCTTTAAACCTCCACATTTGATCTTAACCCTCCAAGTGACTTAGGGGTTTACAATCAAACTTATGGTGTTTGCAGGGAGTTAAGAGGTGTTTAAATTTCTAAGTGGTGGGTTCCATTTCTGGTCCTCTAAGATAGTCAAAGGGAAAGCCTAAGACTAGATCCTAAGTACTAAGGAGAGAGAAAGAAAAGACCTCATAAAAATGAGGCCAACACTATGACATTTCTATTGCAAATAACATTACTACGTAAGGGAAGGATGGTCATTTATCCATAAAAAACCTGCAAAACAACTGCATTCTAATAACATAAATCAAACTGTCACCCAACTTATCCAAATCAGCTGCTGCACAACAACTTATCTGTGGCAGCTACTTATCATCAACTTATTAATAAGCTCCAGCTGCCTCAAATAGACCCTAAATTCTGCCACTGTCAGTTTGCACAAAATAAAGTTGTGGATCTCATAAATCCATATTTTAGTCTCTGCCTCGGCCATGGATTTAGGGATTATTTTAGGCAGCTACAATATATTGAAAAGTTATTGCGCAGCAACTATACCAAAATATTATTGTGCATAAGTTATTGCGGAGAAGCTGTGTGCATATTTGTTTAATGCAATTTTGCAGCAACAATGCTACAACCCTTTATGATTAAATGACATTTCATCCCATGTAGTATAGTAATGTTTATAATAGAATAAGTTTTGGTTACACATTTCATACATGACAAAAGATATTTAGCTTAAATATTACAAAATAAAAACTGATAAATCACTCAACAATGTGTAACATGACAACCAAAACTAAAAATAAAACTATTAAAATAGAAATTAGTATCATCATAATATTATTTTTAAAATTTTGGTGATTAACGCATGATAAAATCCCTCCTCCAACGAAACTCTAAATGCCTGATCACTATTGATGACATAATCATCAAATTGATTTACCTACATGAAGAAGGCACAGTTATCTATTATATTCCCTGACCACCTATTGATCAACTGAAAATATGTTGAGATTTTCATGCCTATTTTATACTAATTTTGGTTATATTGCACTTTAAAGAAAGGTATTTTTGACATTTTGTTGTAGGTATATTGATTTATGGATAATGGAGCAAAAAGAATCGGATTTGGAGCAAAAAGAACCAAAATATGCAAAAATTGATCTTGGGCACCGACGATGAGGTACCGGCCGCCGACGGCGGGATTTTCTCGAGAATTCAGAATTAATTTACAAAAGTGGTCGCCGACAGTGAGATCAAGCCCATTGATAGTGAACCATGAATCTTCTAGAAGCCTGCCGACAGCGCCATCGAGGCCGCTGACGACGAGATTGTCGGTTCCTTCACAGATTCAATGAATCAAGACAATTTTTGATGGGGTGCTTGGGCAACTTTGGCAACTCTTCAATTTCTTTAAAATGAGTCTGTTTAGAGTCCAAAATAAGTCCTTAGAGAGTTCAAGGAGAGTCCAGTGAGTCAGATTAAGAGTCCAATTTAGTTATAGTGTGTGAGTGTTGTAAAGAAAGGAAGAGATTCAGAGGAACTTCGAGGAGTTTCTTGGTAAGATTTTGAGAAAAGTTGTATTTACTTATTGCTGTGTGTATGACTTTACTTTTATATATGAAATCTGAGTTTTGTCGTATACTTTCCATGCATTCTGAGTAGTCTTCTCTGTCTTTCTCCTTGTTATGAGATTTTGTGAAATGGGAAATCGAATTAGTGTGCCTAAAATATTATAAAGAAATTATGATAATCTTCTACTTCGATATTAATTTACTTTCAATCCGGCCAATTGAATTGTTAAAATATATTGATTTTTCCAGCTAAAGTAAAGATTACATCCAAAATTCAGGGATGTCAAAGTCCCTGGAAGGATGGTGCAAATAAATAGGGAAATATTATTTATCGGGCGTAAAATTTGACATTTTAAAGTGACAGATTAAAATCCTCAATTTGGTCCTATCATTTGGGTGCTGAAGTGTAGATGTTAGCCTTCAGGTGAGGGGAACGTGGGAGCTCCGAAGTGAGAGCCGATATCCTCCCAGCCTAGCCACAGATTCAGTAACCAAGCGTAGGATTAGTCAATGTTCTTTATTCCTGGACCAAAGGGTAAAGAATAAGAATGCTCCTATTTGACACAATATAATTTAAACTAATTCAATTTTTCCATTCAGTTAATTATCCTTACAAGGAGAAAGATACTTTCTTATATTGAACTTCACATACAAATAGTGGTAATAGAATTTAGTTTTATAGTTCCTGAATTTACGTTTAACAGTTCGAGCAATATATATTTGTTTAATATTAGTCCATTAATCTCTAAAAACTTCCCTGTGGGATCAATAACCAGGACTCCACTAGAGCTCTGTATTACTTGAACGATACGTATACTTGCGTTGATAGGAGTGAATTTGCTATTATTGAATATTTTTAACCACACTTGTTATCACATATTAAGTTACTGTCCGTGTCAAGTTTTTGGCGCCGTTGTCGGGGATAGAAATCTTTTAGCAGCGGTATCAAATTCTTGTATTTTTAAATATATAATAATTCGTTGTCATGTTTTTGGCGTTGTTGTCAGGGAAGTAATTATTAGAGTAATGGACTATTTTTAAAATAAAAAATAAGAAAATAAAAAAATAATATATTAAAAAATATATATATAAATATAGTGATATAATTTTGATTGTGTATGCGCAAATTTGGAACTGAAAATATAATACCTTACGATTCGGAATTATAATGCACTATTAAAAAAAATAGAAAACAGAAAAGAAAAATTATAAATTTAAATCAAATGGCGTGTAATCCAATAATTGAAAATGAAAATCATGTGAGATCTTTAAGAGATTATGCAAATCCTACATCAGATCAAATTCATTTAACTTTTCAAAACCCTGATGTAGTTGCTAATTCATTTGAACTTAAACCTGCAATTATCCAAATGATACAAAACAATCAATTCGGTGGTTCACCAAATAAAGATCCTAACTTACATCTCGCTAGTTTTTTAGAACTTTGTGCTACTTTTAAATATGACGAAGTATCTAATGATGTTGTTGTCGGCATATTTATAGGTTATGTGTTGTATTTTAAAAAAGGGTCGCCTACAGAAGTTGTCGGAGAATTTAAAATAATTTAAGGTTTTAAATTTAATTTAAATATATATATGTAATTTGAAAAGTAGTGTTTGATTTTGAAAATATGAAACCAAAATGATCTCATATTATTAATAGTTTAAATAAACGAGCATTCCATCCCAAATGATTTATCTATTCCGAAGAGTAGACGTATCACTTGAAAATGAAGCTCGATTAAATAAACTAATAATTTTATGACATCCATTTGGTCTGCAAACCAATTTTATAAGCCGACAAGTTCCCCTGCTTAATTTAAGGAATTAAGCGGGGTTTATTTTACCTAAGTTCTAAAGTTCCCTATAAGGGCAAGCCCCTATAGTTTATTACATCTTATATGTTCGAAGACACTTAAGAAAACTCTTGATAAGATCAGTGGTTTTGTTTTCATGGATTTCAAAGTTTAAGTTTACAAAGGATTCAATTTTGGAAATTGCAATAGGGAATAGATCAAATTTGGAACATTTTATTTTTGGGAATCTAAAGGAAGAAAAGTAGGAGAAGTTGAAGATCAAAGAAGAATCTTGGCAACTTTCCAAACTATCCTATACTTTGGCCTCAATTTTGATAAGATGTTTAATGTTACAATCCTGCCAATTTTAATTAATTAGGACTAATACTTGTATGATATAATCTTACAAATAGCCTTGAAGATGGGAGGGAGGGTTTATGTCGTACCAAACGACTACCTCGGAGTCTTAAGACGAGTTAGGGCTTAAATTGCATAACATGGTTATGCAAATGCCTAAAGATAAGTTGAGAATTTATGTTGCGCTAGGCAAACTACCTCGAAATCCTATGGCTTTGTTATTTATTTCTAAAGAAAGGTTATGCTGATGAAGACTCATTTTGCTGGTGAAGATGGTTGTGCTGCCCACCGTGCTTGGTCCAAGCTCCTTGTTGTTGTTGCAGAAGGTTTGGTTTTAGAAGTGTCAATCAGGGGTGAGAGAAGTGTCATGTTCTGGAAAGTTTAAAATTGAGGTGTCTTAGTTTTTTAATTAACAAATGTTAAAGTTGATTATGACGACACTGTTAAGGATCCCACGGTTCCCTTGCTCCGGCATCACCAATTTCATCGGATTCCCTTATTCTGAATGAATTTACTAAATCCAATTTAATGGATTCTGTACTTTCATTCAGACCGTGGGAGATCTTGTCAGCAACATGTAGGTTGCGTTGTCCAAGGTACTCCCATTCATCCAATGAGACGTTTTAATTTTAGTTGTAATTGTAGATTTTGTTTTTTGTTGGTGATTAAATTTTGAGTTGTTTAAGCATGCTGGGTTCGATCATTTTCACAAGTTTAATGAAATGTAGGAAAGTAAAACATTTATTAAATTACAAAAATGAAATTGAAATAAACTTAAATGTGTACCTGGAGGGTCTTCACGTCATCTCTAACTGCACTTGAAATTCATGTTAAGGCATTTAAATAATTAAAATCAACACCTAGGTAAAACTAAGGGAAGATCCTAATCATCTAACAACCCTATGATGTCTAGGTTGAAATTCTGGTTGTCTACCAGTCCTATGACTTCTAGGTTGAAGTCCTGGTTGTTCATCAGTCCTATGACGTCTAGACTAGAGTCCTAGTTGTTTTTATGGATGATTTTCTTCATCAAAGAACATTGAAGTTCAATTGTTCTTTTAAAATATCCCATTGGATTGAGGAAGTGCTTAGGACGAATCCTGAACATCTTTTCAATACCTTTAAGATTGTTTCAAGTCCAAATGATTTTCAATATTTAGATGAATTGATCATCCAAAGTTTTAGTTGAAGTTTAAGTTTGTCTTAGTTTTCTTGCTCAGTGAACTTGGATATTTGAATATCCTATGAGTGAGGTGACACCTCATTTGATGTTTCATTTAAGAGTTATAAGAATGAAAGCCTTTAAGGGCAAGTTAGTTCATTAAAGAACTTAACCAATCTTGATTTGAATTTGAGTTAATGATTTAGTTTAGTTATGAATTTTTAATTGATTTTTTTAAAATGTTTATCTTTGAAAAGGTTTTAAAGTTTTGGATTGATTTTTTAAATGTTTTAATTATTTTGAAGAAAAAAGAAATTTTAAAAATTGGTTTTCAAATGATATTAGATTATCTTTGAAAAGTTTTAAAATTGATTTTTGTTTAATTGGATTAAATTTTTGTTTTAAATCTTTAATTTGTTTTAATTTAATTAAATTTTTATTTTAAATCTTTAATTTTTTTTTAATTTAATTAAAATATTTTTTAAATTAATTTGATTTAATTATTTCATTTTAATTTTATGTTTTAAATGATTTCAAATTGATTTCAAGTTTATTTTAAGTTGATTTCAAATTAATTTTAAATTAATTTTTAATATTTTAAATCTTAATTTAATTTAATTTCAAGGTTTTCCTTTTTTTTAATTATTAAATTTTAATTATTTATCATTTTTATGGCTTTAATTTAAATGATGCTTGATCAAATGATTAGTTAGGGATTTAGTTTAAAGAATTAAAATCTTCAAATATTAAATTCCCTAACCTTAATAATCCATCCCTTAATTAATCTTCCAAAGTTAAAAGGTTTAATTAATTAAGATTTCTTCTTTAAGTTTAAGAGTGATTAAAGGGTTTCTACCCCTTAATTTCCAAAGTTTCAATCATCCAAGAGAGGTTAAGATCAAAGACTTACCCTTCCCTTTGGTTAAGCTTAAATGTTAATTAAGGTTAAAGTTCCTTAATTACCATTTTGCCCTTTTGGACTTGTTCACCTCATAATTTATTAAATTAAACTCAAATGACTTTGAAATTTTTGTCACCTCACTCATATGTCAATTAAGACATTAGAGGAGAAAAATGTAATTTTTCTGACTTTAATTTAATTTATATATTTATTTTAATGAAAATTAAGGATTTTTAAGGAAAATTCCACAACATGACCAAAATAAGGTTTTTGTCCTTAGGAAAATTATGGGAAGTTCCTACTGACCAGAGGACCACTTGGACCAATTTTGGTGATTTTTTAAATTTTAATTTAATTATAATAATTATTTCAATTTTTAGAGAGTTAATTAAATAGAAAATATTTTAATGATGGAAAATTAACTTTTATATTTTTCAAAAATCCCTCTAAGGTCAGAGAACTCAAAGAGTAATTTTTAGATTTTTCTATTTTCCTTTGAATTTTTAGTATTATTTTAGTGAAAAGGTTGGAAAAATCCATTTTTTTATATTAAAAATTGTACTAAGCCTTTAAAAATTAATATCTTAACTTAGAGGTTTAGGAAAAATATTTGGTTGGTTCATAAGTGATTAGGGGACAAAATATGACATTTTTGTGATTTTAAATATTTTTGTGATTTTTCTAATTTTTTAATTATTAAAATATTAAAATATGTGAAAAAATAAAATTTTTAGGAAAATTCCAATTTTAATTTTCTTAGACTCCTCTGATATCAGAGAAGCCTCAAAAACATTTTGGTTAAATTTTGAAACATATTTTGAGTTTTATGAATTTTTTAATTTCAAAATTGGCCATGTAACTTAGGAAATTCATTTAATTAGTTAAATCATTTTTAATTAGCTTGAAATTTTTATGTGAGGTTTCTCTGATCCTAAGTGACAGTGGAGAATTGATTTTGTGCAAATTTTATCAATGGTTGGCTCAAATTATTTCAAGTTCAATTTTTAATGTTTGGCCAAATTAATGTCATTTATAGTAAATTAAATCAAGCCATAATTATCTTAGGGTCCTATGGTCGAGAGAGACTTACCATAATTTTTCTGGATTTTTCTGATCAACATGCTAATTTTTATAATTAATATTCAGAAAAATGCTTCTGAACTTAGAAAATTGATAACTTTCCATAGAGATGGCCTCTAACCTTGGAAAATTCAGGGAATGTTCCCAAACTTAGAGGCTACAAAAGCCTTATGGTCTCATGCCATGGTGAATTGTGTGTGTGAGTGGAGAATTAAAATACTCAAATCAGTTTTTAATTAATTAAAAATTAAATACTCAACAAAATAATTTAATTTCTTTTCCACATTAATCTCATCTGTTCATTGAGCAAGAGGGTATTTTTGTTTTAATTTTGTGATTTTTCTATGCAAAGATATGATTTTTTGAAGTTTCTGATATTTAAATAAATCTTAAATACATAATTTTCTATTTAAATGAAGTGACGCCGTCTCAACCTCGATAGCTCCGAGCTTTCCACGCGACGCGCTCCCATTTGACGCCGCCTTCCACCTCAGCGCCACATGGCTCCGCGGTCTTGTCCCGTGCTCTGATCCGGCGCAATCTGGGCCGTTCCGTTCGATACACGGGCGATCCAACGACTCTCCGTCTTCGTCCTCACTGGTGTGAACCGACAGCCGTCCACCTTCAAGCCCTAATTTCTCGCTCGATACTTAACTAAATTGAGTGCGGTTTTCTTCTACATGTTCGTCTAGCCAAGAGAGTCTATCCATAAGGCTAACATGCATTGAAATCAACTTAAAGAAAATGGAGAATCGAAAGAAGCTCTCGGGGAGGAGGAGTTTAATACCTTTGCTCCGAGAGGGGAAGCCTCATTCAGAGAGTTGTGTGAGCTTTGTTTGGTCTTGGAGAGCTCAGGGATGAAGCCTTTTGCCCTGGTGAATTACCTAGGTAAGAGTTCGATCAGACCCGATTTTGAGCTTTGAGGGCTAGAGAGATTGGGTGGTCTGGTGAGGGAGCTTTCACTGGGGAACTTCCTCTCTGACTGTGGGCAAGGTGTGGGTGAGTTTAATTTGGTTTTGGTGGAGGTTTTGGGGTTGTCTTATTTCTGGCAAGAATTTCAGCTGAGAAATTGCTCTCAGGCAGAGGGATTCAGGGCAGGAGAACAGTGGGGATCTTCTTCTCAGGGCTGGGAGAAGCTTTGGGGACAGTTTGGGGTAGCTCTATGAGAGAAATTTCAACACCCCTCTTATGGCCGAGAGGGGGCAATTTTATAGTCATGGCTGCCTGGTGGAGCTCAGGGCCAGGGGTTGGATGCATTAGGCTGCTTTGGGTGGAGGCTAATCAGGGCAAGTGACTGCTGATGAGATTGGTCACTGCCCTGTGCCAATTTTGACTTCTAAGCCAACTGGGGTGTTTGGGCAGAAGCTTTTCCGGTGGCTGGAGGGGCTGCAGGTGTTGGCAGGTGGCTGGCCAGCTGCTGGCAAGCTGCGGAGGTGTGGAGGGAAAGATTTCAGGCCATTATTTGGTACTTTGGCTGGTTAATTTGACTTGGAGAGGATGTGACTTGTGCTTAGCTAATGGTTAAGCGCATGTGTCCAAACATGGTGACCATGGGTCCATGACCCATGGTGCTTGAGTTAAGTCAGGTTCAATCCATCCAAGGGGGTCTAGGGTTGGCTGCCATGGAGTTGGTTTGATTAATTTGGGCTTGATTTGGTTTAATTTGAGTCATTTGTCAATTGGGTCAAGTTTGGTTCAAGTTAGGCTAACTTGGTTTTGGGTTTGAATGAGGCTCAAATGTCTTGAGAAACTTCTTGTAGGAAGTTGCCATGAACAATTTTCTTGAAGACATGAAATGATTTTGAGGTCAATTGATAGGTCAATTTGGTGGATTTTGGGGATTTGATTCAATTTGGGCATCTTGGATTAGATTTGGGTCTACTTTGGGTTAGGTTGGGGTTTAGACCCAATTGAAGGTGCCAAAGGGTCTAGGGGAATACCATGAAGAGTTCTCAACATGCATTGGGAGCCAATTTGGGGTTTAAGTCAATCAATTTGAAATGGTTTGGTCATGGACTCAATTTGGGTTAAATTTGGGGATTTTTGTTTAGGTTGGGCTTGAATTTAAATGTGGCTCAAATTGGGTTAGGTTTTAATTTAAATCAAACTTGGGAATATTGAATTAAAGTTTAGAATTGAATTTGATGGAAATTGGGGTCAATTGGGTTGATTGAGTTGGATTTGAGTTGGACTTGAGTTTATAAGCCAAATTGGGTAAAGTTAAAGAATTTTGGGCCAAAGTTAAACCATTATGGGATTTGATGTAAAATTAAGGTTGAAAAATGTTTATGGGGGTATGACAAAGGGTTTTCAATTTTGGTTGGGCTTTGATTTTGGGATTTGGGCTAATTTGGGTTCATGGGTAGTTTAGGTCAAATAGGGGAAATTTGGTTTGGGTTGAACTTGGGTTGAGTTTAAGATCAAATTGTGGGCAAATTAATACAATTTTTGATTTGTGGGGATGTTCAGAAGATTTTGAATTTTATTTGAGGCAAATTGGAGTTGATTTGGTTGGGTTTTGGGTGGTTTGAATCATGAAGGTTAAGTGGAAAAATTAGGATTTTTGGGCTTTGGAAAATTGTAGGAAAATTTTGGGATAAAATTGTGGTCAATTTAATGAAATTTTTGGTTTGTAGGATTTTCATGAAGGTTTATAATTTTACTTGGAGGAAATTGGAATTGATTTGGTTGGATTTGGCTCAATTGGGTTAGGTTTAGGTTCAAAATAAACCAAATTGGGGCTTTTGGAAAAATTGGGTTAATTTGACAAAATTGGGGTATGGTGTAGTTGAACAAAATGAAATTAGGAATTTTTGGGATATTTTGGAATTTTTTGGAATTTTTTAGAATTTTTGGAATTTTTGTCTTGTAGGGGTATTTTGGTAATTTGGAGGGTAGTTTGGTAAATTTTGGAAATTTGTCAAATTTGGGTAATTTTGGTTAAATTGGGTAATGGGAAATAATTTGAAATGATTTTGGAAGGATTTTAGGAATTTTGGATAATTTTGGGATTTTGGGCTTTTCAAGGGCAATTTGATAATTAGGTGGTGGGTTTAAGGCCCCGGGGGTCAATAATTGAAATTTTGGGAAATTGAAGATTGGTTTAAGGTGATGTCATGGAATCAATTTGGTTGAACCATGAAGCCATCCCAAGCTCACAAGGGCCATGAAAGGACTCATTTTAGGTACTCAAAGTTGTTCCTAACCCTCTTAGTCAAGGACTAGGGGTTGAGGTCCATCCATATGAGTCTCCTAAAAGAGTCAAGAGGTTAGGTTTAGTGTAAGTGATTTTAGGGTTTAGGCATGTGCAACAAAGTGATTTGTGCAAGTTGGACCTCATCAAGACCAGGCCACCCAGGGTTATCCTAAGGCTTGTCCAACCTATAAGAACTCGCCCTTATCCTCCTACACATTGGTCTTAACCTTCTTTGGAGGTTGATGACCATTCATGTAGGATTCTAAAGTGAGTTTATATTTGGTTTGAATTTCTAAGTGGTGGGTTCCTTTTCTAGTCTTCTAGGATAGTCAAAGGGAAAAGCATATGGCTAGATCCTAAGCACTAAAGAAAGTAACCTCACCAAAAATGAGGTCAATAGCTGTTAGACTTAGGCTTTATTCCTTTCTCATTAAGGGATAATACTAAGATGTGTTTAAATTTGTTAGCACCTGGATCTATTAGAACTTTGGGAGAACTGTCACAAAAATTTCTATCCAAATATTTTCCTCCATAAAAAACTGCTAAGCTTAGAAATGATATAACATCTTTTAATCAGTTTAACGGAGAGTCAATATATGAATCTCAGATTTAAACATCTTCTTAGGAAATGCCCACATCATGCATTACCAGATTGGTTAATTATTTAGACTTTTTAAAATGGGTTAGTAGGATCTCTTAGATCTATTTTTGATGTTGCGGCTGGAGGTTCATTAATGTCAAAACCATTTGATGAGGCTTATTCGTTAATTGAAGAAATGGCTACCAATAATTTTCAATGACCTTTTGAAAGGGTAAATTTTAATAGAGTAGCTAGTATCCATGATTCTGATGCAATATCTATGTTAGATTCTCAAATTGCTACTATATCAAAGAAGATAGATCATGCTAGAATGAATTATTCTCCATCTATGTTAGAAGAAATTCATCAGGGCAATTTGTGGATGTTCAACCTTCTTTTGAGACTTTTAATGCTATTACTAATAGACCCAACAATCCATATTCGAATTACTATAACCCAGGTTGGAAGAATCATCCTGATTTTAATTGGAATAACAATTCTTCTACAAATCAAAAATGGGCAAACAACCCAGTAAACCCATTGGGGAGTTCATCCAGCCAAGGAAATACTAATTATAATCCTTCTTATCCTCCTGGATCTAATAATAATAACTCTCAATTTAAGAAAAAGAAGTTTTCTATGGAAGAATTAATATTGAATATGGGTCAACAACTTTAGAATCAAGGAAATCAGCTACAAATTCAAGGAAACCAATTACAAAGCCAAGGAACTGCTATTAAAAATATTGAAAATCAACTTAGGCATATCGCTACTGCGCTTAGTAACAGAAAAACTGGAACTTTTTCTAGTAATGTGGAAATTAATCCTAAAGACCAAGGAAAAGAACAATTAAAGGCGATACAATTACGAAGTGGAAAGGAATTGGAAATAAGAGTACAAAAAGAAACTATAGTTGAAAAGGGAAAAGTGGAAAATGAAGGAGAAAATGAAAGTTTATATCCTGATTATCCTCTGACACCTATGAAAATTACTGTGGAAAAACCACCACCGTTTCCCCAAAGACTGAAGCAACATAAAAGGGATAAACAATTTTCTAAGTTTATAGAAATCCTGAAGAAATTAACGGTGAATATTCCCTTCGTTGAAGCATTAGAACAAATGCCCAATTATGTGAAATTCATGAAAGATATTTTAAACAAGAAGAGAAAGTTCACAGACAATGAAACTGTTGCACTTAGCGAAGAGTGTAGTGCAACTATTCAGAAAAAGCTTCCTGAGAAATTGACAGATCCTGGTAGTTTCACTATACCATGTGCTATTGGAGAAAAGTTTTATGGAAGAACTTTATGTGACTTGGGAGCCAGCATTAATCTTTTGCCTCTATTAATTTTTAAGAGATTAGGGTTAGGAGAAGTCTCACCTACTTCAGAAACTCTTCAATTGGCTGATCGTTCAGTTACTTATCCTAAAGGAGTTATCGAATATGTGTTAATAAAAGTGGATAAATTTATCTTTCCTGTAGATTTTATTTTTTTAGATATGGAGGAGGATAAAGAAATACTTGTAATTTTAGGGAGACCTTTCTTAGCTACTGGAAGAGCTATGATAGATGTTCAAAAAGGAAGTTCACCATGAGAGTTAATGATCAAGAAGTAACTTTTAACATTGCAAGGTCAATGAAGTACCCTGCTATGGAAAAAGATAATGAATGCTTTCGAATGGAAATTCTTGAACATCTAAGGAATGAACACTTTAAAGAATACTTTGAAGAAAAACAAGAAGTGGAAAATGCAGAATTGTTTGAAAAAGCAGAAAATGAAAAATTAGATTATGTATAAGAAAGATTTGAGATGTTGGATGCTACTGGAAATGCTGATAAGAATATAGTTCCGTTGATTATAAAACCTCCTGAACTTGAGTTGAAAATTTTACCTACTCACTTGAAGTATGTGTTTCTGGGAAATTCTTCAATGTTACCTGTTATTATCTCTACAGAACTAAATGAATTACAAGAGCAAAAACTTTTGGATACATTAAAAAAATATAAGAAAGCTTTTGGATGGACCTTAGCTGATATCAAAGGAATTAGTCCTTCGATCTGTATGCACAGAATTATCTTGGATGAACAACATAAACCAAGAGTTGATCCACAAAGGAGATTGAACCCAATTATGAAAGAAGTTGTCAAGAAAGAAATTTTAAAATGGTTAGACAATGGTATTATATATCCTATTTCAGACAGTGCTTGGGTAAGCCCAATTCATTGTGTTCCTAAGAAAGGAGGAGTGACCGTTTAAGCTAATGAGCAGAATGAATTAATACCTATAAGACAATTTACTGGATGACGTATATGTATTGACTATAGAAAATTAAATTCTGCCACCAGGAAAGATCACTTTCCTTTACCGTTTCTAAACCAAATGTTGGACAGACTTGCTGGCCACAAATATTTTTGTTTCTTAGATGGATATACTGGTTACCATCAAATTCCTATTGCTCCTGAGGATCAAGTGAATACTACATTTACTAGTCCTTATGGAACTTTTGCTTTTCGAAGAATGCCTTTCGAATTATGTAATGCACCTGCAACATTCCAGAGATGTATGATGTCTATATTTAGTAAATTAATTGACGATGGAATAGAAGTGTTTATGGATGATTTCTCTGTATTTGGAACATCATTTGACGCATGCTTAAATCACCTTGAAAAAGTTTTGGAGTTATGCGGAAGAACTAATTTAGTTCTCAATTTATGGTTGCAGGAGGAATTGTATTAGGGCATAAAATTTCAAAAAATGGCATGGAAGTAGACCCTGCAAAAATCTAAGTTATAGCTAAAGTGCCACCTCCTACTACAGTGAGAGGGGTAAGAAGTTTTCTTGGACATGTTGGATTTTATAGACGTTATATTAAATATTTTTCAAAAATTACCAAACCTCTATGCCAACTTTTTGAAAAGGACAAGAAATTTGAATTTACTGAATACTGCTTGAATGCCTTTGAATTATTAAAGGATAGATTAATCACATCACCTATGATAATTTCACCTGACTGGAAGAAACCGTTCGAATTAATGAGCGATGCTAGTGATTATGCAGTTAGAACTGTCTTGGACAAAGATATGATAAGATTTTTAAAGTTATATACTACGCTAGTAGAACTCTTAACAATATTTAAATTAACTATACGGTTACTGAAAAAGAGTTACTGCTATTGTGTATGCTTTTAATAAATTCAGATCTTATTTAATTGGGACAAAATGTGTTGTGCACACTGATCACTCTGCTATTAAATATCTGATGCAAAAGAAGGATATTAAACCAAGATTAATCAGATGGATACTTCTGTTGCAAGAATTTGATTTTGTAGTAATTAATAGATTTGGAGCTGATAATCAAATTTCTGATCATTTGTCGAGACTAGAATATCATGAATTATCTGACACCAATAATGAAATTACAGACAGTTTCCCTGATGAACAACATTATAATATTAATGAGTGGAAAATACCTTGGTATGCTGATATAGTAAATTATATTGTAAGTGATGTTTTTCCACCTATATTAACGCTACAACAATAGAAAAATTCATTCATGATGCAAAAGATTATTTTTGGGATGAACCATATCTATATAAGCAATGTAATGATCTTTTAATTAGGAGATGTGTGTCTTATGAAGAAACTGAACAGATTATTAAAAAATGCCATGATTTTGAATTTGGAGGACATTTTAGGACTGACAGAACTGTGTATAATATTTTACAATCTGGATTTTATTGGCCTACTCTTTTTAGAGATGTTTACAGATATATCAAAACTTGTGATAAATGCATATGAGTAGGTAATATATCCAGAAGAAATGAAATGCCTCTAAATTTCATGTTAGAAGTTGAAATTTTTTATGTTTAGGGATTAGACTTCATGGGACCATTTATTCCTTCATTTGGGAACATATACATTTTAATTGTGGTAGACTATGTATCTAAGTGGATTGAAGCATGATCCACCTGATATTTATACTTACAAATATGATATGAAAATTAGCAATGGCATTAAAAACTTGATCCCACCGGATATATATATGCTGATGATTTTGATTTATAATTTGGATACTATGCAAGCATACGTATCATTTATCAAGTAATATAAGACTTTTTGATTAAGCCCCGAGATATCGAACCACAGGGAAAGGATGAAAATCTTTAAAGGAAACAGAAAATTATCTTTTTACTTTTTTAATGGTTTTTGAAAAGTATGTCTTGATTTTGAAAAGTTTTGAAAGTTGATTTGTCTTTTGAAATTTCCTTAATAAAATGTTAAGCAAGAGATTAAAATTATAATAACTAATAAAACTGTATGTAAAACACTATTAACTAGAATATCTTTTTCTTTCCTTTTATGAAGTAGTAATAATTATTAAATTATTATTGTGGAAGTATTTAAATTTGTTGTGACAGATAGAAGCAAATGTGTTCTTTACCCTTACTTGGTACTATAAATAACATAGGTTAATTTGAAATTTTTATCATTTTGAACATGGTTAGGCAGGGAAGATACCAGTCTCTCACTCTAGAGTTCCCTCGATTCCCACCAGCTGGGGGCTAACTTCTCATAAAAAAACTCAAAACTTCAAATCAAACTAGGGGGTTTTAGTCTGTCACTCTAAAATCCTCTAATTTTACTCCCTTCCATAAAAATATCTTCTAATATTATATTCAATTATATGGACTACAATTCTCACCCATATAATTGCATGTGATTCTTACTAACTTTTATGAGACAATACCGCATTGGATCTTATATAATCTCAAGAAACTCTACAACTTAACAGGCTAAATTAAGAAGTAAACAAAGTGTTTAGAATCAATCTTCACAACTTTTTCCAACTTTAAACACTTATACTTTCCACAACAATTCTCTATAAACTAATTACTTATCCATTTAAGAAAGAAAAAGATAAAGTAAACTAAGAATGCATTGAGAAAATACAAAAAACACATTGATTTGAAATTAAAAATCATAAGAAAAACAACAAATAAAAAAAAGTATTAATTAAAAAATTAAATGTAAGAACAAAAGTAAACACTTATCTGAAAATTCTCTCCACAAGACTCAGGAAGTTCCTCTGAAACTTTAACTCTTCACTAATCTACTCCTCATAGTGGATCTCCCAACTCAGATGACTCAGAATAAACTTCATACTTTAATAGAAACGAAACTAAAAAAAAAGAAGTGTGAAGAAGAAGACTTCACTTCGACCCTTTTCTCCTTTCTACTCTTTACTCCTACTCTTAATAAAAACTCTCACAAAATAAAAGTAAAATATTGTAAAAACTCTCTTCAAAATGTAAGTGGAAGAGCAAAAGAAAGAAAGAACCCTTTAAAATGCAAAGTAAGAGTCCCCTATTCTTTCCTAAGACTCTCTTTAAATATTAAACCAAAAGGTGCCTTGATGTCTCTTCAAATGTGTCCAGATTCAATGTATCTACCAAAGAATGCACCCCTTCATTCAAACTTGTCGCCCAAAGGAAGTTATGAAAGTTACCACCAAGAGTTGCATCCCATCCCCTTTGAAAATGACACCAAATTCAATTTAATCTCAATTTTTAACTGTGGCGGCTAAGCGCCGGCCCAGCGACGCTTACTGCTAGTGCCAAAATTTTGATATTTCATTTTTTTGCTCCAAATTTGATCCAATTTTGCTCCTTTCATCATGACCATCCATTTTCATAATACCTGCAAAAACAAAACACAAAATACCTTCCACTAAAGTGAAATATCATTAAAAATAGGTATAAATATGTGCATAAAAATACTATATATTTTAGGTGTATCAAAACACAAGCTTTACCTCGTTGTGATACTAAAAGTGTTTCAAATTCTTAATGAAATATATTTTCACAAGATACGGGATGCCGAGAGTGATTGTAACTGACGGAGGATCCCAATTCAGGAATAAATATATTCAGTGATTGGTAAAAAAGTTTAATATTATTCATAGAATCTCTACTGTTTATCATTCTCAAACTAGTGGTTTAGCTGAAGTATCTAATCATGAGATTAAACGAATTTTAGAAAAGACTATAAACACTAATAGATTAGATTGGTCTACGAGACTGGATAGTGCATTATGGGCATACAAGACTGCTTATAAAACTTCTATTGGAATGACTCCTTAAAGACTTATTTTTTGAAAGACCTGCCACTTACCAGAAGAATTGGAGCATAAAGCATATTGGGCAATTAAAGAATTCAATTTTAACTTAAAAAATGCTGGTGAGAAGAGATTGTTGCATATGAATGAATTGGAAGAATTAAGGAATGAATCTTATGATAATGACAGAATCTATAAAAAAAAACTTAAGTTATGGTATGATCGAAAAATTAAACCAAAGAATTTTGAACAAGGACAAGAAGTATTGCTTGACAATACAAGGCTGAAATTATTCCCTGGGAAACTAAAGTCTCATTGGTTAGGACCTTTCACTGTGACTCAAGTTTATAACTACGGAGGTATTGAAATTGAAGACCTGAAGACAGGGAATAGATTTAAAGTAAATTCACAGAGATTAAAACCATATTTCGAGGGTAAAAGACCAGATTTTAAAGATGTTTTAATGCTCTGTCAACCTGATTAAATTCCTTGAATAAGTCGGGCTGACGACGTTAAACCTAACGCTTTATGGGAGGCAACCCATAGTTATCTTTATTTTATGCAATTTTTGTGTATTTTATTGAATTTATTGTTAATTTGTGGTAAGATTGGACTCAACTACTCGAATTTATATGATAATTATTACAGAAATTGGATCCATAGAAAAATTTGTAACTCATTCAAACCAAAGAAAAATGGTGAAATATTTGAACTAGGGCGCCGACGGCGCGATCGACGCCGCCGACGGTGGGATATTCCCGCCAAGGCCCTGTTTATTTGTTCTAGAAGCTCACCGATGGCGTGATCGACACCGCCAACGGTGAGACCTGCGAGAGGCAGTTATGTGAGTTCAATTTGATGATTTTTGGCGGTTTCTACTCTTTAAAAACTCCTAAATAAGATTTCTAAACCTTCCATAACCCAAAAACGAATTGAAACTCTACCAACACTCATCCCTATGGCTTCCAATTACTCTGAAATCCCTAGATCTCGAGTGTTCAACAGGAGAAAATTCATCAGTTGTGAGGCGCAACGAATCTTCAACAAAGTACCGATGAAAAGATTGATTAAAGAAAGATGATTTGTTAATCGAGGATCTGAGAATCTGACGACGCCAATTGAAGAGATGATTGTGCGACGACGTTGGGAAGTGTTATGCTACACTACTGCCGCAGTAGTCGTTCCTGTGGTGAAGGAATTCTACGCCAACTTACATGGAATCAACCAGGGAAGCGTCTATGTGCGAGGCAGATGGGTAACTTTTACTCCTGCGAGAATTAATGAATTATATTTGATTGAGAATACACCTGTTTGCCATTACTCCAACTTCGTCCCAACGAGGAACAATATGAATGATATCTATCGATATTTAACGGACGAATCTGAAGTCTGAGAAATGAGAGAAAACGAGTATGTTAGTTTTTCTGTAT